>PVIW01002399.1:0-221746 GCA_004026585.1 Noctilio leporinus
CGTCTCACGCTCCTTATCCTGTCCTCTAGCTGCTTTGGTACTTGAGAACACCATCAGCACTGCTCTCTACTCTGTCGCCATCTTCCCTCTCTTATCATTATTCTTTACTAAATTTTTTTTTTGCAATTACACTTTAAATTCATTATTATTTTGTATTAGTTTCAGGTATACAACATAATCATTAGACAATCATATATTTTACGAAGTGTTTATTATTCTTGAATGAAATTCCTAAATTACAGAAATAATCACAACATTCCACTTTTTAAAACACATTGTGTCTATTCTTCCAAATATCTTAAAATATAAGGCATTTCATGGTCTGGCCTCAGCCTCATCAACTGCAATATCTTACTCTTACAACCATAGAGTTTCCCCATTGCTGCCCGCCCCACAGTCAGCCCCCACCTCCTTGCCTCCTTGTGCCATGTCCATGGATCTTTTACCTTAGCTCCTCCACAGGCGCCCTGACCAAACCCCCAACCCTTTTGTATACAGGGCAATGCTCCAAATCTGTGGTCCCCAACCTTTATGGCACCAAAGACTGGTTTTGTGGAAGAGAATTTTTCCACAGATCAGGGTGGGGCGGGGACTGTTTCAAAGTAATGGGATGATTCCAGCACAATGGATTCCAGCTCAGCTCCTTCTGTGGGGCCGGGTTCCTAACTGGCAGGACCAGAACTAGAAAAACTAGTAGATGGGAGGTGGGGGACCGCTGCTCTCAGCAAGCAGCCACACAAACCCAGATAACCTTTCGTTTCTTTTCTTTTCTTAAGATTGTATTTAATATTTTTAGAGGAAGGGGAAGGGAGAGAGGCAGAGAGGGAGAGAAGCATCAATGTATGGTTGTCTTTCACCTGCCTCCAGCTACAGACCTGGCTGGAGACCTGGCTTGCAACCTGGTTATGTGCCCTGGCTGGGGAATCCAATCAGCAACTTTTGGGTTCACAGGCCACCACCTTATCCATTGTGCTACCAGCCAGGGCAGCCTTTTATTTCTGTAAGGGATTGAAACCTTTCTGCTAATCCACCTTATCATTGGTTATGAACTGGTGTTTGGAATGCTAGAGGTTTTTTCTATATGTTCATCTGTCTAGAAATTTTGTTCAAGCATTTATTTCTTTGTTTTGTAAAGAAACTGAAATTTTATTGTTATGATTTGATTGTTGTTGTATTTCATTTATCCCCTCCCCCCACCCCACCCCTACCCTGCCACTGCTCTCACCTACCCAATCCTCCCCATCCCCCCTCCCACGGTCAATCTCACATGTTGTCCATGTCCATGGGACATCCATGCTAGTTCTTTGACTAAACTGTTCCCCTTCTTGGCCTCTTTCTGCCCCTCCCCTCCTCCTCTCTGCACACAGAAAGTCTATTCCTTGTTTCCAAAATAGAGCCAGAGGCTCTATTTTGCTTGTTGATTTGTTTTGTTCATTAGTCTCCTGTATTAGGTGAGACCATATGGTATTTGTCTTTTGCTGCCTGGATTATTTCACTAAGAATAATACTCTCCAGTTCCAATCATGCTGTCACAGAAGGCAGGAGTTCCTTCTTTCTTTCAGCTATGTAGTATTCCATTGTGTAACGTACCACTGTTTATTGATCCATTCATCCACTGATGGGCACTTAGGCTTTTTCGAGTATTTTATTTATTTATTTTTTTCAAGTATTTTATTATTGTGAATAGTGCTGCTATGAACATAGGGGTGCATAGGTTCTTCTGAATTCGTGTTTCAGGGTTCTTTGGGTTAAACCCAGCAGTGAAATCACTGGATCAAAAGGCAGTTTCATTTCTAGTTTTTTGAGGAAATTCCATACTGCTTTCCACAGTGGCTGCCAGTCCGCATTCCCACCAGCAGTGCACCTTTTGCTGAGGGTGTGGAGAAAAGCAGGGTTTCCTTTTCTCCACAGCCTCACAAGCACTCAAGTTGTGAACATGTTCCTTCTGCTGGTAGTGCCCCCCTGTTCTACCAGCCTTTCCCCACTTATCTTTCCATAGTCAATTTAAGTGGCATATGTTTAGGAGAATGTCCATAACGCCCCTAATTATGTTAAGTGCAGCTCTTCTTTGTTCCTGTGCACCCCATGAACATCTATCTCCTATAACATATTTCACGCTGCACTGCAATTCCCTCCAAACTTGCCTCTCTTCCTAGTAATCCATGAACTGCCCGAGGCTAAAGACTGTGCTTTCTTTTACTCAACTATTTCCGTTTAACAGATTTGGAGAATTTAAACCTTCTACGTGAAATGATACTGACTAGAATGGGTTTAAGTGAATCTTCATATTGTAGTAAAATAAGTTTTATACATGTGTATTTTATACGTTGAAATTTTTCATAATTATTTCTATAAAAGGTTTTATGGAAATTTCTGAAGTATCATAAACCAAATGAAAAAGTATTGACTCTTGAGAAAACTGAGTTTACTCCTTGTGTAGGTCATGACTGCCTGTAGGGGCTCTCTGTCAGCCCAGAGCAATCGATTCTAATTAGGGAAAATTCAGATATTCTAGCTACCCAAGCAAGGGAAATGACAATATTCAATTTGGAGGATAAACCTCTCAAACTGCAGGAAATATTAGCAATGCTGAGCAATCAATACATTGATGGTGAAAATAAAGATCATGCTTTGAGAACTACAAGTCAGACCTCAAGTAAAGAACAACCACTCAATAAAATTACCAGACAATCATCACAGAAGTGCTTTGTATAACTCTCTCAATGATATTTTAGAGAATTTAGCCCATTAGAGATAGCTAGACAACTACTTTCAAGTCAAGTCAATGAATTATATACAAAATATTTTTAAATAATACAAACATGTATCTAGAATTATACAGCAACCCACATTTTAATGTGCAGTGGTGTTAGGTTTTGTCTTTAAAAGCTCTGTAAAATCTAGTGGGGATGAGCACTTTGCAGCAAAAAGAGGACCCACGGGGGCTCACCTTCCTGGCCCCACTCAGCTCTGGCACTAGGACCCTTCACCTGTAGGTTCAGTGATGTCAGTTCATTAACATGACATAAGCATAGAAAGAAGTAACTTCTGGATTCAGAATGTGCCTGAGTTG
Source organism: Noctilio leporinus (assembly GCA_004026585.1). Taxonomy (NCBI): domain Eukaryota; kingdom Metazoa; phylum Chordata; class Mammalia; order Chiroptera; family Noctilionidae; genus Noctilio; species Noctilio leporinus. The sequence continues at coordinate 3,074 of PVIW01002399.1, forward strand.
GGCTCCCTTCTCTGTGGCTGTATACCTGATTCATCGCTACTCTTTCACCTTAAATTCTGAGGAGCAATCCAGTTTGCTGCTGAAACAAGAGCTTTTCCTAGAATCCCAGCCCACTTTCAGGAGTCTTTACAAGGCTTCAACAATACCTGACCATCAGGATGTACAGCCTGCAGTGTTATCCCAAGTGCTGTCTGCAAACTGAAGGTTCACCTAAAAACCTCACTTTGTCCTTGAACACAGAGGGCAGGCTCTCCAGTGTTTCCTCTTACAAAGACACTAACCCCATCCAATCAGGGCTTTTTGTCCCATTTTAAAAAAAAAAAGATTTTATTCATTATCTTTAGAAAGAAAGGCAGGGAGGGAAGAAGAAAGGGAGAGAAACATCAATTTACAGTTTGCCTTTCACCTGCCTCCAGCCACAGACCTGGCTGGAGACCTGTCATACAACCTGGTTCTGTGCCCTGACTGGGAACCAAACCAGTGACCTTTGGGTTCGAAGGCCTGCGCCTATTCACTGTGCCACCAGCCAGGGACTTTTGACCTTACTTGATCTTAATTACCTCCTTACCGGCCTTATCTCCAAATCCAGTCACATTGAGAGTTAAGACTTCAATTTAAGAATAGGGGGGGGGGGGGGCATGAATCAGACCATAGCAGATAATCTAATCTAAATCTAAATAAAGCCTAACTTCTCCGTGTCCGGTCAACAATAATCATAAAAATAGCACTTTTGCCAAATTATCTTTAATTTCCAGGATATTACTGCTTTGAAGCATACTACAGTGAAAGCCTGAGGTGTAAAACATCCTAATGAAAGCTATACCACTACAAATTAACAGAGCTAGAACTCAAATCCCTGCCTGTAGGAATTTAAAATCCAGGCAAGATCTGTCCACTGCACCCTCTTAGGTGAAAATTATAATTTAGATCACTGATCAACTTACAGTCCCAGTCTCTTCCTCACCTGCTTACCTCTCATCTGTGAGGTTTGCCTCACAGATACCCCTGAGTTTGGACAATTATGGAGCTGACAGGCAGTCAATCAAAATATATTTATTCAACTTATAATCCAGACACTGGGTGGAGCACTCGATTATCACTTATATACCTACAAATGACTGAAAAGATCCATGTAAAACTAACAGGTTCAGACAGTACTTTGGTTCCAATAATCAAATTTTGTAGTATTCTGTCCCTTTGATTCATGCTCTTGCTTTGTAATATGCCAGCTTTCAAACCATCATTACATTCATCTTTCTCTGTCTTTGTTTTCCCAGCACAACATCCAATCCTTGTTTAACTCAATAGATACCTATTGACCCTCTAATCTACATCAGGAGAATTCCTAGGTACATGAGATATATCAGAGAACAAAACAGGCAAATATCCCTGTCTATATGGAGCTTTTATATCTGTAGAGAAAGTGTGTATAAACATTATATATAGCATAGAGAAATAGAAACTAATAGTCATACTAAATAAGTAAAATATATAATGTGTAGAGATTATGATACAGGCCATAGGAAGAAAAAGGCAGAGCAAGGAAAGGGAGATCAGACATGTGAGAAAAGAGGGTCAACAAGAACCTCTTTGAGAAGGGGACATTTGAACAGATATAAGGGCATAACACATCTAAGGAAAGCTCATTCCAGACAGAGGAAGCAACACATGCAAAGACCTTGAAGTGGGAGTATGTTTGAGGGACAGAAAAGGGGCAGCATGGCCTGAGCCACATGGGCACGAGAAGGTCAGAAAGCTAATAGGACACCAGATAATGAAGGTCCAATAGGCTATTGCAATGGCTCCTGTTTTTACACTGAGTAAAATGGAAAATCACTGCAGGACTCTAAGGAGAGGAGATCAGACTCCAATTGATAAAGGATCATCTTAGCTGCCAGATAAAGAACAGACCTCAGGGGAGCAAGGATAGAAGCAAGGGTTCGGGTAAGAAGCGATCACAATCATCAAGGTAAGAAATGTTTGAAGGCTTGGACTGAAGTGGGGGTAGGGTGGTAATGGGGAGAGATGGTTCGATTCTGGACATATTTTGAAAATGACAGAAGCCTCATACCCACCCAGCTCTACCCATTTCTGAGCCAAAATACAAGAAAGGCATCAAGAGGCTCAGCCCTCAATGCAGGAAGTGCAGGTGCCTGAAATAGCATCTCAGATGGTAAGTATCAATAGTTATTAGCTGCCAGTCACACTAAATGAGTACATTGCATGATAGAAAACTAAAACACAGAAACATTAAATGGCTTCGGAGAGTAAGCAGAAGTTTTGAGACTTGAACCCAGACTATCTGACACTGAAACCTTCACACATGAACCCTCCTCAGCAGCCTTGCTGGGAAGGCACACTTCATAGACTGGAGATCTGGTGACTCGGGGGACAAATGGCTGGAGCTGATGCCCCAAGGCCGCATCAGGGTAACCTGTGAAGTGCAGCAATCCCTAACTCACTTACCAAGGCAGAAAACCCCCAACAAAGCAGTGACAACTAATGAACAAGATTCTGAAATGAACGAGTCTCTGGATACAAGGTGATTCCGTACGGAGATGACAGCTAACGAGAAAAGTGGCCATTTTATACCTTTCCTCATGTTCTTAAACAGTGCACAGCACATGATTTAACACTTTCTTAATGAACGGAGACAACATTATGAACCTTCGTTAGAGCACTGGGCTCTAGGAAGCAGAGCTGCTTATGCCATTTGGCTTTGGGGGAGGTTTTGGTAGACTTGCTTTTTGAAGAAGGATATTGAAGTTTGAAGTGTGAAAGAGAGATTCCAGAGCCGGCAGAACGTGAGGAGGGTTTGCTCTGCATAGCCTCAGAAGAGATAAAGGGAATGGATCCGAGTCCACCTGGGCCTTTGGGGTTGCGGCTCTGGCTTTGAGGAGGAGGGCGTGGGAATGGAAGGGCAGGGGCTGGCCCCTGACTGCTGTCCTCTGACTGGCCATGTGTGAGGCTGGAAAACGTAAGTGAGGGCCCTCCACTGCTCCAAGCTAGGGATGTGTGCTTATAGGTTCCCAAGCTTTCCTTTAATAAACACCCAACAGGTACCCGGCCTCCAATGCTGACAGGTGACAGCAGGTGCCCAATGCAGGTGACAGCACAGGGACTGTCTTGCTGGAGAGAGGGCAGTAAATGCGTGTGTTGGTGGGAAAGGAACTGGAGTGGATTCCACAGAGGCTGTGCAATTACTTTGCGTTTGGGGGTCAAGCCTGGGAGACCAGGGAAATACCACCACTTGAACTCCAGGGCTTTAACTCCCTCTTAAAATAGCTTTTAAATCATCCAACTAACCTCTTGTTTTGTATTAGGAGTCACAGTTTTAATGGATTTTTTAAAAATCCAATCATGGTACATTTCACTGCTATAACAGAATTCTGAGATAGCTCCTCTTCCGCACCCACTATGGGGTATACAGACTTTCTCCCAGTGACTCAATCCAGCTCTAATCTAGAAGCAGCTATGAAGGTTTATGTAGATACAATCAAGTTCCCAAATAAATTGGCTTTAAGACAGGGAGGGCATCTTCAGTGAGCCTTCAGTCTGGCTAGTCTAGGGCTGGTCTCCTGGTAAGATTCAAAACGTGATGGAGCTGGGGGGTTAATGCAAGTGAGATTCTTTGTTGCTTACTTTGCAGATGAAGGGAGCCAAGTGGCAAGGAACAGGGTGGACCTGAGAGCATTTTCCAGCCAATATCCAATAAAGAAATGGGGACCTCAGTCCTTTATCAGAAGGATCTGAAGGCTTCCTAAAACCAGAATTCTGTCCCAGGGCCTCCAGAAAGTAACCAAACCTAGTGAACACTGTGGCTTTAACCTGTGATGTTCAGAGCAAAACCCACAACCATGCCATACCTGGCCTCTGACGCACTGAGCTGACTATTGCTTCAAACTGCTGAGTTTATGATAAATGATACGGCAATAAAAAATAAATACAATTGCTAAAAGCACATTTTGGAAAACAAATCACTAGTAGAACTATCTATTTAAATAAGATGTGATTAATTTTTTAAAAGAACCTTTCCTTCACCTGGATATTTTCCTTCATTTTCATATGTCAGAAGTTTATATTTTGCATGTTGGAATTCTTTAAAGCAAGTTAATCTTACATTGTTACTAAGTGGTAATCACAAGAACTAAATTTCATAGGAAATTTAGTCAAAATCAACTAGCAAACAAAGCAATTCTAAAAATTATTTTTGTAAATGTATTGCATTAATTCATATGAAACCATTGTGAGTTAGTTAGCTTACTTCTCAGTAGTTTATCTCCTGCTTATTTAAACTATTGCCCCATTTCTCCTTCCTAATGGAGGCAGTTTATACAATATAAACTTTAAAAAGTGATTAAATTATGTTATCAACAATCTTTATGTTTTTACCTATAACCTATTCATATACTTACCCAGAAATGAAATATTTTTAAGGTTTGCAAAAGGCTCCGAGCAACATAGCTGTGAACCTGCTGCAGTGACATTGCAGGTTCTATCGTCCTTGTTACTTTGGGGTTTGTTGCTCAGTAGCCTGTCATGTCACCTGTTCTGGAACCATACAGAAACAGACCATGGGAAGATCTGAGATGGCTGCCGAGTAGCTGGAAGCTCCATACCCTTGCCCCTAGCCCAGACCAGTCTTGCAACTAATGCACAGAGCAATCAACTTGAAAATCCAGAGCAGAGGGAGGGAGAACAGGTGTGAGCGCGCACACCGGGGAGCCAGCGTGCCCGCTGCCGCTAGCCGGGCCTGCCACTCAGCCAGTGGCCCCGGCTCTCCCAGAGCAGCTGCTGCCACTGCGGCCCAGCTCCCAGCTCCCAGTTTGGCACTGCTGGCAGAGCAGTCCCAGCAGCTGCGGATCAGCTCAGGAGCCCCAACTCCAAGAGCAAGGAGAGGTGGCCAGAAACAGTGTGGCCTGCCAGAGGCTGAAAATCTCTGGAAGGGGTAAGGAAAGCACCCTGCCACTGTCCCATGTTACAGGACCGCTGCCGGACTCCTCCCAATGACATCTGGGGAAGATCCAGAGAGAAACTTGAAAACTGTCAGAGGCTCTGACAGGCAGCGGCCAGCTCTGACAGGGGGACGCTATGATTTGGGGGAAGGGGAGCCCATGGACAAAAGGATCCCCAGGGCTCAGGGCTGCAGTGTGGGGGCCACACAGAAACTCACTTAAAAGGGGAATGGAGGTGAGACTTGAGATTTGGCAGGGACCCAGTGCTCACATGCATGTGCCCAAGGTCACAGCGGCTCTGCTAACAAAGAATTCGGAGGGATAAAGTCACACTGAAAGGACTATAGGACCCAACCCACCATGACTGGTGAGCAGGAGACTGTTCAAGTGGAGAACTGGAGACGCATGTCCTGCAGAAGAGTGGCAGGCTGGGCTGGAGGGCCCGGAGCTGGGCGCCTGAGGTCTGCTGCAGCCAGGCGGGTCCTCATGGTCAGGTGAGCCTAACCTCCTCCTGTAGGATTACAGGCTCCACAGATCAGGGAGGCCAGGCCAGGAGCTCACTGACAGGTGCATTTCAGAGGAGGAAAGAAGAAAAAGCTCTGAGACCACCCTTTACAAGTCACACTGTGAACTACACCATTCCTCCAGCTCTGCTCCACTAAACACGAGGGCAGGGAGATTAGCGGCAGGCACAGCCTTGGCATCTAGACAGAGCTGCTGTCTGTGTCAAGCAGGAAAGAGCTGCCACTTTTACACAGATTGCCCCTCACAGGAAAGGGACAGCTAACTCACCAGAAACCATGCATTATGGGAAAGTATGTAGAACAAACCAAGCCATGCAATGAGGGGGCGGGAAAACATCCCCACCATCTTCCATGAAGGTTGGATAGTGTCCTGGGGATGACCCAGGGTTCCCACCCTCCCAATCACACCAGGCTACCCTCTGGAGGCAGGCGGAGAAGGTTCTCTCAGGTCTCTAAATGAACTGGCAGTTCTCTCAGGTCTCTAAATGAAATACTCCTGGGCCCCAGACTGATGGAAGGCTAGCAAGGTAGAACTGGTGGGGACCAGCCAAATCTGAAGGAGACAGCCAACAACTGGACCCCTTGTCCAGACTGCCTAGGGACACCGTCTGACATTACCAGGGCAGATCCAGAAAGAGAAAACAGTGGTAAACACCGGCTTCTACTGAGATAAATTCTACCATGGACTTCATGATTTGCGTTATTTTCTGTATAGCTTTTTAACATTCATTTCTTTTCCTTCAAGTTCCTGCTTATTATGTCATGAGTTTTTATATTTTAGTTTATTTTAAATCTCATATTTTGCTCCTACCATCTCTTACTCCATTTTACCTTCTTCCTTCCTCTTATTTTTGTTTTAAATTTTATTTTTTCTATTGCTATGACTTGCTTCTATTTCATGCTCTTACTATTTCTACCCTCTCCAGCCTGTCAAAACCATTTTTTCTTGTCATCATTAATCTCACAGTCTTTTTCTCATTTTTAAAATACCCCTATTCTCTCCCACCTTCATAGATCTTTGCTCATTGGTTGTGGATATGGTGGTTGCATTTCTTCAATTTTATTTCTACATCTTAAATACTTTGTATTTCAAATCTCAAACTTTACCATTCCCTTATGCTACTCAATTTTGCCTTCCTCCTGCCCTTCTATTTTTTCATTTTAAATTTTAAGTTTTTGTTGTCTTAGCCTGGTCTTCATTCCTCATTCTTAGTAGGCCTTCTCCCTCTATCCTCTCAAAATCTCTTTTCTTTCCTCTAGACATCTTTTAGGCTTTTCTTTCTTTAATTTTTCCTTCCAATTCCTGTCCTACCTATATTAATATTTGCTCATTGGTTGTGTATTACTGTGTTGGGTCTTATTCTCCAATTTTGTTTCAATTTTTTTCTTTTTCACTATATATTTTTAAATTTTTATTTAAACCTAATATATATACTTCCCTTCCATTTTCCATGCTGCCTTTTCCCCTCCCTTTCTTATTTACAATGTAATTTTTTTTTCTTTCTTCACTTTGTTTCTAGTGTCTTTTATTATTTCTCCTCCTGCTACCTTCTCAAAATAATTTTTTGTTAGTCATCTCATATTTTTCTTTTCTTATAATAGTCATAATCTCTTTATACCTTTATTAATATTTGCTGCTGATAGTGTGGTTTTGGGTAGGGGTTATTTTTATGGGTGTGGGTTTGTTTTCAGGGCTGCCTTGCTTTCCTGTGGAAGCACTTGTACCACAGCATACAAGACATGGTGGGCAGTATGACACTCAGTCAGCCACTAGAAGCAAAGTACCAACCAAAGAATGACCCAACAACAACCAAAACTCAATTACAACTAGAGAACACACATAAATAGCAAAGATCATCCCAAGAGCATCTAGCTCAGGTGATCAAAGAGACTGCATCACTGAATCCCACAAATCTCCTACCACAGAAGGTCATACCACAAAGACAGAGGATCAAAGAAGACCAATCTAATATGCAGAAACAAACAAGAAAAGCCACCTAAAATGGGGAAACAAAGAAACAACCCTCAATGGAAAGAAAAGAAGGAATCCCCAGAAAGGGTGCTAAATAAAATTTAGGCAAGCAAGCTATCAGACAGTGAGTTCAAAATAATGGTTATAAGGATGTTCAATGAGTTCAATGAGAACTGCAAGGAACTCCAAGGGAACTACAAGAAATGTACTACAAACTACATCAGCATGAAAAAAGGCAGAGAAACTATCAATATGATTAGGAGGAAATGAAGAATACAATATCTGAATGAATACTACAGTAGAAGGAAATAAAAGCAGGCTGGATGAAGTAGAGGATCAAATCATCAAGCTAGAGGACAAGGTAGAGAAAAATTGCCTGATACAGCAACAACATCTTTAAAAGTCTCACAAAGATCAAAGAGGGTTTTAGGGAGCTGCAAAACAATATGGAACATAATAATATTCATATCATAGAGATACCAGTAGAAGACAAGGAGCAAGGGATAGAAAACCTGTTTGAAAAAGTAATAACAGAAAACTTACCTAACTTTATGAGAGAAAATGTCATGCAAGTCCAGAAAGTACAGAGGGTCCCAATCATGATGAACCCAAAGAGGTCCACCCACTCCAAGACACATCATAATGAAAATGACAAAATTTAAAGACAAAAACTCTTAAGGGCAGCAAGGGAGAAAAAGCTAGTAACATACAAGGAAGCTCTGATAAGGTTATCAGCTGATTTCTCAACAGAAACACGACAAGCCAGAAGGAAATGGCAAGAAATATTCCAAGTAATAAAGAGACCTGCAACCAAGTTACTCTACCCAATAAGGCTCTTATTTAAACCAGAAGGCAAAACAAGGAGTTTTCCAGGCAAAAAGAAGAAGAAGAAAAAGAAGATGATGACTAAAATAATACGTCTCCTCAAAACCAGCATTGCAAGACCTGATAAGGGAACTGCTTTAGGAAGATAAAGAAAAAGAGAGAAAGGGAGTGAGGAAACACAGGTACAAAGGGACAAAATGGTGATGAATAAATATCTATCAATAATAAACTTAAATATAAATGGATTAAATGCTTCAATCAAACGATATAGTGTAGCTATGGGAGTTGGGGATGGGCTGGGCAGTGGAGAGCAATGGGGGAGTGAGCAAGTTGGGACAACTATAATAGAAAAAATATATAATATTCCATAAAAAAACAGAAAAAATATTATTAATTAATATATTTTATTTATTTTGCTATTACATCTGTCCCAATTTTCCCTTTGCCCCCCTCCACCCAGTACCCCATTTCCTTCAGCAATGCCCCCCTTAGTTCATGTCCATTAGTCATGCACATAAGTTCTTTGGCTTCTACATTTCCTTTGCTCTTCTTAACATCCCCCTGTCTATTCTGTAACCCCCAATCTGTATTTTTTTCTTTTCCTTTCACATCCAGAAAATTCACCACTTAATTACTGCCTTCTGTCAGCTTCTCAAAACATATTAATACAAAGTTTTCTTTTCATTATTCCAAAATGCCTACATAGTGGATTTGGAAGAGTTAATACAAAAAGTTTAAAATATGCCAATAGTTTACATAATTATTACATGTTAAATAATAGTATTTTAGATAAGCAAGATTAAGTAGTTTTTTCTTCTTTAATACTTATTTTACTCTGGAGTGCTATTTTTGTGAAACATTATTACAGAAATGGTGCATTGTAGATCTCACTTTTATGAAAGTCGTCCTAGAGACAGTGCCAAGGCCATAGTAAAAAATGAACTTGGTTTTCAAGTCAGATCCTCTCCCCTCCAATAATACAACTCAACTTTATTTTAAGCTACTGAAACTACAACTTATTCTTTTTGGAGTTTTCCATCTTAAATAGTAGGTAGATTTATTTATTTATTTATTTATTTATTTAGGCTATGCACAGGTCTTACTTCTTTCAATACCCTCTGTTTTTCCTCTACATGTGTTTTACAAGTTGATGCCTTCAGAAATAATGGCACTTGCAGTGTTCAGCTGGTCCCCAGAGTAGAAATGATTATGTCTACTAAATTGAGGTAAAAAAATAAACATCCCTAGGATTTAAATAATTTTGTAGAATAGTATTCTATCTATTTTTTGAACTTGTGGTTGACTTCTTATGTGGTCCTAAACTAGCCTCTGAACTATTTAAGAGTCTGTTGAGGTAGAGATTAGGTATGTTCACATTTCAATAATAAAGTTTACTGTAGCATTAATTCCTTTCTCCAAGCATCCCCAGTTTGGGGGCCTCCATAACTGGAAATGTATATTTCCATGATTTAGTTGAAAGGAATCTCATCTAATTTAGATGCTAATATGAGAATATATATTGTCTATGTACACAAATCATATAGTTTAGTAGTTTGCAACTTCCATCCAAATTGGTCATCATTCTCAGCATCTTTTCTAACCTAAAGATTGACTGATTTCACAACACACTCATGTCCAGTTGGTTGCTATTTAAAACCTAAATTGCTAACAAAATCTATATAATACACATGCACAAATAAGCACATATTTTGTAACTGAATGAGAAAGATAGCATGTATGCTATGTAATATACACCCACATTTTCTTAGGTTTTTCTTCTTCCTTAACTGCATTTGGTTTTTCTGAGTTATTGCAAGTAACCTAGTTTTCCCATATTGTGAAATGATTCCAATCTAAGAAAACTTAACCTGCAGTAATTCAGATACAAGTCATATACAAAAGTGTACCTTATTTAGTAAAACCTATTTATAACAAGATTATTTTAAAGCATTCATAAGTTAAAATTAATTCTTATTCATTCAGCTGCCCTATGTCTTTTGATGGGTGCATTTAATCCATTTACCTTTGTACCTGTGTTTCTGTCTGTCTCTGTTTCTTCATCTTAAAGCAGACCCTTTAGCATCTCTTGTAATGCTGGTTTGGTGGAGATGTATTCTTTTAGACTTCTTTTGTCTGGGAAACTCCTTATTTCACCTTCCATTTTGAATGACATCCTTGTTGGGTAGAATATCCTTGGTTTGCAGGCCTTTGTTTTTCATTGCTTGAAATATTTTTTGCCATTCCCTTCTGGCTTGTGTTTCTGTTGAGAAATCAGCTGATAACCTGATGGGAGCCCCCTTGTATGTTATTAGCTGCTTCTCTCTTGCTAATTTTAGGATTCTCTCCTTGTCTTTGAAATTTGCCATTTTCATGATGATGTGTCTTGGAGGGGCCTGTTTGGGTTCATCTTCATTGGGACCCTCTGTGCTTCCTGAGTTTGCATGACAATTTTCTCTCCTCAAGTTAGGGAAGTTTTTTGCCATTACTTTTTCAAATAGGTTTTCTATCCCTTGCTTCTCCTCTTCTCCTTCTGGTATCTTTATGATATGGATGTTATTATGTTTCACATTGTCCTGCAGCTCTCTTAAAACCTCTTCATTCTTTTTCAATCTTTTTTCCTTTTGTTGCACTGCCTGGGAATTTTTTCTTGTACGTTGACCTTCATCTCACTGATCCAATCCTCTGCTTTCTCTAACCTGCTTTTGATTCCTTCTATGGTGTTCTTCAATTCAGAAATGGTATTCTTCATTTCCTCCTGGCTCTTATTGATGATTTCTATGTCCTTTTTAATGCTTGTGTAGTTCTCAGTAAGTTCCTTGTAGCTTCCCTGGAGTTCTTTGTAGTTCCCCTGGAGTTGTTTGTAGTTTTCTTTGAGCTGGCTGAGCTCATTGAGCTCATTATTTTGAATTCCATGTCTGATACGGTGGGTGCTTGCCTCTATTTCATTTTGCACTCTTCCTGGGGATTCCTCCTTCCCATTTGCTGAGGGTTTATTTCTTTGTCTCCCCATTTGAGGTGGCTCTTGTTTATTTCTGCTTCTTAGATTGATCTTCTGTGACTTATTATCTTAGTGGTGTGACCTTCTGTGGTGTAGAGGTGCACTTTTTTTACTTCCTGGACCTGTGCTTGGTGAGGTCAGCCAGTTGGAGACTACAAGAGATCCACTTGTCTGTCTCCTTTAGTTGTTAATCCAATCAGTTGTGATCAGTGGTCAGTTTTAAGCGCTGCTGTGTGGGGCAAATGAATTCAGTTGTTAATCCAATCAACCTGTGATCTGAAATCAGGTATAGGCACTGCTGGCTTGGGTAGATTAATTCCTATGGGCGGGGCTGTGGCTTCCCCTCAGGCTCCTGCCCTTTGGAAAAAGGTGGTCTACTGGCTATATGGTGGATGGGTCAGCACTGGACTCACTGACTGCTCCCTCAGCGCTCCCCTAAATCCATGGACCCAAACCCTCCTTAAGGGTATATAATCCACTGTGCCCTCCCTCTGCTGGAGCCCACAGTAAGTGGGTGCCACTATATTTTCATGTGTGGTCCCTTTAAGAACTCGGTCTCTCTGTCAAGCCTCCTAAACCTGGTGGCTTTTTGCTTTCCACAGCTGGGTGCTTTTTTACTCTCAGCTTTGTTGCTGTAGGCTGGGAAGCCCACTTGTCAGGTGGAAGCCTCGGCTGCTGAGATGTTTCTCTGTCCCTTCAGCTGCTGCCCGTGGGAACCTCGCCAGCCTCTCATGGTTCCACACTTCCTTCCAGTCACATTGTGATGAATCAGCTCTTCTGTTCTGTCCGTGGTAATAAGACTTCTCTCCAACTGGTGTTCTGTTGGTTATTCCAGATGATTTCTCCCCAATTAAGTTGTAATTCCAGTTTGGTGTTGTGAGGGGATTGGTGTAGCTCCATTTACTCCTCCACCATTTGGTTTTCAAAAATATATTTTTAAAAGTCTCCTCGGAACTCAAAGGCAAAATGTTATATAAAAATAAACATCACTGTTTATAAAGGTAGAAGAAATTACAATATCTGATTAGAGAATCTTAGAATCAAGAACTTTTTAAAGCCCTGGCTGATGGCTCAGTGGATAGGTGCTGGCCTGCATACTCAAAGGTCGCTGGTTCAATTCCCACCCAGGGCACATAACCAGGTTGCAAGCCAGGTCTCCAGTCAGGTCAGCAGGTGGAGGCAAGTGAAGACAACCATACATTGATGTTTCTCTTTCTCTCTCTCCCTTTCCCTCTCTCTGGAAATAATAAATAAAATGTTTTTAAAATAAAATAAAGAACTTTTCAAAATTATAAATATTTCAAATATTAGATTTTGGCTTTTATAGAACAGCTAAAACAATATAACTATACTGAAAATTACTTTTATATACTCAAACTTTTAAATTTAAGTATTTACTGATAGAAGTTTTAAAACATTAAAAGGAAACTATCCTCTAATATTTAATAAAAATATTATGAAAATGATATTTATCTGGAATAAGATCTATAGATCTCTGCTTCCTGTCTACTGTTTGAAAGGCAGAGACAAAAAGAAAGGGATTCAGCTGAGGCCTACAGCTATGGGAGAGGCCTGGCCTCAGAGATAGAAACTAAAAGGCAGAGTCCAGATTCAGGGACCACAACTCAGCAAGATTTCTGGCACTTGTTACAACTTCACGAGATTCCTCAGAATCCACCCCACCAGCAATGTGATAAGATGTTAAATTCCAACCGGGCCAAGGAGATCCTGTGATGGCTTAACCCCTCAAACAATCCCCAGCCTCCCAAACACATGCCAACAAGGTGTGTAGCTAAGACAGTGAAGCCCTGGTGTGAGGAGGCAGGATCATGGCTGCACATGACAAACTATCGCTTACACAGAGAAAGGGTATTGGGGAGGGGGCACTTAGCTGAAAAGGCCACAAGTAACACTGACTTGAGTCAAGCTGGGTGAAGTATACATACACTGTTACCAGAGCCCTGTCCCTCAGACTCTCTCCATGTAGCAGGCATGGGGGAACCCAGCACCCCTAGCCTGACAACCTACCAGCCTAGCAGCACCAATTTTAAGAGAACATCTCCAAAAGTTTGAAGAGGAATTCTGGGAAAGGGCTTGACAGCCCTGCTTTAGGGCCATGTGCCCATCTCTGTCACTGCGAGAAGAAATGGTGGGGTAAATAGAGGGGATGGCAGGCTGAGGTGTGTGTTTATATCCAAAATGCACGGAATTTGTTTCCTTTGCAGAGGTCATGTTCGGTGATCAGAAGGAGACGACATGCTGGGAGATAAAATATGTAGAGTTCTGTCTTCATATCTCAGAAAGGGAATCCTCATCTCTCTCACACTCAGGAATAGCATCGAGGTGGACATATCTGCAAGCAGAGCCTGAAAAAACTCAGCCCGTCCCCTGGAGGACATCAACACATACAAAGCAGAGCTGAGCATCTCCGATGTGCCTGTCTAGCAGGTGCAGTATGTCTTACAGGAGAGCAACATCACTGTACTCATTTCTGTTACAGAATAGGAAATTTTCATTGTAACTAAAGATCAGTGCCACAATGTCAAGTGTGAAAACATAAGGAACTGGATTAACTGGAAACACACACAAAGCAAGAATTAGAATTAGGAGGCACGTAGTCTGCATTCCCTCATATTCACTAAGAGAAGTATGCTGAAAGTTCAGCACACTGCAGGACACCGCAGGTCCCTGTCCCCTCAGGGAGGCATCCTGTCTCTCTACTGTCTCCAAATGTAATTATGATAAGTTTGGAATGTGGTGTATAAAGAAAAAGGAGGCATCATATAGTGTGAACATAAATGCCAACACAGCTTAGGCTTTGTCGGAGAACGCCAACTGCTACCATCCGATAACTTGTGAATAGCGGACCGTTGCTGCAGAAGCAGGTGTCTGTTCATGTGAGTTCAGGCCCAACTTCACATTTCCCTTCCAGTGCTGTTTGTCAGTTAGCCTTCTCTTGCAGGGACAGGTAGAGCCACATTCAAAGCTGACCCTGTGAAATGATTCTCACCCAAGGATGCCGAGTTTGGAACAGAATAGAGAGACTTGGATGGGGTGTCTCCCATTTGAGAGGGTTTAATTGTGGGCTTCAGCTCTTGACTGTGGTGTTGATAGTGGGATCCTTTATAATGTGATTGCAATGTTTCTAGAACTGTGAGCAAGAAATGAAGGCCTGCAGGTTGATGGGCAATCAAAGCATGCTAAAGTGTGGGCAGTGGTAGCTATTGTTTTTCGTTGTTAACGCCTATCCCAGTGTGGTTTTCCCCCATCCTCCTTCTCCTGCAAAAAGGCCCCAAGAGGCCTAGCTATTTGTTTTCCTCCTTTCTGTAGATACAGAGATAGAGTTTAGTTTAGCCTTAACTGCTACAATAAGAAAAAAAACAAAAATCATTCTCTGGAATTAACTATAAAGTGTATCACGTTACATCCTGCCTTCCCATTAGAATTAAATCTAAACTTACGGCCTATGAGAACCATGTGATCTAACCCCTGCTTCTCTTCCCTCATCTTCTTCACGACTTGCTGTTTTCCAGCTTTGTCAACACACTCCAGCCACACTGACCTCTTAGTTCCCATTATATTCCAAGTCTTTCCCATTTCCAAGAGCTTTACTTTGCCTTCAGTTTTCTTCTTTTGAGACTCTTCTTGTGTTCATTTCCTTTTTTCTCTTTGGGAGTGGTAACTTTTTAAAATATCATTTTTAACTTACAGAAAAGTTGTAAGAATACTAAAATGAGTTTCTGATACCAAGTACCCAAATTCATCAATTACCTCATTTTGCCTCACTTACTTTTTAATTCTCCCTGTATATATTTTATATCTGTATTTCAACTATTTGAGCTTAAGTTGGAGACGTTATAACCCTGACTCCTAAGAATGGGGACATTCTCTTTCAGAACAAGAATGAAATTTTCAAAATCAAGAAATTTAACATTAATGCCGCACTATTAACTAATCCACTTTCCATATTCAATTTCACCAGTTGGCTCAATGATAGTCTTTGTAGCAATATGTTTTCCAGCCCATTATCTCCCATAATTGTTATATCTCTTTCATACTCGTTCATACATCACAAGTTTGGGAAATATCTTGAACAGATATCAGATAGTCATGAATATTTTTAGCATCATGTGACTCCAAACTCCCAGAATTTTCTTTCTTTCTGAAAACTGTTCTTCATAGGAATTATTCTGTAACCTGAAAAACCAAAATCAGAACAGCTCCTACTTACGCAGCAGGAAGATCTCAGGTCCCCTCTCACCAGAAGCGCAGCATTTGTACTGCCTTGTCAGTGCTGATGTTCTTTCTTAAGTCTGGCCTACAATTATCCTTCTATTTGTGGAGCCCCTGGACTCTTGGCTCTGTTGCCAATAGCTAGGTAAGGAATGAATCTCCTCAGAGCTGCTGCTGGTCTCTCCCACACTGGCCTCTAACACAGCAGTTCTCAATCTGGCTTTACATTAGAATCACCTGAAATGCTTTCAAGACTGCTTGTAACCTCAGCTGGTGACTCAGTTGGCTGACGCATAATCCCATACACCCAAAAGCTGTGGATTCCATGCCAAGTCAGGGCACATACATAGGTTGCAGGTTCAATTCCTGGTGCAGGAGACAACTGGATGTTTCTCACCATAATGTTTTTTTCCCTTTCTCTCTGTCTCTCTCCTTCCCCTCTTCCTCTCTTTCTAAAATCAATATACCCTCAGATGAGGACAAAAGAGAGAGAGAGAGAGAGAGAGAGAGAGAGAGAGAGAGAGAGAGAGAGAGAGGGAGAATCAATTCATATGCCCCAGGCCGATTAAATCAAATTTTTGGAAAGAGAAGTTTGAGTTACTACTCTCTCCTTTCCTTTATAAGCTTAAATACAGATTTGATCAATTTTCTTTGTCAGGGCTCAAAACTTAAGATTGGAATGAGTGAAGAGAACTACAACATTAAAAACAAACAAACAAACAGAAAAGAAAAACCACATTACCTCGGGCTACCCTCTATGGCAGCTGCATCAACTCAAGTTTCCTGTATGTTCTCACAGGTCTGCAGATGCCTTCACAGGTAGTTTCTGCTGCCACCTGTGGCATAAAACAGCTCCTTGCCACCACCGGATATTCTCACAAGAATACCTAGAGTAGACTAAAGAAGACACGCAGAGAAAATTCAAATACTACAGAATAAAAAAAAATCCATAACGCTACTTCATTAACCCAACTATTTGGCATTTGGATGTATAAGTCTTCTTTTCCTTCCTTAGTGTCTATAAAACATCAGGTGTAGGAGGATCTGCAGCTGAAAATTATAAAGTCATATGTAGAATTAAGATACGACATCCAAGGTCATCACTGTTTAAAAGAAACTAATTTAAAAATACACGCCCTGGCTGGTGTGGCACAGTGTATTGGCACCAGCCTGTGAACCCAAAGGTCACTGGTTCAATTTCCTAGTCAGAGCACATAACCAGGTTGCAAGCCAGATCTACAAGCAAGTCCTTAGTTGTAAGCACGTGAAAGACAACAATATGTTGATGCTTTTCTCCCTTTCTTCCTTCCTCCCTGCCCTTCTCTCTGAAATAATGAATAAAATCTTTTAAGAAAATAAAATATATATATTTTTTGACAAAATTGAATAATATTGCACATCAACTATATTTAATTTTAAAAAGTTAAAATAAAAAATTATATTCAAAATATGCACCAGGAACCTAATAAAGACAAAAATGCCTCCCATTCTTTTCATTCATTACTTCAGTATGTTATGTGTAGTTGTAGGCATATATAGCTGTATTCTCTAATACAGTTTTGTTTGTCAGTCATCCCAGCTAAATTATAAATCTTTATTTTTTCCCTGTACCCCTTACTTGTATTCTTCATAGCACCTAGTAGAGTATTACGAAAATAGTTAAGTGCCCAGTAAATCCTCCCTCAAAGTTATCAGATAAATTGAAGAACTGAAGCAAACGGTAAAAGGAAAGAACTACAAAATGTGATGTGGCACTTCAAAATAACTTAGGTTACCTGTGTTTCTATGTCTTCATGTCTCTGTGTCTTTAACTACTCTAGAAGCATCTGATTCATAGGGACTGTTATCTCATGTTCTCTACTTTCACATTCCTAGTTAAAGTTTTGACACAGCAGAGCCCCTTCAGTAGATGCCACTGAATCCAAGATTAATTAAAAATAAAACCTCATACTCTAAAGAGCCGAGTCAACAATAAAAACTTCAAATAATGCAGAACAGAGTCAAATGTCAAATAAAACATTTGCATTTCTAAGCGCACATTTTTAAAAGCCTCACTCATATAGTAGGTGGTCAGGAGGGTCCCAGTCTGAGGGAAGGGGGTGTAGCAAAGAATTGGTGGTGATGGTAGTGATCCTCATTTCTTATTATAATGTAAATAGCAAGAAAAAAACAAGAGTGCTTGTAATATATATGTTTTAAAGTAACCTCCAGGACATAAATTTAAGAAAAGGCAGATTCAAATATGGTGACCTCTTGGTTCTTACTGTCAGTCCAATACAGATAAGGTTAACACTGAACAACCAACTGCTAAATAATAGGCACTTACTGCTTTTACTAATATAACTCTCCCATTTAAGCAGTTGAACAACATAAAATCATATGCAGCCATTAAAACAGGACGACCAAGGTCTTTACTGTTTTTTAAAAGAAAACTAATTAGAAAATAATAATAAATCTGAGAAATGAATATCATATATTATATGTCAACTATATACAGTTTTATGAAAATTTTAAAGGATTGATAAATTGTGTGCTCAGTTTTATGTGTGATTACTCTCCCGTTTGCATGAATAATCAAGTTAGCTATATTTTACCTACAAATATGTAAACTCAAAATACCATTAAAAAGTAGTCAATATTCTGAAACTCCACAAGATGGTGGTGTTGCTCCATTTAAATTGTTCTTTTCAGCGTGCTATTTGAATAGTCTCCTGAGGCCTAAATGTGTGCTTTCTGAGCCAAAATTTAAGATTTCAAAATATTCTGTGTTTCCAAGTGATGCTAGAATGAAAACCATTTACATAGAAAATTTATAACAGTGGTTTCCACTTTAGAATGTGTCACTAGAATATGAGTTACATCTTTTGTCTCTGCTAGCTATATACTTGTGGTTTTTGAAAGGGAATTTTATAGTATGTATCTGTATTTTGAACAAATGAGGCTGGAGCTACTAGAAATTCACATAAAAAATAATTCTAGACACCAACTTTACACACTATACACACAATAACTTTAAAATGCTTTATATACTTAAATGTAAAATGCAAAACTGTATATAAAACTTCCAGGTCATAAAACAGTTGAGAGTTTAGGTGACTTTGGTAAGGATGATCATTTTTTTAGATATAACACCAAAAGTACAACACATAAAAGAAAATATTGGTTAAGTTACACTTAAGATTTAAAACTTCTGCTCTGCAAACGATACTATGAAGAGAATGGAGAGGGGGAGCCACATACTAGAAAAAAATATTTGCAAAACATATATCTGACTTAAAAAAAAAAAAAAAGACTTACATCTATAATATACCAAGCACTCTTAAAACCCAACAATAAAAAAACAAGCACCTGATCAAAAAGTGGGCAAAAGATCTAAACACATGCATCATCAAAGAAAACATCTACGTGGCAGATAAGTATATGAAAAGATGCTCAATATCAAATATCGTTAGAGGATCACAGACTAAAACAATGAGATCTCTATATACCTATTAGAATGGCTAAAATCCAAAACACTGACCACACCAAATACCAGAGAGGTGTGGCGTAATAGGACGTCTAATTCATGGTTAATGGAAACGCAAAATGGTACAGCTACTTTGGAAAACAGTTCTGCACTTTTTTACAAAGCAAAGCACGGTTTTACTGTATGATTCAGCAATTGGACTCCTGAATGAGTTGAAAATTTCTGTCTACACAAAAATCTATATACAAATGTTTATAGCAGCTCCAAAATTAGAAGCCATCAAAATCACCTCTCTTTGGCAGGAAAATGTATTATACTGTGATACGTGCATACAGTGGACTATTATTCAGTGGTAAGAAATGTTACCAAGCCATGAAAAGACATGGAGAAACATTAAATGCATGTTATTAATGAAAAGAAGCCAATCTAAAAAGGTTACATTGTATAATTCTAACATTATAATTTTGTAGAAAAGGTAAAACTAGAGTCAAAAATCAGTGTTTCCCAAGGGTTCAGAGGAGGAAAGAAGGGAAAGGAAATGATAAATAAGTGTAACTCAGGATTTTTAGGGCAGTGAAACCTTTCATGTGATACTGAATAGTGGATACATGCCATTACACACTTGTCAAACCCCATTAAACTGTAAAACATGAAGCGTGAACCCTAATATAAACTATGTACCTTAGTTAATAAAAATGTATCATTATTGTTTCACTGATCATAATAAATGTGCCATACTAACACAGATGTTAAAAATTGGGTAAACTGCAGGGGTTGAGGTAAAGGTTATGGAAGAATGGCTACATAGGAATGCCCTGTCTATTCTGCATAATTTTTTTATAAATCTAAAATGGCTCTAGAAATCAGTTCAATTAATAACAAAAACCAGGTGGCCATGTCACATTTTATAATACCCCTATTTTTAAAACTTTATTTATTTTTTAGAGCAAGAAAGGGAGAGTAATATTGATGTGAAAGAGCCACATCGATCTCTTGCCTTTCTGGGACCCAGCCCGTAACCCAGGCATGTGTCCTGAATCAGAATCCAACTTTTCATATCACAAGCCAGCACTCAACCCACTGAACCACACCAGCCAGGGCTTTATAACACTTATAAATGATTGTTATTCAGAGTAGCTTATGAAATTAACTAGAGCTCTATGATAAGATGGTTAACTTCAAAGAAAATTCTTTGTAAGGTGCATACATCCAGATAGTTACCCAAGATAATTTACTTATTATGTACATGTATTAAGAGTTTTTTTAATCACAGGAATTTTTCATTACCCTCAGGATCCAAAATCCTTTTGTCAGATATGGAAAACACTGGTGAACATGATCTTAATATTGAAGATGTACATAGTAGGACCCTAAATTTCTTGACAGGGGTTATGTCTTATTTATATGCATATACTTTTAAAATGTTTGCCAAATAAATAAGTTTTTAAAATCAGTGAATTTATATATGGGTTGTATAACAATTCTTCACTTAGGTCTTTCCATTAATTTGTTTATACCTATAGCCAATAAAGGAAGTGTGTGGTAGTCATTATTTCTTCTTTGGGACAACATTGAGCAAAAAGATAACTTTAAGACTCATCTACAATACAAATCCTTTAAGTTACCTTGGCTAAACATTTTTAAAGGAGTCAGATGCTGTAAATCTGTTAACATTTTAGAGCAAAAAGGGGATGGATGTAATACAACAATAAAATTAAAAAAAAAAAAAAGAAGAAAAAAAAATCCAAAGAAATGGAGATCTATTGTCATGGATGTTTAAGAATGTTAAGTCTCACAACAAACCATTACATTTTTTAAAAAGATTTTATTTATTATTTTTAGAGAGAAGAGTAAGGAGAGAAGCAGTGAGGGAGACAGACATCAATGTAGGGTTGCCTTTCACCTGCCTCCAGGTAAGGACCTGGCTGGAGACCTGGCTTGCAACCTGGCTGTGTGCCCTGGCTGGGGAATAGAACCAGCGACCTTTGGGTTCACAGGCCTGCCCCGTATCCACTGTGCCACCAGCCAGGACCAAACCATTATATTTTTTTGTCAAAAATGTTCTATTTACCATGGTAAAATACATGTAACTTAAAATTTTCTATATTTAACTGTACCACTAAGTGACAATGATTACATCTATGATTCTGTGTAACCATCACTACTCATATTTCCAAACTTTTACATGCTCCCCAATGGAAACACTGTACACTTGAAGCAATACTCCACCCACCCACCCCACCATGGAACCTCTAATCTATTTTGTTTTTATGAATTTGACTCAATATTTCATATAATTAGAATTTTATTATCTATGTTGATGGCATGTGAAATTTATGGAGAGAGAGATGAAAACAGTTAAACTCTTCCAGTTTGGAAATTGTGCTCCTGTAGTCTAAATCAGATTCAGATCAAAGAATAGTAATCTTGTTAGATCTGTGTATTCAATAGATTTTGAATTACATCTTGTTAATCAGATTAAAGAAAAAAGAAAGGTTTGGAGATTATTTACAAAAGGGTTGTCATAAAAATGTTGATCAAAACTTTTTTGAGCCCCATTTCAATTCGTTGAGTTTCCCTCAAGGTCTTTTTCCTAAAAATGGCACATACGCACACACACACACACCCCTATAAATTGAAAATTATTTAATAAATTCAAAAATTTTTTAAATCTGAGACTTTTTAAGGAAACTATGTTAGAAAATTTATTATGGAAAGTTGATATTCACCTAAATGTTGATTGACATAGTAGGTTACTCTTATCTTAGTAATAATGGACTCAAGACCTTACGTAGATAGCATGAATGAACTAAACAAATATAATTAAGATTATGTAGGTTTTCATAAAATTAGAGACATAACTGTTACTTCTAGTTATAAAAGTTAACTTTACAGATAAAAAGAAAATTATTACAACAAGTTTAAAGTACAATTCAAAATCTTAATTGACCAAATAGTTGGATATACTGATTGGAACTCAGGAAAGAGGTTTTACTTGGAAATGCAGAGTTGAGATTTATAAAACTTTAGAGTTGTGATAGAATCCATGTCTGGGATAAGATCACTCAGGGATTCAGTGGTAAAGGAGAGGAGGAGCTAGACAGGATTCTAATACCTTCATTTCAATGAGAAGGTACAGAAAGAGGAGTCTATGAAGGAAAAACAAAAAGAATGGTCAGATCAGTGGTGTGGAAGCATTTTAAGCTTCCACTAGCTTCTTACACTCCACTCTAATCAATTCCTTTTGTCAGGTCTCAAAACTGAAA
This sequence comes from Noctilio leporinus, assembly GCA_004026585.1. Taxonomy (NCBI): domain Eukaryota; kingdom Metazoa; phylum Chordata; class Mammalia; order Chiroptera; family Noctilionidae; genus Noctilio; species Noctilio leporinus. Next base: position 25,313 of record PVIW01002399.1, read on the forward strand.
GACTAAAATGAGAATCAGTGTGCTAGGCATTCAGATTTTCTTAGCTAGAAATGTTACATGGTATGAAGTTAGTAATGCCAAATTGAAAATAAGCACAATATATAGCTTTTTCTAATAGTCTTTTTGTATTATCGCTTAACAGTTGCTTACTTTAGACAAGTTATTCTCTTCATGCTTCAGTTTCCTCTGCAGTAAAAAGAGATACTACTGTTATTTATACTACCTATATCATATCATAATATTTTTATGAGGAATGAATCACTTAGAAAAGTAAATGCCATTATCTCCTGTCATCATTTCCACATCAAACCTGCCAACATTTCCACATAGCAAGTAATATCCATTATTATTATTATTATTATTGCAATGTAATTAATAATTTTAAATGGATAGGAGAGGAAAAGTTCAATCTGTTGTCCAAAGCATAGAAGCAGTCACAAATCCCTGTGAAATTCAATACAAAGAAGAAAAGCAATTGAAAGAGAGACATATTGTCTGTCTCATTGTGTTTGTTGTCTAAGTCTTTCTGGATTTGTCTTGATTTTTTGTTTTCAATTCCATGACTGAGTATTTTTTTATGGCAAAATATGGTTCTTTGCAACTGGAGAAATTTAATAAAAGGCTTACATTCTGAAAAGCACATATTCTGAAAACTGGAATCCTAAGGGTTAGAACAGTGCCTGACATATAGACATTCACTGCAAAAATGAAAGCTTCGGAAAGTTACTCCTATTACTGTGAGGTAATTTGATGAGTACTCTCCCTACAACCCTTCAATGTGAAAGAATCATGGAGCCACAGGGTTGGAAAGGGCATTTTATTCAACCACCAATGTGATGAGTCAACCCCTTCTCTTGACAGTCTAGTGAATTGCCTTTTTAATCAATCTTTTAGCTCTACCAGTGATGCAAAACTCCACACTTCTGGAAGAAGTTCATCATATATATTCTGGGGGAAATTTTATTTCATACTATATAATATCTGTAGTATACAGAATAAAAATAAGGTAGTCCTAAACTAAATACATGAAAATAAAAAATATTAGTGGTGTTTAATTGTATGATCAAATGCAGGCTACTGTTTTCAGTTGCCATGGAACCCTTTTCTGCAACAAAGATTTTTCTTTATATACCTTATACATTAACAGCTTTATCAAATAAGACTTTTACAAACAATAAAATTTGTACATTTCCCACTCGCTTATATACTGACAATTTTCTGTTACTTGCGTCAATTTAAACCAATCTACTCTGAGTCTTCCCTAGTAAATCTTGTGTGAGGATATGGAAATCAAATAGCAAAAGGTGGAGAACTGAGGCTCAGTCTCCACAAAGATAACAGGAAGGTTACTATGAAGGCAGATACTTTGTCAGGTAGGCACACAAACCACAGTATGTATAAAAGGGAAGACAGAAGAGCTACTGGCTTCTTAATGGCATTTATTCTCTTAATTTCAGAATGGCATCAAATACCAAGAGTGTTATCTTTTGCCAAAATGCTATGAATGAAAATGTAGATTCCTCCCACTGCTATTGTTCTTTTAGTGATAATGGAAACCACGCAGCTGCTCTGTCAACCTGAAATCATTTCAACATGGTCGTATTTTCTTAAAGTTTTAAAAACAAACCTGCCATCATTGCTATCATCCATGTTTTATGTTTTTTTCACATTTTCCTCATTCAGAAAGAGATAATGGTTATACAGATGCTTGTCACTAACCTATTCAGTAGCCTTTACTTATCCATCTCACCTTTTAAGATTTATCTATTTCTTGACATTGTATTTTTTAAATAAAATACTGGTATCTATGCCTGAAAGGGATTTCAACCATAATTGATCCTTTATTGCCTTGATAGCTTTAGGACTTACTGAAATGTCCCCTTGCAGAGAGGTATCTTCAAATTGAGAATCTACAAACATTATATAATATTTAAAAAAGGTGTGAATAAAAGGGTTAATCTCATATCATATGAGAAAGCAGCTTTGAGCAATGAAAAAGGAGTGTCAGAACCCTACTGTATAAATTGGCTCAACACATTATGAATCTAAATTGCAGATCTCTACCTCTACAATCCTTCCCTTCAACCACAAACTCCTGTTCCTTCAATTACCTTACTCTTCCCCTCTCCTCTTCATCTTTCAATCCCTTTCTCCTTTATCCCTCCTATTAATATAAAAACTAACATATTAGTTCACAAAGTATTGTACATTATTCTATTTTATTCATTTAGCAACCTGCATTATTGTCCCCATTGTAGAGATAAATTGAATCAGAGATTTAGAGACTCACCTAAGATCACATACCTGGGAGATAAGATACAAAGATAGAGAGGGCAGATACTTTATTCTCATCTTAGGTCAATCAAAAAAAAATAGAAAATATATACTTTTAAATGAAGCAAGTACAGCAAATCCATTCAAATAAGGAAGAGAAACTTTTGGAGGACCACAAGCTGTGAGAAAGTTGTGTTCCATAAAATGAAATGGTGAAAACTGGAAGCAGAAGTCCAGATACAGTATAACCAACAAGGGGACTAGTGCAGGGATCCAGATACATACCTTCCAGGCTAGTTACAAGAGAAAATGAATCCTGTCTTCAGGAAGGGACTGTTCTTAAGGCAATCATAGAACGATGTCCCTGCTAGCTGGTTAACATCAGAAGGGATTGGGAGCATTCACACACACCCCAAAATGAGCTCCCAAGTACCCTATCTGGCAGGATAGAATGCCCATTCCTTATTCTATCAGTGACTCCAACCAAATCTGAGCTGAGGTTTCTGTCCTTGCCACAACATATGCTCTATAAGCAGAGACCTCGGCGGTAGAGTGCGGAATGAACAATTGAGAATGACCAAATGTTGAAAGAGTACCACCTCCATTAAAGACTACAAACTCAGTAAATATTAGGGAAGGGTAAATTATTCTCTGAGAATAACTGCCATTATTTTTTATTTCAGAAAGGGCTTTCAATAAAATTTGTGACTTTTCCTACCGCAGTATAAAGTCATCACTAGGAAGACGCCACTTAGCTAGGGAGTCATTTCCAAACATCCCCTCTACCAAGGTAGGGCAACTTCTGAAAGGAGCTTAAGAAGCAGTATGAATATATTCCTCATTTTTATCTTTTCTACTTACTAACTGGATGCAGAAAACTCTAAGCATCTAGCAAATGCAAAATCACAAGAGGAAGAAGCCTGAGACAATGAATCACCAGTTGAGGAAGCATTGTGCTCTGATCAAGTCTTATATTATCACAAGACTGCTGAGAGAAATACATTTACTATAGTCTCTAAAATTCTGAGGTTTATCAGCTAAATCACCCAGATCAAGAGAGAAATTTGTACATAGCAATGAGGTGTTGCTGTGGCAAAAATCTCAATTACGTGGTATTAAATTAGTAATCAGGAAACAAGCATTGGGAAAATCACTATCAGAGGCTAGAAAGATGGAATAGTGGTAAAAACATTTTAAAAAATATTACCTTCAATAACTTGGAAAGTAGACTAAATATCTGTGTGCTTGTAGGTCTATATAGCAGTTAGTTCTCAACTGGGCATGATTTTGTCCCCAGAGCACATTTGGCAATGACTGAACACAATAAAACATCTTGAAAATTTTAGTTATTTTTCAAGACCAATTCAACTGTTTGTAATTCCACTCCTCATACCACATTATACTATCTTATGTCACTAATATCAGAATGAGTCATATATCACTTTTCCAGTACATAACCCTTAATTCATTCCTTTTTTTCCTCTTCCTCTTCACTGTAAATTTCTTGAATGCAAATAATCTTACTCTTGTATCCCATATATTGCCTAGAACATGCCTTACAGAAAGTATACAATTAGTATTTGTTCAGTACACAGTTGTTAAACGTATACTGCAGAGCATTGATTCCATGGTCCTTGGTCTCCTAGTCCAGTAGCCACATGTCACAAAAATCATGTCATAATATAACAAGTCTTAGAGAATCTGAAACCTTAGAAACACTAGTTTTCCCATTCTTAGGTGTCCCCAAAGACTGCTACTAATTTCATGAGACTAGTTACTGTGTAGAGTTGACAGCTGCCTTAAATAGGAAAAACAGAGGAGAGGACATTTCTAAGTAGTATATACAGTTGGTATAGGGTTTAAGTGAAGGTCTTTTAAAGAGGTTAGGGATTATAATACAATAAACTAAATTTTACTTGAGCAGCAACAAGGGCACCAAAAACAGAAACCATAGGAAGCTGTCCACAGGAAGGAGTGGTCAGAGGCAAGGGCATATATGTACATCTGGAAAGGCTAACTTTCCAGACATATAGATAAACAAATAGATAATTACTTATTTTTTCTCCCATTTCAAACCGAGATAGGTAAGCTTAATTGGCATTCAGTTAAAAAATGATGTGAAAACCTTAGCCCATCTAGATGGCTCTGACATTAGGATGCAAATGAAGAGATTACTGTAGATAGAAAGCAAAACAATTTTAATTTCCCTGCCAAACTTAAACCCTGCTACTTGACTGAAGATACAGATCTGGACTTCTGAAGAGTGACTGTAGATTGGTTTGGGATCATAAGTATGCAGGTAACGGAAATGGATACTTAGGAGCAGTAAAAACTAAAAACAAAGGAAGGCTTTAAATGTATAGAGAAGCCAGCAAAGGAATGAATAAATAAAATAAATCATGATGGGTTCCTTGCATAGTCCTTATCACATTGTTAGCTGTTTTATATGAGCTTACAATTAAACCAGATGGTTTTGGGTTTTCTTTCCAAGTATTTCTCCACCTTTATTTCAAGATCCTGAAAGAAACACTCTTCACTTTCCTTGTATTTTATTTTCCTAAACCCCCCATCCCTAGTAGTCTTACATATATAGTAAAACTCAAAACACTTGATTTACTAACTTGACAGTTAAAATAGGGATTTATTTTAAAATGCAACATTTAATGCAAAGTCCTAACAGTGAAGTTTAGAAACTATTCATGAACATGCAGGACCCTAGAATGATTCACTAAGTGAATTTAAACCTGCAAAAAATGCCACTTCCCTTATCCACATACTCCCAAAAGGCCCCACATTTCTCATAAAAAGCAAGTTTCTAATTTACTGCACTAACCCCAACAGGTAAACCTATTCTCACAGAATTCTAAGAGTGTGTGTTTAAAGAAACACTTTAATGTACAGTTGGTCTTCTGAGATGTATCAAAGCTCATCAATGGAGAAACCTGGCAAGACGGGTCAGAGAACATGTCTATGGCTAATGACTTAGTGGAGAAATGAAAAGCCAAACAGAACCTCTGGTGGCACCATAATGGAATAGGAATTGGAAATTAAGAATTTATGACTTTGGGGCAGATAGAGTACCCGAACATCATCTGGCATCATCCATTAAATGGTTCCAACTATTGATCAAACATTTCTCATGGCACTAACTTCTTAACAATCCATTAAGTGGAAGAGGGCAAAACTACTTGTTAACATTCCATAAGTAGAAGAGGGGGAAAAATGAGATTAGAAGGACCATCTATAAATGAGCAGCACATACATATAACCCTGGAGCTAGAATGCTGAAATGCATGTCACTACTAAATGAATCTCACTGCAAGCCACATTTCCCTTGAAATTTCTTCTTCTCTAAGCACCTACTTGAACCTAACTTTCGTTCTCTTCCCCATATCATCTTACTTGGGGGCTTAATTTTTTCCCTTTGATCTCCATGGACCTGAGTGTATACATGCTTTCCAGTAACATTGGTCTAGCAAGACTTTCATGTTAGTAATTGTACTGTGCCAACTCATTTAGATTGCCTCATGAACTAAAGAGAAATAATGTTTGCACAAACATCTCCCCAGTGGTGGATTTTAAATTGGGAAGTGAGAATAGATCTTCACTGAGCACAGCTAACAAGAAAGCAGATGATCCAAGTTTCAAATGCTATTAGGTCACGGCATGGATAAATAGGGATATAAGACATTACGTAGTTGTGAAAGAGGAAGACTAATCTCATAAAAGGATAAAAAAGCACTGGAAAATAAGTAAATTCAGTAAACTGTACCAGGTGGTGGCAAAAAATCAATGTTGGAGATTTGAAAAGGTGAAGAGGTTAACCTAGGTTGGATAATATAAGTACAGACTTTGGCATCAAACACCTGGTTTTAAATTCTTAACCTGTAGTCAAGTTGTGATCTATCTTCAGCAATTATAGTGTGAGCTGAGCATCAGTATTTACTCCTTATTCACAATTTGAGGATTATATAAATATACTGCTTAGAACATAATATGGTATATAGTAACTGGCAGCTTTTATAAGGTTCCAAAAGAAAACTATTAGCCTACCAGCAGCTTCAGGAAAGAGCAAATAGCTATATATCAAAGAAAGTTAAGTTTCTCACTGGCTAGAGAAGGGTCACAAGATTCACACTCATGGCCACAAAATAGTGAACCTTTTACTGGATAATAAAGTTTAAAACTGCAGCTTAACAGTGATATTAATTTAACCACTAGGTGGCAATGATACAGCTGAATTTCACAGACAAGATTAATTTTAAGAGTAAATCCAGAGCAGAAATTTTAGTACATTATTTTCATTTTAGAAAAATGCAAAATCAATTTACATACAATTAATTATAGAAGGTGTAATTATCTGATTCAATATCTATGTTAACTTCTGATACTTTTTTCTTCTGTGCACTGAGGCAATTCATGCAACACAAACAACTTTTAAAGTTCTCATCACAGACATGTCTTTTAAAAAATCTGGAACTATATCATGAAGACAACAGAAATTATGAAAAGCAAAAAATCTTTTTGTAGTTTTAGAATTCTAAGGCACTATAAAATGTAAAGTACTTCAATGATAGTTAAAAATATCTAATATTACCTTTTAAAAATTCTACTTTAAAAAAAAATTAGAGCCAAAATATTAAATATGGACAAACTTTACTTTTAAATCATAAATTAATAATCACGTAGTTTTTTTTCATGTCTTGAATAAGCATACTAAATTGACTAAGAAGATTAATCAAAACTGATAAATTCTAGGATGTTTTACAACTGTCAAAATAATGAATGATGAAATTCCTAAGAATCTGGCACTTTCCATAATTATTCGCTCTCTTCATAAAGCAGATCATAATCTATGGCTTATTAAAAATAATAAAAACTTTATTCTTTTCCTTTTTCTTCTTTTGATATGTAATAAAGGGAAGGTATAATAACTTTTCAGATTTTACATAATATTAAGTATACAGCAAAAAAAAATAGTAAGTTTCAAATTCCCAAGATATTCCCTCACATAAAGTGGGAACTCATATATCACATGTAACATTACGAAACTTGTACCATAATTAGACAAATAAATAATAAACCTATACTGTCACCCAATTAAAAGAACCCTATTTCTTCCCTTTGTATAAATAAAATTCCCCAAATTTTCAACTCCCAGTTTTATAAAAATGAATAATTATCTTTTATATATTCCAATAGTTTTCTCACTAATTGGTTAATCACTTTCTACATGTTATTTACAGAAACATCTCCCCCTAGTGCCATCCAAAAATTTTTCTAAGTTATTTTTGAAATTCACAGATCAGTTTCCTTCTCATTATTGAACTTCATTTTGAATTACTACAGATCACCTGAAATCTAACAATATAGATTATTTCCTCATTCTTTCAGCATATACAGATAAAGCAGATAACTTAAGAGGGTGAACACAAGAAAATATCACTGTGGCAGTGCTGAAAATCAAAATATTTCAGCAAAATGCTCAATCTGTTCACTATTATCTATAATTTTTGCTAGAAAATTTAGAAAATGCCACGGTGGTAAAAGGGAAAATCACAGATCTACAAAAGTGAGATCATGTGTACATGTAATTTATATTTATAGAGAAGCAGTTTCCAATTATCTGTATAAATAAAAGGACAAGAGACACAGATGTTGCAAACCACAACCCTCAACCTACTTCAGATACATTTTTGTATCTATATTTCACAGGACTGTCTGAGAAATCATAACATACACAAAATAAAGTCATTACTGCAAAAGAGGTTAAAAGTTACCAACACAATCACCAAAACAGTAACAGTGAAATGCCATTATTGACTCGAGTTGGTCATCTTCTGCTTATTTCTGATGGTGGCTCGAAGTTTACGTATCACCAGTCTATCAGGCAGAATCATATCACCTTGTTGTTCTAGATAATCCAATAAATTTTCAGTCCATTGGAGAGCAGCTGCATGATTGACATGTTTCTCTGGAATCAGTTCTATTTCCTCCTCTTCATTTTCACTGGATTCATCTGTCTGGCCCTGTGCTCTTCTGATGATTTCACTATCAGTTAATACTTCATAACCAGGTTCAGTGCTATCTACTTCAAACCATTTTTCAATGTTCTCAGTAGTCACATTTTCCAATCCTTTGGTGTGTTGTAAAATGGTGGCCACAGTAGCCAGTGAAATATCTTCTTCATCAAACTCCAAGCTTTCTTTCTCCTCTATGGTAGGGAGAATCTTCTTCCATGCTCTGCTAATGGTAATTGGCTTTACTAAATTCCATGCCATTGCTACTTCATAAAGTGCATCTAGCAGAGTTAGCTTTTTCCAGAATGATTTCAGGTCATTACCTTCTTCCAAATTGTTCTGGAGAAGACCTGCACGATAGTTTCTCTTCATTGTCGCTATGACACCCTGGTCTGAGGGCTGAATGATCGAAGCCACATTAGGTGGTAAATATTTAGCAAATATTTGGCCATCATCTGACCTAAGAACGTTTTCATTAGGATGTGTTGGTGAATTATCCAACAAGAGCACAGCCTTTTCCTGCAGGCCTTTGGATCTTAAGTGCTCTCGAACCTCCGGCACAAAGATCTTGTCAAACCACTGTCGGAAAATGGAAAGATCCATCCATGCACCTTTCTGGCTGAAGTAAGAGACCGGCAAGTTTGAGGTGTCAGTTGACTTGAAGGAGCGAGGTTTCTTCGCTTTCCCCACAACACAGAGTTTCAGTTTGTGTAAACCTGTTGCATTGGCACAACACATGACAGTGACTCTTTCTTCAATTGACTTGTGCCCAGAGATAGTACATTTACCTTTGATTACTGAAGTCCTAGAAGGGAGGCATTTCCAAAAGAGGCCAGTTTCATCTGCATTGTAGATTTGTTCAGGCTGCAGATTCTCTCGTTCAATAAAGTCTCGAAAGTTGTTACAAAAATCTTCCACAGCGGTTTCATCACCATTTATTCTTTCATTTCTAATGTTAATTTCTCTAATGCTGTGCCGCTGCTTAAAACGAGTTAACCAGCCGGCAGAAGGGTTAAAATCACCATCCATTCCTAAGGCATAAAAGAAGAACTCCGCCCTTTTTGCACAAATGGGTCCAGATACAGGATTCCCTTTTGCTCTTTGCTGGTTGAACCATTCCAGCATGGCTCTGTCCAGTTCCTCATACATAGATGGCTTCATAGATTTCCTCTTAGCCAGAAGGCTTGTGGAATCAGAACTGCTTGCGTAAGTTATAATCTTTTCCTTATTTTTCCTTATATCCCGAACTGTGGTCTCACCAATTCCATAAATCACGGCCAGTTGTTTGGAAGAACCTCCGTCTTCGAGTTTCTTTATTATATCAAGCTTATCTTTAATAGTCAACACCACTCGCTTCCGTTTTCCAGACATGGTGAGGCTCTGGGACTCTTCCCACACTCACCCTGATGCACTCCTCAAAACTCTTCTCTCACAGGCTCACTTTAACAGGGTGTTACACACAGTCTGTCCACCTTACCAGGAACCTGCGGGACTGACCCAGTCCCCGGCTGGGCGTGGCTGGCAGAGAGACAACAGAGGAGAGTGAGGGAGGGAAGTTTGCGGGAACAGGCCTTTAACTTAGACATGCGGTGTCCGAGGCCCCGGGTCACCGCGGATAATACGGCTTACACACATTTGTTTTATTCCCCCAGTGGCCAAGGGACAGACTATGACTCCGACGAGCCCACAAACCTCCTTCGTGCCCAGTTCCCGAGAGACACCCGTCACTAACCCCTGCCACACCCCAAAGTTACGGCAGAGAGCGGAAGAGCCAGGGAGTCGGGGACTGGCCCCCTTCCCCACGGGGACGGTTGTTTTGATTCGTTCCCCAGCAGCCAGCCTTTTCCGCGGAAAGCCCCCCACTTCCCCGCTATGGACTTCGCCCAGACAGTCCTCCCGGTCCCTTACGGCCCGCCGGGCCCCTCTGCCCACCTCGGTTGGAACCAGGAGCCCGCACCATTCCCTGACTAACAAGCAGCGACCGCTCCTCCCACTGCACGCGCTCCCGGAAGACACCCCCTCCCGCCTCCTGGCCCCGCCCCTCGCCCCTCCCAGAGGCGGGACTTCCCCTGATCTCCGGAACAGGGAGGGGCGTCGCTAGTGTTGTGTGCTGGGGGCGGAGGCGGAGGCGGAGGCGGAGGCAGACGCGCTTTGAAAGGTGAGCGCGCGGGGGCGGTGCGGTCCAACTCGGGGCGGGGACTCCCTCGGGCTCCTGTTCCTGCTACTAGAGGTTTAGCAGAGGGACAGGGGAAGCCTGGTCTCCAGGCGGGTAGGGATAAGAATTCCCACGGGCGCTTTTGGGGTGGGCAGAACAGCCCTGGCGCACCCTCCGCTACGGGGAATACGCTAAAGCGGGCGGGGCTCAAGTTCTTTCCGCGGGGAGGAAGTGGGCGGGACTAATACGGGGACTTCGAGGTGTTATTTGGCGGGACTCTGAGCTTTCCAGGCCGATGTTTATTTTGTGAGTGCGGAACACCTCTAAGGTCTGGGGTTTGTGTCGTGCTGGGCTCGTCACCGAGAAGGGTGGTCCAAGGGTCCTGTTCCTGGCGACAGCGCTCCACTCTCTGGAGGCAGAGTAGCGGACCGGCGGGCGTGCTGCGCCTGATACCTGCATCCCGCTTAAGAGCCAGGTTTGTAATGCTGAAAATGACTCTGGTGTTTACCACCGGGAGCATCTGTTCCTCCTTCTGCCACTCATCCCTGCTGGATTTAGCGAATTACCTTCAGCAGGACAGGTTTTGATGGATATTGTATTATACTTGTGGGGACGCCAAACTTGCCAGGATCCACTCCGCGAAACTGTGGAGTATTGGACCTTGATAATAATGGGGGGAAATTGGCTGTCTTTTTGTTTTTCTTCATATTTTCCTATTTGCTGTTCTGTCGTGTGCTGCTTGGTTTCCCTGCTAATGGAAGAACTATGATCAATTTATTTACCGTAGCCCTTAAACCTTGTGTTATGCTGACTCGTTTTGATGGACCTAGCAATTTCATCAGATTGGGAGCAGAGACCCAGTTAATTTCTTTTGGTAACACTATAACTCCGTGCGTGTGCTGGCACATAGAATACGTTAAATTAAATACCTTTTTTTTTTTTTTTTTTTGGCTTAGTAAGATTTCCCCTCTAAACTGTTACATGGAAGCAAATATCAAGGAGGGATGATGTTCAAATAGGATTATATCCCTCCTGGTGGAATTTCAGGTAATGGCTTGGGGTTTTACAGCATTTCAAATCTTGAAAGTGTAAACTGTCAACCTACACTGTTTATAAAGTAGGTGATTCCTAGAATGAATCTTTTCTTAAGGATTAATTAATCTCAAGTCTAGAAGAAAGGATATTCTGATGAGAAATGCAGGTGCCATTAAAGTACTCTTTATTAATTTTATAGTTACTGTGTTACAGAAAGAACACAAGCAATATGGATTATCATCCTTGCATTCTTTGTCAGTCAACATAGCTATGTTAGGTGCATCTTACATGTTATAATAACCAAGAAGCACAAAGGTGTGATAATAATGACTGTCCTCATTCACTTCTTTAATGCTTTCTGTTTGGAGACCTTTTTGCTTTTTTTGTTTGTTTGTTTGTTTTTCCTTGTTACTTTTAGGTAATATGTCATTAGAGAAGCTTCATTAAATTCTCATTTCAAGAATTCGAGTGGATGCTCACCATATATAGTATTATATCCATTTGCATGGGTTCTTCTTTCATTTTAACAACCAAGAAATGACTTACCAATCAAACTAGCTTTATTTCCTTATTTATTTCAGGTCCAGTTCACTCCCTTTTTCCTCTGTCATCTTTCTTTCACCCCTTTCTCTGAGCTAACAAAGTATACGGAATTTTAAAAAGAGGAACCAACCATGTTCAAGTTACCTTTTTCAGTGACACAATTTTTGACATTATTGATAAAAATGATAATTTAGAAATATGAGAGACAGCCTGAAAATTTGGCAGTTGGCCAAATGAAACTTACTTTAATTAAATAAAATGTACTTCCTCAAACATTCAACACTGAAGTTTTCTAAAATATGTTTTTTCTCATCAGAAGCTGCTTTATTGTGAAATTTTTACTTTTTGGCCTAATGAGAAGTCATTTAAATTTTGCAATCAGTGTAATCAATAAGATGATAGAGGAAAGGAAGCACATTTTCATCTCTTCAGTACATTCTTTTCTTTCCTATTGGAGAACTAATTTTCAGGAGTTTCTGGTCCAACTCATGCACTGAAAGTTAGTTACATAATTAAAGAAACATGTTTGTAAAGTTTAAACTATTTTAATGCTTACGTTGTGAAACAAATTTAGCATGAATGAGAGATAAAATAATGACTTTTAAAAGGCAAAATTTTTACTACCTTGTGCAACTATAATGTTGATAGCAGTCATTTGTGTAGCACTGGACCGGGAATCAGGAGACCTGGTTTCTAATCCCTCCTCTCTCACTAACAAGCTGTGTGATCTTCGGTAAATCATTTAAACTTTATGTCCTTGGCTTCGATTTTTATAAAGATGATAATATCTTCCATTTAGGATTATTGTCAGATTTTAAAACATTTGTGAAAATGAACTTAAGTTACTATACAGAAAGGGCTTTTTTAATAACGGTGCAATCATTGATATTTTTATACTGTGACATTTTTAATCCCTCAACCGTTTTTACAGTTGTCATAGGAATCATATTTTGATATGATAAATGTCTTTCTTGATCATGGTACAGTTTTGTAAGATAATCGTCTAATGTATATGAAACCACTTTTGAGGACTAATAAAATCACTTTAATATTCCTACTGTCCATGTTTGCTTAGTGTATCTACTGAAGCCATATTTGTCATTTGTTTTTATAGCTTTTTCATTATTTCTCCCAGTTGACATTTATTAGAAAGCCTTACATTCTCAGTGCATTGTAAAGCACATACACAGTTTATGCAAATTTAATTATATTTGCTTAAAAATACTTCTTTTTATTACATTACTTCTAAATATAAGATGTCTAATTTACCTGGTACTTAATAAAAAGAGAAAAACAAATCTGTTTAAAACATGGAGGAGAAACTGGGTGGACATACTTAGAAGCAATATGGTATATAGCGTACAAAAGAACATGGACATACTTAGAAGCAATATGGTATAGCGTACAAAAGAACACACTTTTAGGAGTAACATTTTTTAAAGGGTAATTTTGACCACATGCAATTTTCTTCTTTGCTAATTTTAATATAAATCTTCTGTTAGAAGCAAGCCAAATGAAATTGCAAATAGCAGAATATTTAACCTATTTACTTGGATTTGTTAAATTGCTGTTACAGTGTTGAATATATCTTGTAGCACTTACTGTTGAACTTCAGCCTACATTCTAATTTCTGGTGTATAATCTTAACCATTCCGATTTTGTATGAGTTGTTACCATTGTAGGAGTAGAGTCACCTTACTTTATAAATATACCAGAATTTGTACAATCAAATGAGTGATTATTCTCTCCATTCATTTTGAGAAACTATAAACTTGATTCAGTAATACTACCATTGCTTTTTTTTTCAACTTATGGTTGCCTTTCACCTGCCTCCAGCCACAGACCGGACTGGAGACCTGGTTTGCAACCTGTGCTCATAAGGTGATTTCTTTGAAGAAGATATGCCCTCAGTTGAATACATAATCTCTTACACATGTATTATATGGTCAGTCTCATTACATTATGATATTTCTAGTTTCCTTAGCAACCACAAAAATATGTTACTGTTTTTCTTGTTACCTTTAAGTGTTCCTTTACTGTATGCTTGTGATTTTAATGGAGTTCATCCTTTTCTGATTTAGAAAGTTAGAGCATTTGTTTTCCTTCCCCAGTACCAAATTCTGCTTCATCATGAAACTTTTTTTGGTTTTTTTCTGACTACATTATTGGTTTATTAGTATAATCCTGTTGGATTGTATTGTATCTTTAACTTTCAGTGGTTTAAAGCCAGCGGCATTTTACTAAATTATGTAGAGGCTGCAATCTTAGTGGATAGGCTATCTCTCAGCTTTGCTCCACTATCTCAATTACTATTTTGTAACTTCCTTAATGTTAATTGATCTTTTATCTTATGATTCATGTCATTTCTCTGTTCAGAATTCTTCTTTGCTTACAGGATGAGTCATTCTTGTAATCCCACCTTACTTTTCTACACTGGTATCTTTTTTCCAGCATAAAGCTTTTTTTCACACTATTTTTTGTCACTTATTTACTAAATTTACTGTGTTCATTCTCAGTGCCAAAGTTTTGACCTTACTATTTTTAACTGCCTGAGATAACTTTTTTCTTTCATTTTTTTTGTTCAAATATAACTGGACCTTTAGAAGTCTATCAGATCATAACTGTTAAAGAAAATCTTCAGGAAAGTACTTGCAATTCTGATCTTTCTGCATCTTTATACATTATCAGTTATTTTTATCATTCAATTGGTACTAAATGAATACTCCCTGGCCTTTTTCTTCTTGTATGTGTATATGTTTTAGTTCTATACATGGATAAGAATCTTCTGAAGAATGGGATCATGATTTTTCTATGTCTTATCTCTCAGCAAAACAAGTATCATAATTTAGATGTTCATATAATGATTTCATAGATGTTCAATAAGTTATTGAGTACATGTTTTGCCATCTTCACTCAACTATTACATGTGATGTTATTTTGTGAACCATTTTATAATACCAAATAGTTTGTACCATAAATGCATTCATTGTTGTAATCTGCTTATCATTATTATATTCCTAATAACTTTATTTTGTAGACACTTAAGTGAAAATGGTACTTGTCAGAAGACATGAAACAAGGAAAAGTTCAAAACCTCAAGAGCGTGAGCAGAAATCTCGAGTTGATTGGAGACGGACTAAAAGAAATAGTATCTCTCAATTATGTGTTAGTGATGAAGACTCTAATAGTGATGAAGAAATTGATAGTGATTCAGAGCTTGACAGTGATGAAAGCATTAGCAGTGATGAAGAGCTTGTTAGTAACAAAGGTCTTGATAGCAATAAAAAGCCAGAAAATGAAAGAGAACTTAATTTAATTAATGCTGAAAGTGAGGGAAACATCTCTGAGCATCTCATTAACTCTGACAACAGTTCAACATATGAAGAAGAAAAGAACAAAACCAAACATAGTAGCATTGACTTACCAGAACATGAAAAGCCCTCAAGTCAGGATGATGATCTCAACAAACACACAGAACAAATGATAGAGGAGGATGCAGAGGAGGAGCCCATTAAGAGAGGGAAGAGAAAAAGAATCTCCTGTGTGATGTCTGATAGTGATGAGAGTGATGACAGTGATATCCTAGTTAGAAAAATAGGTGTTAAACATCCACGTAGAGTGGTGGAAGATGAATGTTCTCCAAAAGAGATAGAAGAAAAAGAAGCTGAAAAAACATCAGCTGCAAGAAAACAAGAACAATTCCAGAAACTGAAAGAACTCTCAAAACAAAGATCTCGTCAGAGACGCAATAGTAGTAGAGATTTTGAGGTGTGTTATAGTTTATTGGTTTTGTTGCTGTTCTTAAATTTTTACTTAATTATTATAAAAATGAAAGTCCTGAGTCTGTCCTATCTCTTGATAACTCTAGAATATACTTTTTATAAAGTATCCATGAACATGTTTGATTGCAGTATGGAGTCTAATACTTTATGATTAGTTTCAGTCCATCTTTTAAAATTAAAAGACCATTTGTTTTGTACATTCTATTTAATCATCTTAATGTCTATTTTAAACACTTTACATAATTTACCAAGGTATATTATTTCCTTTTTGATTTCAAATGTCAACATTTAACATGACAAAAATTTCTTAAACTTAAAATATGAAATTGTTATGGATCATTTGGGAGGGGATTCAGACTTACTCTTTTCATTTTAACATCTATACTGACAATTTTAAAGGTATAGTTTACTGAATGAATATGTCTTAATTAGGTCTCTGAAAAGGAATCCTGCTCAAGCAGTAATGAAAATGATAATGAGGAGGTCTCTGAAAAGGAATCCTGCTCAAGCAGTAATGAAAATGATAATGAGGAGGATGATTATGAATCTGATGAAGATGAAGATAAATATGTTATTGATGACTTTGTAGTACAAGATGAGGAGGGTGATGAAGAGAATGGAAGTCAGCAAGCAGAAAATTTGACTACATCACAACTGAAATTAGTAAAACAGAACTCGCTTTGTAAGTTAATTATCAACAAAATGTTTTATAACTCTTCTACTCATGATATTATATCAAGTATAAAATCAGCCTGTTACTGTCATATTCGCAATCAATTAGGAGCAGTAACTTTATTTTCAGAAACTTAGCCTGATAACAGTTTAGTGTAGTGGTTTCGGAATGCTTTATTCTTTTAAAAGTTATTGAGGACCCCAGAGAGCTTTCGTTTCTGTGGTTATAACTATCAACATTTACTATTGTAGAAATAACAAAACAGATGTTTAAAATATATTTTATTATTTCACTTAAAAATAACATTAAACTCATTAGGTGAACATAAATAACATTTTCATTAAAAATAAAAATAACTATTTACCCCCTAAAATAAGGATGACATTGTTTTACATTTTAATAAATATATTTAATGACCAGCTTAATAGAAGGCAAAGCAGTTGGGTTCTTATTTCTGCTTTTGCATTAAGTCTGTTGTGATGTTTTTGTTGAAATAGATTAAAGCAATCTTGTTTCACACACATAACTGGAAAAGTGAGGAGTACATATTTTCAAAATGTTATGGGTATTCTCATTTACCACAACACAAAAATTAGACAATTGATAACTTCTTAAAGGTTATTTATAATATAGAATCTTAAACCATACAAATGAAACTTTAGTACTTACTTACATTACAATCCATCCTGTACTTTGAGTGAATCTTTTTACCTAGGCATGATTTTATAACATCATGCATGAGTCATTTGGAAAATGTTGGTTCACTGGGTTATATGGATCTTCCAAATACTGACACATTTCATAATATAATATTATTAAAATCACATTTGTTCATATCTAATCAGAAAATTCTTTAGGTTGGGGAAGCTGTCAAGTTCATAGTAACAAAAGTTTTTCAGAATTCTACACTCTACTTAAATTTTTTTGTTTTTTGTCTTGACAACAACAACATGAGATATGCACAATTACAATATCAAACAGAATAATTTCACTCTCTTAAAAATCCCCTGTGTTCTACCTATTCATCCCTCCTTCCCTCCCATGAACTCCTGGCAGCCACTGACCTTTTTTAATGGCTCCATAGTTTTACATTTCCAGGATGTTTTATAGTTGGCATCGCACAGCACGTAGCCTTTTCAGATGGGCTTCTTTCACTTAATGTGCATTTTAAGTTTCCTCCATGTCAGAATGTGTCATGTTAGCTCATTTCTTTTTATCACTGCATAATACTCCATTGTATGAATATATCATAGTTTGTTTATCCATTCACTTGTTTGACACATTGTTTCCAAGTTTGGCAATTGTGAATAAAGCTGCTATAAATATTCATGTGTAGATGTTTTTATGTACATTTTCCAGCTCATTTAGGTAAATACCAAGCAGCTCTGTGCTTGCTTTGACTACTGAGCATCTCCACATCAGAGGAAGATGTGACCCATTTTTTATGTAATACATATTGTGTGTTCTTAATTGCATTTTCTGGCTCTATCCTCACAAGTTGTGCTTTCCTTAATTTGTTATTATAGTCAGTGCCTTTCTTCCCTTAGCCACTATTCTAAATCATATCTTTTTGTTCATGTCCTCATAAATCTACACAGCACTGTACTCAGGCTCTTGCACCCATCGGTCCAGTGAAACTACTCTCACTAAAGTTAGTGATAATTTCCTAGTTGCCAAAATGTTCTTCATTTCTTATATATTAACCAGGTATTGCTATGTGCTTGCCACCAACTGTTGACTTCTCTTACTTTCAGAAAGTTCTCTTTTAAACTTATGTGCTACCACTTTCTTGCTTTTCCCTTTATAATACTGCTTTCCTCTTTTTTCATCTATCATGTAAGTATTGGTGTTTCTAAAGGTTCGATCCTCAAACTGCCTTCATTTTGCTTGTGCTTCAAGCTGTCTTCCTCATAAGTTCAGTCCAGTCTATAGGCAAACATTTATTTCCAATGTAGATATCTCCAACACCTAAGACCCAATTTTTCATCATTTTATTAAACATTTCCATCAGGGTGTCTTTCAGACACCTTAGACTTAATATGTACAAAACATAATGACTGAGTATAGCATGAGTGAATTTTGTGGTAGATGTAAAATTATTGTTTTCTTGGTTACAGTTTCTAGGAGGCTGCGACTCCCAGAAAAGATATGATAGAAAATAGAGGGATGGACTGACTAACAGTGGTCTATTGTATTCCAAACCTGTATTGTTCACTTAGTAAAAATATTATGCAAAGGTAGATAGGAATAACCTTCAGATTTGTGGGTACTGAAGATTATTTTTCCAGTACTCTTATCATATACTCAGAGTGACAGAGAACCAAGTGGTTGACATACAAGTGTATCTCTAGTGCCTTGCTACATAAATACTTGCTAGAATACTGAAAATTGGACTAAGATTGAACATTAACTTCGTTTCCATCCAGTGCTTAAAGGGAATCATTCTATCAACACAGCATAGTGTTCCTGAGGATAATCTCACAACCGTATATGTTTGTTTTTTTTTTTTAATTTTATTGTTGTTGTATTACATCCATCCTCTTTTTGCTCCCCTCTGCCCCCCCCCACTCACCCATTCCCCCCAAAGTCAATCCCACCTGTTGTCCATGTCCATGTCACAACCATATATGTTAAATGTTCAATCCTAGAACTTTCTCTTTTGCTCTGGGATAAGGAAAAGTACCACTGAACTATTTTTACAAAAAGAAAAGATAACAATTGCTCTGAAACTCAGAGGAAGGAAATGACTATGAAAAATTATATAAAACATTTGCTTTGAAATTTTTGGAAAAGAAATAAGTGATAAGGAAAATCTTTTGAGGTGAAAGGGAGCTAGGTCAGATAAGGATAAATTGTCAAGAAATTAAAAATATAAAGTCAAAATCTATATTGAAAGTGGTAAAGAGCAGAATTTAGAGTCCCTAAATCTCATCAGTGATATGCTTAGGTTAAACCAAAGTTCTAACAAAGAAAACAAAAATAAACTAGTTCTTAGGAAGAAAATGATAAATAATAGAAATGAAGATCCTACTTCACAAACTCCTGGGAGGAAAATAGAGAATAAATGGAAATCTAAAGGAAGGAAAATACAAATCCCTAATGAGATACATGAAAGAAGCTTTGACTGGACTAAGAAGCATACCATATTTTTGGATAGAAAGACCTAAATATGAGAATTTAAAGGTATGACAGCAGAAAATACAGATTTGCCTAACATAGTATTTATGTATTAAAGAGGCACACATCTCAATAAGTTGATGAAATAGATTTGCAAATAGACATGTGAAGGAAATCTTTTATAAGAGTAAAGGAAATTAACCATTCTTTCATAATTATAAAAGTAGTTTAATATTAGGTACCATATTAATGTAACTGTCAAAAAATTGTACAGTATTTCAACAGATACTAAAGATATTTGATAAAATTCAATGTCCATATGTAGCTTTTTAGTATTAAAAATAGTAATATGAGCCTTTACGTAACAAAGAAATTTTAAACTAATAGCCAACATACATTCAATGAAGCACTAAATATACTCTTTGTAATAAAGGAGACAAAAATATTTTTACCTACTTTTACCTACTTTGTTCTACTGTGTTTTAAACAATGTAACAAGGCATGAAAGTAAAACAAATACAGCTATTGAAAAAGAAAAGATACCCTTTGAACATGAAGTGATGATATGTGTATACAAAAGCTCTAAGTTTCTGACTTAACCAAGGATACAGAAGTTAGGAGGAAAGATACAAATACGTTGCATGCAAGAGGGAGTGCAGCATATATTTCCATACTTTTCTCATCTTCTTTTCCCCATGTAGGGTCAGGGTGATACCCTTTAGAGTAGAAAAAGGAGCCAGTTTCTTGTTCTTCCTTTGCCCTTTGGCACTGGGCTTACACCTCCATTCCAGAAGAAAGTATAGCAACAAATCCACCTACGAGAATATTTATAAACATTCTCTTGGTTCTTAAATAATTCTAGCAATACCACACTCTCCTCAGGATTGGAGGAGAAAGCAGAGTCAGTGCCCAGGAATTCTCAAACAATCTCTCTGTAATGTCTCAGGAAGCTCATTTTTTCATGAGTATCAAAGAGAATCTCACTATTTTGGAATTAGTAAAAGATCTCAGAAAAATGACCATACTATCAATATTTAGATGGTATAATGAAAGAACATTTCACTTACACTAGCAAACACAGTAAGTTTTCTCTTAATTAAGCATAGCTTTCTAGGAATAAGAAGAAACTTGACAAACAAAACATGAAGAAAAAGAGAGACACCCTATTTCTGGAAAGTATTAAATAGTATGAGAAGCTATTTCTTCTGAAATTGTTTAACTTGAATCCTAATGTTCATTTGGAAGAACAAATACTATAGGAGAAGAAATAAAGTTTGAGAGCAAAGAGTAAATCAAAGAACTTGCCCCAGCAGTTGTAAAATGTTGTCACAAAAATTGCAGTAAGTAAAGCAGTGTAGTAATGTGAGAATGGCAGCCAGTGGGAAGATGGTGCTGAAACAAAATCTTAGCATATACAGTATATGAAATTAATGTACAATAAAGGATGCATGGAAAGATATACCCAAAAGAGGAATTAAAGCACTCAATCAAGTTCTGGAGGAGGTCTGGGCCATAATCCTGAGTCTGTCTCTTATCTAGTGTGACTTTGGGTAATGTATTTCATCATTATGTCATTTTTCTTAACTCTAAGATAAGATACTAGAATTTTATTTTCCCCAATTTTCCATCCAAGTTTTAAAATTTCATGTTCTGAAGTATAATAGTATCAAATCCCATGCAGAAAAATATCTACCTCTAGAGGATAGTAGCAGGAAATCAAGAGTCAGTCAGAGTGCCTGTTTTCCAACCTTGGTTTTAACACTAGCTATGTGATCTTAGGGAAGGTTTACAATCCTCTCTATAGCGGTCTTCACAACTGAAAATAAACCAAGGGTCATAACAGTACCTAGTAGGCTTGTTGTGAGAAATAAAGCAACACATGTAAGTGCATAAAGCTATGTTTGTCACATACTCGCTCAATACATTTTTTTAGAACTTGAAGATGCCAGAAGTATAATTTTACCACCTACCCATCTACACAAGCACAATGAAATCAAGGCCTTCTTCCTGACTTTTTGGAAGGATTTTCTGACACACATAGGTAGGAGAGGGATTATGTATTAGGAAAAAACTGCAGGTGGTTCTGATCCTCTGCTTTATTAATCCCAATCCTAAAGAGACACTGTCAGGGTTGTTGAAACAGAGCAGCAGTTCTCAAAACTCATAGTGGGTGAGTAACATTCAAGACTGATAAAAATTCAGTTAGGTAAAAAAATTCTATTTCAATTTATGATAGTTAAACTTAGGTTCATGGGGAATGGTTTTGATTTTTTTTTTTCTCCACATCTCTATCAATATTCCCAGAACAGTTTCCCCTTAATAAATTTAAGAAATGTTAAAGTTTAAGTGCACTTTAACATACAAATTATCTACTAGCACTATAATAATAGATACAGAGGTAGTGATAGTCTAGTCAAAGTTGAATTTTTTGAAGTATTTCATTTTGCAATTATGTTCAAATGATTTTTAAAATATTCATAGCTTTGATCAATTCTTTTGTAATTTTCAGTTGGTCATGGGTGTTCTAAATTATCTACTATTGTCATTTAGTTTTATTACTAAAAAAAATCCCCTGAATTCTAAAAAAGTAGTTATAACCCTTTTAGTAACTAAAATATAAGTTTAAATCTTTCACCAAGTTAAATCCCAATCTTTGTATTATTTCAACTGAAAGCAAAGTTCAGATTTACCCTTGAGGATGGGTCTTTTCCTTTAATCCCTTACCAACCACCTTCCACTTTCCCTGAAATACACATTCTCTCTCTCTCTCTCTTTTTTAATTTTACTGTTGTATTACATCCATCACATTCTCTTTTAACATGTCTTCACAGATGCCTAGAACAGAGCAAATGTTCTTTAATGACCATTTGGGTCAAGGAAGGGGTTGTGTTTGATAGAGGACATTTCCACAGCCATAGTAAACCTTAATCCAAGAGCAATGGGAAAAATAGTAGGAACCTTCTCTCTTACCACTGCCTAACTGGTCCAACAGATGATTCCATGGACCAGATTGGGTTAGTGGGAAAGCAGGCTTATACATTTGGTATGAAAATGAGTAGGCATAAATTTTCTAAATTGATGTGGAAAACCAAATCTGGAGCAGCAGAAAGGGAAATGGAGTTTCTGTAGTCATTGGCTAAGGTAGCAGTTCGACAGACAATGTATGTAACATGTTTTGGAGAAAACTTAGAAGTTTAGTATACATTTTGGACATTCCACCTATATATTTTTTCTCTTGGTTTTCTAATTGTCAAGTTTATAATTAAACTTAGGGCTAACAGGGGACAATTTTTATTTGTTTTTACAGCATGTCTCTTAATTTTCCCTAAATAAGTTTGAAAAGTGAAAATTATTTTAAATAACAACTAGAAATGTTAGATTAGAAGCCAGTAAATCTAGACAATGGTGATTTGTTCAATAACTAGAGAAGTCACTGAGGCAGCTATAAAATTAGAATAATTAAGCAATATTTCTATATAGTATGAATTTCTTAGTTTTGGAGAAATAAACCTAATATATGATTTGTAGATTCTAATACTTATTTCAAATTATTTTCAGATTCATTTAATGACCACTATACTCACTTTGAAACAGTTGTGAAGGCTCTCCTGATCAATGCTTTCGATGAATCATTTCTGGGAACATTGTATGGTAAGTTAATAATATCAGTATAACACTGTTTTTCTTTTTCCAATTTTTAAACAACCATGTATAATAAAAAGCAAGAAAACACACGCTTAGGACACTCTAGTTGTTCCCTTGAGAATCAACTGCAACAAAGTCCTTTAATATAAAAAATTGTTGGTGTTTATTATTTGTGAAATGTGGAAAATACAATAGAAATATGTGACAATTCTCCTGCCCTTTAGAGAACTTACATTGAATTTGAAGATATAGGACACATACTCTTAAAACAGCAGGATTGTTCAATACTCATGTGTTCTCCCAGCATCTCTAAGCTTGAATTTCACCAAAAATTATGCTGTTTTAAGCTTTTGTGCTTTTGCTCATGCTGCTTCTCCTTAAGAATGTAATCTTTTTCTACCCTAAGTTTTCCAGGTGAGTATATCATTTTCACTATCTCTGAGCCCTCTTGGGCTCAGTTGGTTGGAGCATAGTTCTGTACACTAAAAGTTGCATGTTTGATTCCTGGTTAGGGCACATACTTAGTTTACAGGTTTGATGCCCTGTTGGGCACATATAGGAGGCAACCAATAGATACTTTTCTCTCACATCATTGCTCTCTCTCTGTTTCTCTCTGTCTCTGTCCGTCTGTCTGTCTGTCTGTCTGTCTCTGTGTCTCTCTTCCTCTGTGTTTCTCTCTCCCCCTTCCTCTCTTCCCTTTCCTCTCTAAAATTAAAAAGAAAAATCTTCAGGTGAGAATTAAAAAGAAAAGCTATCAATGATTCACTCAAGTAGTATTTGTCTCACCCTCATTTGTGCTATCATTATTCTGAGTGTGGTGGTACTTACGTGTATAAACTGTTCATATGTATACCAGGTCTGTCCAGAAAGTATCAACCACTCAAACTATTTTAATTATACTGACATTGGCTCAATACTTTCAGGACAGACCTCCTCTTATTGAAGTGTATTTTTGTTTTCATTCCTTCCGAGAGTATGAGAAGAAACATACCTTATGTATGTATCCTTTGCATCTACCACAGTACCTGGCACTTAATAAAGACTATAAATACCTTTTATTGACTATCTACCTAAGTGACAATATAACATTTCATTCACAGCTTATTGAATAAATACTTGATGAGTGCCTACTAAGGGCCGGGATATGGCAATGACCATGACATGAGATTCCTCCCTTTCATGTTACATAAAGTCTAATGGGAGAGACAGAGAATGAGTAAACAAATATATAACAATATAATTTCAACTAGTTCTTGAAAAAAAGGTAGAATAAGGAGATCAAAAGCAATAAAAGTTAGTTAGATTGGTCAAAGACAGTGTCTCAACAAGTGACTTTTGAACAGAAACCTTAAGTGAGAGAGGAAGTAGTACACAGACCTAGCAGAGAGCACAGCAAGTGCAAAAACCCTTAGAAAGTCAGTTTGTATTCAAGGAACAATTAGAAGGCCTGTGTGGCGCTTTCTTTTCCCTAATGCTCTGATGGAATGATTTATTTTTACATCATTAAAATTTTAATTTAAAATGCTTCTAACCAAACTAAAGCTATCGGAAGAAATTCTTAAGTATTCAGTTATTTAAATATTGCATGAGGGCAAAGTGATTGGGGTATTTTGTTGTTGTTATTCCCCTGAACAGATGGCACCAGGAGAAAATCATATGCACAAGACATGTTGAGATCTCTTAATTATTTGGATGACCGCTTTGTTCAGCCTCGTCTAGAAAGCTTATACTCTAGAAGTCGTTGGAAAGAGCAGTATAAGGTACACAGTTTTATTTATTTTTTAACCTCTGGTGGGCAGGGAGGGGAGTGGGAGACCTCTTGGGCATTTTTTTCCTTAAGTAATCAGCTTGTTTCTTACCACTTCTAATTGATATTATTGATTTAATCCTTCACACTTATTATATCTGTCCAATAATTAAGTAGTTCTAAGTGAGAATAATTTTAGGCCAACTCTAGGGTTTAACTCATGTCTTAAAATGAGATTGTCTCACAGGATGTTCATTGTTTCAGAAAAGAAGTTGTTAAAGAAGTTTGAGCAACCATGGGTTTAACTTAACTGGATGACTTTCCAAGGGAAATTAATATGTGAATTTATACTGTAAACCTTCAAGAGAGCCATGTAGAATGTAATACTTTACAAATTCGTGTTTTACTAGGAGGCTTCTTTTCATGAAATACTCATCACCTTGTAGGATAATTAATTTCCATAACACAATTTGGAAAATAAAGGTCTAGGTTGTCTTTAACATCCTTTTCCACCTTAAGATTTTATAATTCTACCAATTTGAGTAAAACACCTTTTTAATTTATAAGATTTATTGGATTCCATGTTATCCTCTATATTTCTTTTTTATGATCTCTAATAGTAGAAAGTGCACCATATGATTTTTAAGGTTTCTTTTTTCTCTCTAGTTCTAACATTCTATCTTTTAATGATTATTAGCAAGAGGAAAAAGGCAAGATAAGTGAAGTTCAAGTTGCCTAATGTCCTTCTAGCACTTAAACCATTAGCTATTCTACCTCATTTATGTTAGATTTGACTTCATCCAAGGCCTGTTCAGCATTAAATTACCTACAAATGGTAATTTAGCTACAGATGGTTTCAGTTAAAAGATAGTTACAGGGTTACAAAGATTTAGAAGACTTCAACTGTGAGGATGGTTTGAGTTTAGGGCACAGGTGGCAAACACAAGGCCCATGGGCTGAATCCGACCCTCCACTTTGTTTTATCTGGCATGGCACCTTCAGCCCAGCACCTTGTTTCTACCTGGCTTGATCAACTGTTAAGAAGTAGTTATAAGCCCTGGCTGGTGGCACAGGGGACAAGGCGCTGGCCTGTGAACCCAGAGGTCATTGGTTCGATTCCCAGCCAGGGCACATAACCAGGTCGCAAGCCAGGTTTCCAGCCAGGTCCTTAGTTGGAGGCAGGTGAAAGGTAACCATACATTGATGTTTCTCTCCCTCTTTGCCTCCTTCCCTTCCCCTCCCTCTAAAAATAATTTTAAAATCTTTAAAAAAAATTAAAAAAAAAAAAAAAAAAAGTAAAATTACATTCAGTCCTTTGAAGGCAACCTCAACACTGATGTGGTCCCTGGTGAAAATGAGTTTGATACCTCTGGTTATGGTAACTGTTTGAGTTTTTGACTGTGGGTGTTTTTATCTTCTCTAAACTCCAGTTTCTTTCTCAGATATAGAAAATATTGACCTACTTTAAAAAGAAATATTTACTTACTTTGAAGAGAAAACAGATAGTACAGCTTTTAGAATATGATATAGAAAGAGAAATAGCATTATTTATTGATCATTTAATTTTTCCAAATAATTTACATACAAAGTAAAGTTTCTTATTCAGTCTTCAAAGTTAACCACATGAGGAAGTCAATATTATTTTCTCCATTGTAAATGAGGAAACTGTGACCCAGAAAATTGACTAATATAAGGTTGCACAGCTAGTAATGAGCCAAGCCAATATTTAAACCTAGAAACCTCAGGTTTACTACAGTTTCTCTGACTCCAAACCCCATACCACTAATGCTATATTATGATTTACACACTGTATATGGTAGATTATGCCAAATTTGGATAACCCAACATTGAAATACCTGTAAGATACAACAAAATATTAGCTTAAAAATTTAGAGACAGACGACTCAGTACAATCTTGATCAGGATAAGCTAGGTTATGCTGCAAAAATTAAATAATATGACAAAAATAAACCCACAACAAAAATCTTAATAGCTTAATCTAACGAAGTGTATTTTTCACTTCTCACTTGTATTAGCTATTCAGTGTGAGTCAACAGGAGTGCTCTGTGTGTGTAGGCTCTCAGGGAACTAAATTGACAGAGCTATCAACTCAGCATGGGCTTCCATGAGTAACAAGCTGGGGGAAGGTGGTTAATCACTTGTTCACTCCGAAAGCCAGTCTGTAAGTGACATGTGTCATGAAGTTCTTGAAATATGAAAAACAGTAGATACACAAAAGGCAGTGAATCATCCAATGTAAAAATGATCAGCCTGTTGGATACTGACTTCATACAAAATGTGAAAGTGGATTAGTAACCTTGCTTAACATGCTCATTGTGTACACTTCAAATATTGTGGTAAAACCTAAGCTATACTGCTAATTAGAACAGCAGTCTCTCGCACAGGCCTAGAGAGTGAGCATGAAGACTCAAACACAAGTAGTTACACAGCTTAATAAACCTTATTTATGAATGCCAAATATTTTCTCTAAATTTGTTTACTCATCGCTAACTCAGCGATTACACTGTCCATATCAATACTAGCCACCTAGCAATCCTAGTTCCAACTTGTTTATTTTCATAGCACTTTAGTAAGTAACCAATGAAGATTAAATTATTTCTGGAATATTTTGTTGAAAATATAAGGAACACAATGGAGACTGAATGTGATCTTGTTTTTCTCAGTTGTTGACTAACCTAAATTATTTAATCTTTTATTATATTCTAAATTTTTCCTGCTCACTGTTTCCTACTTTGAATAATTAATACCTCATTAACACTAAAGATAAGAGGAAGGAAAAGAAAACCTGTAAAAATATTACTTTGTAGTTACTCATAAGTATGAGGGATATGAAACTAATTTTTTTCTAGTTTGGTTTTTCCCCTTAATATTCTAAATTATAAATTCATTTTTATGTAAACATACCTTGTCATATACTGTGTGCCCAGTATTAAAATTAGGAATAAATATTCAGTACCAGTGTTTGCTCTTACATTTCATCCTGTTATTGTGATTCCTAATATTGCTTTTAATTTGGTTATGTTTCTTTTTTTTATTAAAGATTTTATTTATTTACTTTTTAGAGAGAGGAGGAGGGAGGGAGAAAGAGGTAGAGAAACTCAGTGTATGAGAGATACATTGATCAGTTGCCTCTCATTTGCCCCCAACTGGCTACCTGGCCTGCAACCTAGGCATGTGCCCTGAATAGGCATCAAACTAGCAACCTTTTGGTTCACAGGCTGGCCCTTAGTCCATTGAGCCATGCCAGCCAGGCTAGTTAGGTTCTTATGTTTTATTTTGTTGTTGTCATTCTAATTTGTCATTGACTAATTATATACTTTTGTTATTGTTTTTCAGGAGCGTGTAGAAAATTATTCTAATGTAACTATCAATCCAAAGAACCCCCAAAATTGTACCTGCCAGGCTTGTGGATTACATCGCTATTGTAAATATTCAGTGTGTTTATCAGGGAAGTTGTATAACACCAGGACTATGGAAATAGATGATTTTATGTCATACGATGAACAGGTATTATTTTTCCTCTCATTTTAAATATTATCTTGCATAAATAACCCTAAGTTACTTTTTATAAGTGGAGAAAGCACTAGGAGAAGGGAAAAGAGTACAAGGAAAGATTGTACAATATTTGAATGAGAAAAATATGTCTCATGAGCAGATTTACTCCTAATTCAGTCAGATACTAAATTCCATGCATATTCTCTAAGTACACTTCACCCAAACAAGCTGGGGTCGGGAGAGAGGGTATAGGATGAGGATGAAAAGGGAGGTATGGGGGCAGAAGAAGCAGATGTTGTTTGGGACCAAAGGAAAATTTGACCCAGGTGGAAAATTTTATGAACTACCAAATTGACAATCCACAGGGAAATAATTGAAGAGGACTATTCATCCTAATATGAGAATTGGAAGAAAACCCATCCTCCAACCTAGGCTACATCAGAAGTGTATCAGTCTAGAGTGATTATCACATGCTTAAGGTGCTGTTAATTTTGAATGAATAGACAAAACTGAAGAAAATATTTGAAATGTCTGAAGTATTTGATCAACAAGAGCAAAGTAGTACAATGTGAAGGAAGAAAATAATGCAGATGCAGACTACTGTTTTTTTTTTGTTTGTTTGTTTTTTAACCTATGTAAAAGTATTGCACTTATAAATGTAAAAATATTGAAAGCTTCCTCTGGTGAGTCTGTATATCTGTCAAGAGTGGGTGTACTTTGGGGGCTAATTAGAAACCCAAAGTTGACTCTTAAATCCTGTCAATCAATGATTACCATACAAATATACTATCTCTCTGAATTCTGCCAGAGTGGGTGGTATGATTCCTCAGTATTATTAGGCAATAATTGAACAGGTACCTCTGAACAATCTGAGTTGCAAGAATCACTAGAAAGTGTGTATGGGGATAATGAATTCAGAATTCAGAATCTTTAGTGTTTTATTTGGCAAGCTACTATAAATACACATTTCTAAACAGTCATATGCAGATTTCCCAATTGTTTAAAAACTAATTTATGACTTTATGAGATAAGGCACCTAGATTCTTAATAAAAGTGATTTATACTTTAAGGATAATTTTCTGTTACATAAAAATATTGTACATTCATTGTCTTTGCTGTCTAAATCTAATCTTGAAGAGGTATGTGAATGGTTAGAAAACCATTTGTGGAGTTCTGATAATCTTGTGAAGGAATAAAGCCTCTGTATAAAATAGTTGATTCAAATATCTAAAAAATAAGAGATCTCATAAAATAAAAGCAAAGAATATGAATACACCAGTCAGTAACACAGTGGAAAACACAGAAGTTAACAAATATATTGGAAAATGATTATTTTCTATTCAAAGGCATACAACTGAAACTATCCAAAGATTCCAGTTGATAGCTCTTCAAGTAGCAAAGTATTTTATTTTATTTTTTAAGTATATTTTATTAATTATGGTATTACAGTTGTCCTGATTTTTTTTCCCTTTGTTCCTCTCCACCCAGGATGCCACTTCCCTCCTGTAATCCCACTCCCCTTAGGTTCATGTCCATGGGTTGTGCATATATTCCCTGATTTCACCCTTTCCTATATTATTCTTAACATCCCTCTGTCTATTTTGTACCCACCAATTATGTTTCCTAGTCCCTGTACCATTTCCCCATTTTTCCCACTTCCCCCTTCCAGCTGATAACCCTCCCAATGATCCCAATACCTATGATTCTGATCCTATTCTGGTTGTTTGCTTAGTTTTTTATTTGTTTGTTTATTTAGATTCTGTTATTGATAGTTGTGAGTTTGTTGTCATTTTAATATTCATAATTTTGGTCCTCTTTTTCTTGAGTCAGTCCCTTTAACATTTCATATAATAATGGCTTGGTGATGATAAATTCTTTTAGCTTTACCTTGTCTGGGAAGCACTTTATTGGCCCTTCCATTCTGAATGATAACTTTGCTAGGTATAGTAATCTTGATTGTAGGTCCATGCTTTTCATCACTTTGTATATTTCTTGCCAGTCCCTTCTTGCCTATGTTTCTTTTGAGAAATCAGCTGATAGTCTTATCAGAATCCCTTTGTAGGTAATTCTCTTGCTGCTTATAAGATTCTCTCTTTATCTTTAAACTTTGGCATTTTAATTATAATGTGTCTTGGTGTGGTCTGATTTGGATCTAGCTTGTTTGGGACTCTCTATGCTTCCTGGACTTGTATGTCTATTTCCTTCACCAAATTTGGGGAGTTTTCCTTCATTATTTTTTCATGCATATTTTCAATTTCTTGCTTTCCTCTTCTCCTTCTGGCACCTCTGTGATTTGGATGTTGGCATGTTTAAAATTGTCTTAGAGGTTCCTAGGCCTCTCCTTCTTTAAAAAATTCTTGTTTCTGTATTCTGTACTAGTTGCCTGTTTATTTCTTCCTTATGTTCCAAATCATTGATTTGAACCCCAGTTTCCTTCCTTTCACCATTGATTTTGTGTAGATTTTCCTTCACCCCACTTAGCATAGCCTTCACTTCTTCCCTTATGCATTTGCCATACTCAAGCATATCTGTCAGGCCTGTGAACATCTTTATCACCTGAGTTTCAAATTGTGCATCTGTTAGGCTGGCTGTCTCCTCATGACTTAGTTCTTCCATTAGAGCCTTGATCTGTTCCCACTTTTGGGCCATACTTCTCTGTCTTCTCAACCTGACAGGTTCCAGTGTTTGCCTCTGTGTCTTAGGTAGAGCTGTCACATTTGTTACGTTGTAAGGGGTGGAACTTTAAAGCTTGTCAGTCCTGGGTTAACTGTTTCACTAACATTGTGGTGCATTATGTGGGGGAAGGGTTCTGAGGGAGAACCAAGCCATGCTACCTAACTGCACCACCAAACCAGGTCTTCTCTGTCCCAGATCCACTCCTCCTACTGTCTGGATGAGTATTTCTTCTTTATATCTTTGTTCATTGGACTTCTGTGCAGCTTGATTTTCTGGAATTTCTGATAGTCTCTAGTTTTGAGGTAGTCATATTCCTTTTTAGTTGTGAAGGGAGACGCATCATATCTACCCATACCTCCATCTTGGAAGGACATCAAGTAGCAAAGTATTTTAAAATAAAATGACAAAAAGCAATTCTGTTAAGGTTGCATTGAAACTAGCAATTTCATGGAGAGATTCCTAGGGAAAGAAAGGATATGATGTATCTTTTTAGATACTAGAGAACTATATTCCTGTATAGCCAAAAATATAGAACCCTACTTATTCAGGGCCTGTAAGTTTGTTCTTGGCAAAATAATTCAATAAAAATAAATAACACAATCATGAATGAATTGAAGCATTATTTATAATATTGGGTTGGCCAAAAAGTTCATTTGTTTTTTTCTATATGATGGCTGTAGTAGTGCTTAGTTGTCTTTAACTTCATTCAAAACAATTTTGTTAGCTTGTATTGTGACAGCTGTCATATTAATGTGCATTTTTTAAAAACTTATCAAAATTGGTGAATTTTTGCATAGCCATTTTAATATTGAAAATGGAATAAAATAAGCAACATTTTTGGCATATTAAGCTTTATTCAAGAAAGGTAAAAATGCAAGTGAAACACAAAAAGAGCAGTGTATGGAGAGGGTGTTGTAACTGATCAAATATGTCAAAAGTGGTTTGCCAAGTTTGGTGCTTAAGATTTTTAACTGGACAATGCTCCACAGTTGGGTAGACCATTGAAGTTGATAGAGGTTAAATCAAGATAGTAACTGAAAACAATCAATGTGGGAGATAGCAGACATACTAAAAATATCCAAATCAATAAAGTTATTGCTGAAAATGAAAAATGTGTCTTTTTTGACCAACTCAATACAACAATGGAAATAATCCAAATAAAATATTAGAGTTGTGATTTAATAATCTATCATCATTTTGTCATAGGATATAATGCAACAAGTAGAATAATATTTTGAAGGTTATGAAATAATGCTAGGTAAAAGTAAAGTAATAAGCAATGTATGTACTATCTTGCCTCTATGTAAAAATAAGTGTGTTTGTATGTATAAGTTGTATGCAAACTTAAACTAGTTATTTGTATATTAAGAGAGTGTGATTGAAATTCTTTATTACACTTTTTCAGTAAATTTTTCATTTAAAGGAAGAAGAACATTAAAATCTTTTATATCCTGCTGAACTAAAATGTCAATGCATGTATTGAAAGGAAAGGGAAAGGAGGAGAAAAAGAAAGAAAAGAAAAGAAACCTATTTTTAATCAAAGGCATTAAAGAGACTTATCACCCCCACACCCACCCTCAGGTTATTCGAATTCTCCATTCTGTGTTGCTGCTTATAGTTTCACTAAATTGAGACTCCTTGGGGTTAGCTGTGGTTTTCTTTTAAGGTGCAAGTAATACTTTAAGAGGATGTTCTTAGTGAATTTGTTTAATGATAAAACTTTTCTTCTTACTGATACTGTCTTCTTGAAAGAAGGGATGCTTTGATAGAAGGTGGAATTAATGGGAGAGAGTAATTTTAGTTACAGCAGTCTTGAGTAGGATACTGAGATGAGAGGCCTTGGATCACCTGATCGTGGGCATAGATGAGAAGGAAATCACCTAGAGGAAAAAGATGTGAAATCTGAAAGACACTTAGGAAGACTGACAACAATCTTGAATTAATTTTTTATTTTTCCTAGAATCTGTCCAGATTCTTCAAGATACTTAAGAGCTGAATGGGGTGAGGCAGTTACTACAACACAAGTTATAGTTATAGTAACTTGTATTGTAATGGATAATGTGTCCATGAAAAAAAAAACAAACAAACAGGTCAAGGAAAGTAGAATCCCTTATCTCAGCTTATTGCACTAAATGTTTCTAGAGGCCTAGTAACTTAAAGTCCTTCTATCCTTCCTTTTTCCTTGAGGATCTTTATTCCTTTTCCTTTGTACTTCTGTATGAAGGAACCAGCTTCTACATATATAACAGGCCTAGAGAAATACCTTTTTTAAAATTTTATTTATTTTTTAGAGGGAGAATAAAGGAGGGAGAGGAAGGAAGAGAAACATAGATTGATTGCCTCTTACAGGCCCCGCAACTGCAGAGCTGACCTGCCACTCAGGCATGTGCCCTGATTAGGAAGCAAACCAGTGAGCTTTCCGTTCACAGGCTGGTGCTCAATCCACTGAACCACACTAGCCAGGGTGAAAAAATGCCTTAAAAACTTACCCATAGTTAGCTGGATATTACAAATGTACTTAATGCATGTTTCATTATATTTCCTTGACTTAGTTTGTTAATCAATGCTAATATACACTTCCATGGCTCTCTCTTAACAAATTTGCAATTTGCCATCTTCCATTTTTGGAAAATTTGGTAACAATTTTTGGCTCTGTTTTCAATTTATCTTTGTATTTTTCGGATCCCTTAGGCTCAGCTATCCTCAGATTTATCAGTTTATAGAACTAGGCGACCCTGCATATAATTAATTATATGTCATTTTGCTTATCTGCTCTGAGAACAGTCATCGCAGTACTTATTTTTCTGTCTCTGGCAATTTTTAATACTGTATCTTGTTAGAATAGTAATATCTTAAAATGCAATTAGATAATTAAAAGTAGTTTCTGAAAACATTTCCGGACATTTAAGGACACTATTCTGACAGCGAAGATTAGCTTTACTTGTTTTAGTACTTTACATGAGTGGAGTCCTCCAGTGTACACTGTGTTGTACTCTATACATTACTTCATAAGGTGTAACATGCAGCAATACACTAAAAATGGGTGGGGTGAGGGAGCTGCAGTATTTACAGCTATTACTTACTGTTTTCAGTGAAGCCTTTCTAACAGTAGGCTCTTCCATGTAAAATATGATTCTATTTGAGAGAAGAAAATAGTGTGAGAATATTCTAAAGGTAATTTTTGGTTTATTGACTTATATAAGTGTTAGTAGATACTAGGAGGGTAGGAATTAGAACCAAAAAAGTAAATGATAATGTTTAATGTTTTCAATAAATATTTTTGTTATATACAGGGAAAAAAATTAAACTAGGATTTTTAAACATCTCTCCTTCCCTCTTGTTCCAGCTTAAAAATTCTGTATTGATAAGTTCCTCTGTAGAATACAGTATAGTGGAAATTAAAATCAGATTCTCCTGTATTTTATGCCAAACAGCAGTGAGATTTCCCCCAGTCTGTTTTGATGATAGAAATGGAGAGACAAAGGGTACCCCTAGTGGCCACTGCAACAATTTTACTCAAAGTAAATTGTTATAATGGATATGACTGACTTAATAATAACACTGTAATGCAAAATTTACTTAGAGTAAGCAAGCAATGTACAATAATACCTGATTGTTCCTAATTATCTCAAAAACAGAAAGGTTAATATAAAATATGAACAGAAATCTGAACATGCTTTTCTTCGGCTTTTGGGGATTTTTAAAAAGATTGTAACCTGTCCCAAATACCATCTTCACCAGGTGATATATCAAACCTGACTGTTACCAATGACTATATTTAACTTGTAATCATTTTTGCCACTATACTCTTGGATTATTTATTGAACTCATCACCTGTGTGATCTTTTGCAGTGGGGCTTCAAGAAAGTAGGACAGTTCTTTGTCAAATAGAATACAAGTTACATAGATCAATGTTGTTATTATATCACTTGTAGTGAATTCATGAAAGTATATAACCCATTAGTTAATTTATGCACAGAAACAAATACATAAGTTAGCAAGGTTACTCCATGAAAATAAGATTAATCATGTTATAATGTTTGGAGCCCTTTCTGTTTCATTTCCTACAAAGAGTGAAAAAATGTACATATAGTTATATTTAATTAGGTCAATGCAGTAACACTCTTCCTATTTTAGCTATAGGTGTGTATAACAATGTATATATTCAGGCTATTCTGAAAGAGAAATGTTCTTGTTGGATGATTTCACAAGAAGAGTATTAGTTTGTTTTAAAGATTTTATTATTTATTAGAGAGAGGGGAAGAGAGAGAGGCAGAGAGGGAGAGAGACATCAATGTATGGTTGCCTTTTATCTGCCTCCAGCTACAGACCTGGCTGGAGACCTGGTTTGCAACCTGGTTATATTGCCCTGGCTGGGAATTGAACCAGCAACCTTTGGCTTCACAGGCCAGCACCTTATCCACTGTGCCACCAGCCAGGGCAAGAAGAGTATTATTAATTATAAAATCCTAGGAGTCCTTATAAATGTAGAATTTAAAATTCTTAGTTTGCTAATAATAAAATTAATATGTTATAATCAGACTCATTAAGGACACAGATATGACTAAACAGTTATTTTCTACTTTACAAACATTTTTTAGGAAAAAAGTATTAAGTAAAAAGCTGCCAGTACTTAACATTGGTATTTTCCAGCTTATAACCTAGAAAATTATTATGATCCAGGCATTTTTAACTCATTGTGTACATACAGTAGCTTGCATGCTTTTCTTGCTTTTGGGTGTCCCAATCCTCTGCCTTTCAAGCCATTTTTCTCCTTCTCAAACTCTCTTTCAAAAACTTAGTTCAAGCATCACCTACTTGAGGAGCCTTTTCCCCTTTGGATTGGGTTAATTGTCCTGCCTCTCTATCATGATAGAATCTTGTGTTTAGTATTTGACACATTGTTTTGTGATTGTTTTTCTCCCAAGACTATAAGCTCTCCTAGTACAGGTAGGACATCTTTCACTTATGTATTTACAGCACTTGAAACACAGCCCGTGCTCTGTTTTTGTTAACTGAGTTCTCAGTATAAAGAGGAGATGGTAATGGAATCATTGTATTAACATGTAAATAAATGAGTAATATATTAGATTCTACCATTAAAATCTGAAAACCATCACATTCATATTATGTTTATTTCTTGATTTAGGAATTTTTTGTTGGCAAAACCTGTGCTGAACGTACCAGGATTTATCATAACCTGAAACATTTTAAATTCAAGCTCTACGAAGAATGTTGCTCCATGGCAAAGATAGGAGAAGTTGAGGATGAACAAGTTAAAGAAACAGTGAAAAGAATTTTTAGTCAGTCAAAAGAAAATGGCTGGATTGAAAAGGTAAGGCAAATATAAAATAATCATCTCATTCAATAGATTCTGGAGCCTAATTACTATCAGGCTCAAAAGGGTACCAATGATTAGAAGGCAGCAAAAGTAAAAGAGAATCTTTCCTTCTCTCCCTATCTTTGTATTTTCCTTTTTTCACCCATTCTTTTCATGCTTATTATTGTCCTACCCTGAATAGGTACCCTGATGTTCTAAGCATTCATTCAGCTAATCAGGTAAATTTTAATCATTCATCCTTAATGAAGGCTTTCTGTCCTTTCGCTTCTTTACATGTGGTATTCCTTACATATATATTCATTCCCCTTGTTTTCTTTGACAAAGTACAGGACTCACCTCTGCTGTCTGCTTCCTATTCTTTAGAACAGTTCTTGTGACCTGAGAGTGAAGAAGCACCTGGTACCAATCTGAGGAAAGGAACTTGGCTGCCAGTCCTAATACCACCCACATCCTCCTCTTGAGGACGTGGGACTTAGCAGTGAGCCCTGTAACTGAAGATCAAGAGGGATGCAGAGGTTTCAGGCCACGGCACTGATTTTGACTCCCCCATATCCTGTTGATCACTCAATATGATACCAGGAATCTTGCAAGTGGGGGTTTTGAAGAGTGCACTGGCTTCCTGAAGATCTGCTGGCAGCTCATGGGCTCTGCTCTGCTCATGTAGCTTTTAGAATTGTTTATGGTTCATGGAAAGAATGCTAATATGATTGAAATCTTAACAACAAATCTAGTTCCATAACTGTGTAAGACAGAACATATAATAGCTTTCAGGCAACTCAGATAAACAATATATTTAATCATTTAAAAAAAAAAAAAAAGCCTGACTTGAGATCCATTGCCTGGGTTATTTATGTCATAGGGGAATTTGTGAAAGAGGAAAATAAAAAGAGAGCTTAGAGAGTAAACTTATGAGCAAAGAGAGAAAAAGAGAACAACAAAACAGGAACTTCTTAGAACATGTGTTCCGCATAGGTCTCAGGGTCTGGAGAATGACATCAACATTGGTTTCCCTTTTGACAATTGTCCTCCCACTACAAACCACTGCCCAGTGATCTCTTTGCCTGCCCCCACATCTTGACCCTTAAAGCCTGTGTCTCTCATTTTACGTTCTTTAGTTTTTTATCTTTTACTTTACTTCTGCTTCTCCAACTCCCCATGCTTTCCTACCTGTCTTCTGCTTTTCAGTTTGCCTTAGAGAGGAGCCATCACTTATCCAGCAAGTCCTGTCTTCCTTTTCCTTGATGACATTTAATTCTTAAGTGTTTTATTGATACATTTATAAGTGCTGCCAACCTTCTAATGGAGCTGAAAGATCTATTGGGACTGCATATTTTTAAAGAATTGTGTATTAGGTGTAGGGGGAAAAAAAAAAATATATATATATATGTATATATGAAGAGCAATAAAATTTGCAGAAAAAACTAAAACTACTTTCAAATTAAGTACTTAGAGAAAGCTTAACAGGGTTCACGACAACAGAAAACAGGAAAACAGAAGGGACCTGGAAAAAGAAAAAATTATTCTTAGGAAAAGAAAGCCAAATGTCATATTCTGCTTAAAGAATAACATTTAGTATAGACTATTGAAGGTATTTCAAGATCGTAGGTTTAGAACAATGTGCACATTTTTTTTTTCACATAAAACATCAGAGAGCTTTGGGGTTTTTGCAATCCCTCCTACTTTAAAAAAGTTGTCCATAGACTTTCTAAAAAGAATTTTCTGGAAACTAAAGTAGTTTATAGCCAGTATAAATATATATACAGCTTTTTGCATTGTTACTAGATTTCAGAGTATGTCAGGTGCTCTGACATTTCTCAGCCTCCCCCTGTCTGCCCCTCAGAGTGTGTGAGTGTGAGTGTGTGTGCGTGTGTGTGTGTGTGTGTGTTTGTGTTTGTGTGTATGGTGCTTACCTCCTTCTTTGGCTGTGGTTTCATGGCTATGGTTTACTCTAATCCTTCAAAATGCCAGGTCCCAGTGCTGCTTGAATGGATGTATATTTGTAGCTCTCCTGCTCTTGCCTCCCGATTATTCTGTCAACCCCTTTTTCACCTTACACAAACTATTTGTTCCTGTCTTTCCTCCAGCTTGTTTTTCACCTTGTTTTTACCTTTGTCTGCTCTTCCTTCCTCCATGCATTTTTCTCCCATCATCTCCGGATATCTCATTTCTTCCTCAAAACCTGCCATCTAGACTGACTTTATTCTTCCTCCTCACAGATGAACTACAAAGATCTGTTTTTAACCTAATTATGTTAAAGGTTAGGAGCAACCTGAGTGTTAAAAAAGGATAAAATTATAATAAAATCAAAATACATACTAAATATAATATTAATATAGGTGTCACTCTAAATTAGAGCTGAAAAGCATACTATCGTATGCCACTAGCAAATTCTAACAGACGCTTTGTTTTTTGTTAGGAAGGTGTATATGATGATGAGTTTCCAGGGACGTTTCCAGGATAGTTGGGGTGGGGTAGTGAGCACTCGAATGGCAGGAAGTGGGGAATATATGTCAATATGAGTATCAAGTCTCAGTTTTATAGATGCATTTCTAGGAAATTTCAAATGTATTGCCTACATATTGTTACACAAATAAGAATTTTAAAATATCATTGGGTATCCCCTCACTTCCCAAAACTCTTCTCACTAACTCTCCTTCTTTAAACCTTTTGAACTTGAAAGTTTTCTCTTCCACTCCTTAAACTGATGTTTCTTAAAACAGGCTCAACTATCTACATCAGAACCACCTAACAGTTAATGAAAAATGTGCAGTCCCTGGCCTTACAACAGACCTATTGAATATAAATCCTCGGGTGATTCTTAACAAATTAAAGATAAAAGACCCCTACTTAAAAGTAAATATGGCACTAGGTTCTCAGCCTCAAAACTCTTTCCCTTGGCAAACGTGCTTTCCTTTTTCCAGATCTAACTGCAATTTTTAAGTAGAAGATTCCAAACTCCTTTATTTTCTGTCCTCTTTCTCTCGCTTGATTCTCGTAATTCCAGCAGTTTTCATCAGTAGGTTCATCTGGCACTCTAAGGGCTTGGCATAATAAGATACAAACTCTCCAAATATTTAATAAAAGTAATAGAAGCAGAATCTTTAGATAGAAAGAGTCAATAGCCAGGCAATACTGCCTTCTCTCTTGAGTTTTTCTTTTTTCACACTAACTCTGTACCCTGCCCCTGCCCGATAAACCTCAGAAATATCATACTACAGTGGTTAAAAGCATGGATTTCAATATCTTCTAACAGTGGAATTTGGGGGCAAGTGTCTTCACTTCTGTACACCTAAGTTTCTCCTCAATAAAATAGGAACTAAATAATAATACTTAGGGTTTTGATTATGGAGATTAAGTAACACCTTTAAGCACTTAGTATAGGACGTAGCAATTAGTAAATGGCCATTAATGAGTGGCTATTATTAGTAATAAAATCAAGGGTTTTCTTTCCTTAGTATAGCTCAGATAGATTATAATTTTCCAAAATCAATTTAATAGGAGAAAAAAAAAGAATATAAAGCAAGATAATATGAAAAGCATTAAAACAGTCACACTTCTAAAGAATAGGCTTCTAATCCTAAAGTAGTTGACATATCTAACAGAACCTGTATGGATACTAACTCAAGAGAATCTCTACATAGTCCATAGGTTGTTTCTTCTATTTTTTCTTCTTTCTTTCCAGAGAAGCTGATGAAGTCAGAGATCTTTTCAAGTGGGGGGAAGGTTTCATGGCCCTGTCTGGAAAGAGAATGCACTCCTTATAAACCTTTCCATATACTACGGAAGTCAGGGTCATCACCTCATTGGTAGTTGAACCAGCGTTCATAAGTAGAGTTAAGAAACCATTAGTCAGTTAATCTCCTCAACTGAGGTGAGCACTCTGAACTCTCTCAACCTTGAAATCTCCAAATCATCCTGATTCCTCTTTCTTGTTTTAACCTTATCTTTAACTCTTCATCTTCATTGCTGTCACTCAAATTTGGGCCCTTGTTACCTAAAGTATTACAGTAGACTGCTAACTAGTTGCCAAACTCTTCTAGAATGGATGTTTTACCATTAAAAAAAAAAAAATACATATTGGATCATGTCAACCTCCTGCCTCAATACCTTTATCAACTTTGCATTAACTGTCACATCATTGCCGAACTCCTTAACCTAGCATTTCATACTTTTTATTCCCTGACTCCAACCTCTTTGGCTCAGTCTTCTCTCCCTCTGTTCCTCTAAAAAACCTGACTATAGTAAAATGCTAAACTTATCCCTGTTGGATGAACTGTTGTGTTCTAGAGAAAACTCTCCCCACCAAACTTTTGCCTATCAAAACTTTTTTTCCCCTGGACAGCTTAGATGCCATTCTTTCCTGGTTACCTCAATTCACCATGACCCCTTCTGAAGTCCAGGAACAGTGTCTGTACTTCTTTATGTCATTTGTTATTGGTTGTCTTTGGTGTGTTACTGCTGAACTCCATTCTTATTCGGGATAGGGAGAGCAAAAATTTTTTTTTGTACCTAGATAGTCATTAGCTCAGTACTTCATATATGTTACACATTCAACAAATTTTTGAATAAGTTATTCTAATTGTTAACTTCTGTAAATATGATATAAAAATATAATTTACAAAAACATTATGAAATTAATAACAATGTTCAGTTTGATCTTTTCCCAATGCTTTATATGAATGAAAAATGCTCACTTGAAATTGAGTCCTTGTTCATATTAAAAAGATTTTTGTTCATAATTGACACAAAGTGAAATTGTTCCTGCTTGTGTCTGTAGATTGAAAAGGCCTAGCTTATCTTCATTGCTTTGAGTAAAATAACTAGCTTTTTAATTGTATACACAGAAATATGATGAACTTCAAGAATATCTCAATCATGCGGATTACTTTCAAGATGAGAAGTTTGAATTGTAACACATTTCCTTCAGAGAAGATTTTATAAACTCCTGTAAATCTGAAGATCATGAATTCTTTTTCTCTGTATCATGTGACATTTATATATTTTATGTATATCTTTATGGCAAAATATCTTTTTTAAAACATGTTTATCTTATTTTCCATGAAGTGGCACTTGACAGCCCAATAAAACTTTTCATCTGCTGTACGTAGAAAATAAGCTTAATAATTTTTATGTATTTTGAAGTTATATACAATACCTTTTTAACAGATGATTATCATGAATAAGCCTTTCATGTCTTGTCACTTTAGTAGAAAAATGCTGTATTTTTAAGTGTATTTAGACTATCATCGACATGTATTTATTGCTGAATCCCTGCCCAGATCTGTTTATTATTCTATCTTCACTAATATATTTTTACTACTGTCATTTAAATCAGTGGGCCATGACAGAAACCTCAGTGTTTTGTTCAATTCAATCCTCTTGCTCAGAGTCAGACTATAGTTTACCCATTTCAGGTAGAGAGGATTTCAGGCCTCCAGAATTTTAACCCTCACATTCAGGAATAATTTCTTAATATGTATTTTCATGCTTCACAGTGTTTTCTTTTTCTGTTCAATATTATCTATGTGTTCATGATTAAGATGTATTTTATTTTTATCCATAATTTTCCCATATAAGTGTTTATGTTAGAATCAGGAGTTCTCAGAGAGATAGATTCAGCCAAAAATAGTTTAAAAGCATATTTTTGACCCTGGCGGGTAGCTCAGTTGGTTGAGCAATGCCCTGTACTCAAAGGTGGTGAGTTCTATCCCCAATAAACTGCATACATAAGTAGAACAATAAATCAATCTCCCTTGTTCTCTTCCACTCTCTCTAAGATCAATATAAGAAAATTTTTAAATAAAAAAAGTATATATTGTGGCATCCGTGTTGCTTTGCACATCTAAATTTTCCCATAATAAAGTAAAATGGTTTTGAGTGAACAAATGGACCTTGTCTAGTCTGTATCTTTAATTCCTGAAAGTGTTCTAACAGGATCTATTTTGGTGTAGAATTTTAGATACTTGTTCTTACTTCAAATATTGGTTGAACCTGGCTTCATCTATCATGTGATTTACTTCATGGACTTCAGTGTATGTGCATACATAAAAGCTACATTTTATTTAATTGTTAAGTCAAGAGTACTCAATATTTTCTGAAATTTTTTGAAGTTATTCCTATTATTATTGTAAACAAAACAAGTAGCAAAAGTTCACAAAGTGGTGAAAATATCATTGCTGATGTTTCAAGTGAGGAGTCCACACCTTGTTGCTAATGTCTGAGGTCTTTGCAAATGAAGCTTCTTCAGTGAGTGTTTGGAAAGAGAATACAGAGGCTTTTCATACATGATAACACCAAAGGATGAACAAGAGACAGGCTGCTAGGAAATGAGAATTCGTATAGATCAGGAGGCCAAAAGCAAATAGTCTATTAAAAGAAAAATGTTGAAAAGTAGAATTTACAGGTATTATGACATATTGTAT
Organism: Noctilio leporinus; assembly: GCA_004026585.1. Lineage (NCBI taxonomy): Eukaryota > Metazoa > Chordata > Mammalia > Chiroptera > Noctilionidae > Noctilio > Noctilio leporinus. The sequence goes on from PVIW01002399.1 coordinate 68,259, forward strand.
TATTTTATCTATATCATTGTTTAGTACAACACTAAAAATATAGTTTGTAAACTTATAAATCATGCCTGAACTTTTTACATCTGGGCATTCATTCATTAGGATAGTGTTAGATGCTCTGGTGTTAGGTAGCTATGAATAGCAAAAATGACAAGAAAGACAAATGGACGGGTAAAAGGGAAGTAATGCTTGAAAGAATGCATAAGGCTATACAGAAACTTTAGGGTTATAAAGGGGGGAAGAACCATAAAAATGGAAAAAACAAGGAAAAATATTTTATGAGTAGTTGAATGTAATTGGCCGATTTTCTCTCACTTGTCTGCTCTCATATGCAGATGAGTGGTTCTATTCACCACTCTTTCTTGGCATATTATAGGATTTGCTTAGGCTCTGGCATGTTGATTGAGATGTAATTGCAGCCCTTGAGCTATTTTGGGAATAGGCTTTCCTGTGATATTGAAGTCTCAAGCCCAGTGGTTAAGAAAGCATAGGCTTGAAATCAGTCTTGAGTTCAAGTCCTAGTCTGTTATCTCCCAGTTACACATACTGAAGCAAGTAGTTGAATTTTGATGAACCTCAGTTTGCTCATTTATAAATGGGATTAATAATATCTATCTCTCCACTTCGTTTGTATATTAAGGAAGAGATATGCTAAGGGCTGTGCCTGAAACAGTGATTCTACATAAATAGTAATAGATGTGAATGGAAATGAAGATATGGTTAATAATGATGTCAGCTTGAAATTAAATGGCTACAAAGGGTAAATGTGTGGAAAAGACACTCTAAGGAAGTGTCCTAAAACACTGGAATATAGTATGAAAATTGATTAAATTCTTGCTTGGCAAGTTTTTAAGATGTCTCTGTCTAGCATAGAAACCAAATTTGACATCATTTAGGCATAGCGGATTTGACCAAGGACTGTGTTAAACAAAACCTACACAACTGCATGACTGTAGAGTGTACAGTACATTTTAAATTTAAATATTACATTTTTCTCATTTATCAAGTACGATTGCTGAATGTGAGGTACCCATAGTAATAGAAGTGGTAATATCTAATGAATACAACTTTTTAAAAATCATATATAAAATGATTAAAACTCCTTCACTTTTCAATGACACCTCCTGAGAGAATTCTCATGCAAATTTGCATACCTAACCAAGATATATTTCTGCCTTTCTCCACATGAGTGGTGAGGAACTGAGCCTAGGCAGGGACAGAGAGAAGCATATTCCAATGAAAAGTTTTAAAGTTCTATTTCATCAGAGTGTACTTGTCCTCAATTCCAAACTAACGTTCCCAGATTTGTGAAAATAAAATGAACTGAAGTAGGCCAGTTTATGTGGAACCAAAATTGTAAATAAATTGTCTCTAAATATTTGCAGTGATTTTACCCACTCATTTCTATTCATTATCTCAGCTTGAAGCAGGACCATGTTACTGAGATACCAAAGTTGGTTTGAAGTGAAGTACCTTGCTTGAGACCTCAAATCCAATAACTTCCAATGACACAACAATTACGGTATTTATGGTCCTGACTATCTCACCTTTGCATTCACCTTAATTTATTCTCTATAATTAATGATGAGCAGAATTCAATATATAGTTTGGGATTTTAAAGTTGGGGTCCTCTGCAGATAAGGGGACATAAGTCTGTGTAAGAGACCAATTTCCTTGTGTTCTTAAAACTTCTTCCTGGCTGGTGACGCAGTGGATAAGGCACCGGCCTGCTAACCCAAAGGTGGCTGATTGGATGCCCAGCCAGGGCACATAAACCAGGTTGCAAGCCAGGGCTCCAACCAGGTCTGTGGCTGGAGGCAGGTGAAAGGCAACCATACATTGATCTCTTGTCTCCCCTCTGCCTCTCTCCCTCCCCCTTTCTCTAAAAATAATAAATAAAATCTTAAAAAGAAAAAGAAAAAAACCAAAACAACTTCTTGGACTTCACCTACATGTTGATTTTCCTCCCTGTGTCCTATGGAGAATAGGTAGCCATGGAGACTTCAGATCTAGCATTAAAAAAACAAACACAAAAATGGGAAAAAAAAAACCCAAAACTTTTTTTCCTAGAACTAATAATATTGGTAATTTCATCATAAAATATGTTGTCTCTCTTGATTTACTTGAGATCACCCAGGTCCAGAGACACCTGCCTGCCCGTTAGGAGCTGTGAATGCGATTTCTTCTCCTGCCCACCCCCTTCTTCCCACACTCCACCCGCTCGCACTCAGCCTGCTGAAGGGCCCTGCGCCAGTGCTCACCCGACTCTCGCTAGGGTGCTCGGTGGTATCGTTTACAACACACTGAAAAATGAAAATGATATCCTCAGGGAGGTGGGGGTAATGTAGGTCTGAAAGGGAAAATACATTCCCTGGCCGGGGATTTCTTAAACGTTTACAGCTGATGAAGTAGTTGTGCAGAGGTTGGGGAATTTCCCCGGCCTTACCCCCTCGGTGGAGGCTGAGGCTGAGCTCAGCCAGCGCTGCGCAGCAGCGCCGGCTTTGGGATTTACCTCTTCAGCCACTGGGAGGCCCTCTGCGTTCCCCTTTCCCCGGTGCCTGGCCGCGATTACCCGTGCAGTGGCACCAGCCTTCCACCAGGGAGCCCCGGATACGCTCGCCCGCCCCTCCGCCCCCTGCCCCCTCCCCATCTGCAGCTTGCTGGCTCTCTCTTTCTCCCTCTCTGTCTCACTCTCTCTCTTTCTCTCCCTCTCCTATCGGAGCACAATGAAAGCCTGTGTATCGCCGTGACTCGGGGCAGTGGAGCCAGTGGTCAGCGAAGCGGCGAACAACAGACGGGAAAGAGAAAGGAAAATACAAGCTACTTTTCCCCCCCATCTATAAAGCGGAGCAATACAAGAGATAGAAGCACATTGCTCAGTGCGAGTCCAGACCCCTCAGATCCACTGGCCGGGATGGAATGTACAAAAGTGGACAGAAAAGTGGCTGGACGTGACTCGGTGCAATTTGCGGGAAGTTTGTAAGTTTGACCATCGTTTGTAAATTACTCTCGGAAGAGTTTGGCTCTCTTGATACTGTATTAGAATAGAGCCGGGGGTGCGGAATAGAAACGTGAGCGGGAGGGGGGGGAAATGTGTTGAAGGATCTTTCTCAGCGGCTAGCGACTTCAGACTGCTTTCATTTAAGGCTGGGAAACCTTGGAGGGAATGAGGATTTTACCGGTGATTGGATTAGCCGAAGAGAAAAGCATGGTCCAAAAGTCCAGTTACTGACATTGTTAACAATTGAAAAGCCGTTTCCCTCGTTTGGGAGAAGACATCCCACTGTCTCCAAAGAGGCGAAAACACCGGAGCGAAGGGAAAGGGGGGAGAAATTAAAAGCCAAAAGACAGCCTTTCTTGATTTTTGTACGTTTTCAATATTGACTTCAAAAATCTTCAGGAACAGCACTTTTTTTTTTCTCTTAACCTGAGGGAAAGTAAAGGCTGCGGGTCACGGAGACTCGGGTAGCAATGCGTGTCTCCGCAGAAACAGCTCCATAAAGAATTTCTGAAACAACTAGGTGAAGGGAGTCAGCTCTCTCTGTTCATACCTCTCTCCGTTCCCTTTGCCGCCTCTTTCTGCCTCTGACTTGACAATCCTTGAATTCTCGCTCTTACCCCCACATTGTGTGTTGACACAGTATCTAGTGGTTCTTGTCTGCTTGGTGGGGGGAGGGGGGACCCCACCAACTCTGTCCAACTTCCCTAGAGCTGTCAAATGCAATTAGAGTAACTTGATCAGGGCTCGTTTCCAACTTAGCCTCTGCAATTGGTTTCTATTCTTGCTCCTCATCCTCTTTTTACTGACGCCCCTCCCCCACACCCTCTCCACTGCGCCCCCCAACCTCTAAGGACCTCTGTTCATGTGGCCCTGAACACTGAGCTCACGTTGTCAAAACAGATTTTCCTGCAATAGCCAGCAGTAGCCTCCTTCCCCCTCACCATCCCAGAGGCAGCAATCATTGTGTCCACCAAGATGGGGGACACAGCGCCCCCGCAGGCCCCCACAGGAGGGCTAGGGGGGGCCCCTGGGGCGGGGCTCCTTGGAGGGGGCTCAGTCACCCCAAGAGTGCACAGTGCTATTGTGGAGCGCCTCCGGGCTCGGATCGCCGTGTGCCGCCAGCACCACCTGAGCTGCGAAGGACGTTATGAACGTGGTAGAGCTGAGAGCTCAGACCGGGAAAGAGAGAGCACCTTGCAGCTCCTGAGCCTCGTCCAGCATGGTCAGGGGGCAAGGAAGACTGGCAAACACACCAAGGCCACTGCGTCCGCTGCCACCACTACAGCTCCTCCACCACCCCCTGCTGCCCCGCCTGTAGCTTCCCAAGCATCAGTGACAGCAGCCCCACCGCCCCCACCAGACTATCACCATCACCACCAGCAGCACCTGCTGAACAGTAGCAATAATGGTGGTGGTGGTGGGATGGATGGAGAGCAGCAACCACCAGCTTCAGCGCCGGGCGACCAGAGGAACTCAGCCCTGATTGCGGTAAGGCACCTGGTTTTCTCATGATTCTGGCTGTGGCCGTGTGGCCTTTTGTAAGGGCAGAGGTGGCCTTGGCCTGATGTGGAGTGGACAGCAGTGAAAGTGGCCAACATGTCACCTGACTGCCTCATAGGCCATTGGTTGTGCTATCTGTGTGGCTTATGCTCTTGTTCATTGACGTTCTGCTGGGGCTCACGTATGGGTTTTCCTCCATTTGTAGGCTATTTCTTAAGTGGTAAGAAGCCTGAGTTTTCCAGTGGCTCTCTGAGGTCCACAGCTTGTAGAAGAGGTGGCTACAGTCTGGCAAGATCTGAGCCGCTGAGGGAAGGCCAGGTCTCAAGGGGACTGCAGCGTTGGCTGGCCAGCCCTAAATAGGCCCACCAAGTCCTTCTTCAGCCTGAAAACAGTCAAACGGACCTTTAGCAAAACCTTTTCCTTCTTGTGCCATTTCCCCTTCTCCTTGGGGTAAGAGAACCCAAGTGGTGATCAGCAGTACAGAGAAGTTCCCTGAGTGTTCCCTCAGGAAAAAACAAAATGTGGAGGCAAGTATCCCAGACAAGTGAAGGAATATTTCTAAGAGGACTACTCCCTGATTTTCTGTAGCGTCCCCTAGTTCTCTTTCCCACCTAGCAGCTTTTTTTCATGGACATGACAGTGAGCCAAATTACAGCGTTCATGACAAGTGGGCAAGCACAACGGAGGTGTTGACCTGCTATCATCCTAGGAAGCACCTTGCCTCCAGCCACTTCTGGTGACAGGACACTAAACCTGAAAGTTCTGATTACGGTTCTGACTAGAAGTTCTTCCTTAGAGGCTCAAGCACACCCCATCCCAGAGGGACTATCGCTTGGATTGCTGATTCTTGAAGTCAGTCCTGGTCAGGTGACAGCCTGTCATTTGTGCATGCTTGTGCTTCCCAGCTTCCCCTGAAGCTGCAAGGCCAGTGGCCTCTAGGGCGAAGGTGGAGCCCTGCCCAGCACGGAGCAGCCTGCATGCTTCCTCCAAGTCTGAGCTCTGTGGGGCTTCTGAAGCCCTGTGTCTGCTCCCAGCACAGCTCGCATTGCCCAAGTCAGCCCTAATGAAAGTCAGTGACAGGAAATAGCCAGGCAAGCCGAAAAGTACTCAAAAATCCCAAAGGAAAGAGGGCACTGCGTCCAGCTTCTCAAAAGGAGTTAAAAAGAGCTCTAGGGGGAGGACACCCTGCAGACCAATCCCTAGGGTGCTACCCTGTGGCTCCTCGTTATCCCTGGCCTGGGTCTGGGGCCATGAAGCTTCCAGAAACTCTGGGGGTGGGGGGGGAGTGCTCCCCACCACCACACACACTTTTTGCTTGGGTTGCCTGGAACTGCAACTTCCTGGCGCTGACTCCAGATGAAAAATAACAGTTAAATAGCAGAGTGTTTGCTGTTTTATCCTTGAATAAAATTAGTTTGTGGGGGTTATAGTAGAGCTTCAAGGACTAATTTCCTTTCCCTACCACCTGCCCTGTCCCCACCTCCCTCTGGAATTGCCTCAGAGAGAGAGAGAGAGCGAGCAAGGGGAGTCTGTTTTGTGAAGGAGAGACACTGAGGTGAAGGAGGAGGGTAAAGAATCACTCAATGGGGAGAAGAATGAGGTTTGTGTGCATGTGTCTGTCCACGGCATCTACAGTCAACAGCATCTAAACGCCTTGATTGTCCCCCGTAAATTTATAATCTGCCTGCAAGAATCCCAATAATATAGTTTTGTGTGCTTCACAGTCTCCCGGTAAGTGTTTCTCGGGATGGTACAGGCAGCGAGGCACCGAGGCTTTCCCCCTGGAGAAAACTGGCCTCTGTGCTGGGTGCCAGCACTGGATGTGGGCGTCACATCCTAGCCTCTGCAAGGAAGGTGGCATGTTTGCTCAAGGCCTTGTGCTTTTGTGTTTTGCTCTTCCCCAGGTTGGAAGTAAGATGAGGCTGCCACCCACTTTTTTTTTTTTTTTTTTTTCCACTTGGGGGCTTTGGGATGCGAAATGAAACCAATTTTAGTGGTTATTGTAACTTCACGATGAGCGATATCCACGTTGGGAGGAAGTGCGGAACGCTGTCTGGCCTTTCCCCACTGCAGGCTTCAGTGCTGCAGACGCCAAGGGTAGTTGCCGTATACCACCCTGGTCTAAGAAGGAATCTGCCCTCTCTCCTTACCACCAACCCTCATCATCGCCTAGGACAGTTCCTTAGGCGCCCACCCTCTCTGAGTGCAGTGAGGATGTGAGGGGCCTGGTGAGTTAGGGGTGAAAAAGAGCAGTTCTCTTCTAATGGTTGCTTTTCATTGAAAATGTGTGGCATCGCAAGGGGGTGATCCGCCACCTCCCTTTGGTTATTGGAAATTCCCTTTTCCATTTTAGCTTCTAAATTTGGTGCTTTGTTACTCAGCTGGGCACTCAGGAGATGGTGATGCAAATACTGTATTAACCTGATAACATTGTGTGACAAGGGAGGCCTGGGCACTGGGGAGTGATTCACCAAGCCTATTAGACCTGCAGGTCTCACTTCACTCCACTCCTCTTACTTTCCCAAACAGTATACATTTAAAGGGGCCTTTTGTGCAGAATGAGTGTCAGATTCTTTCTTAATTGTACTGCTCCTGTGTCCATAACCAGATTGGTTTTGGTCTGGGCGTGTTGAGTGTATCACTTTAATAGTTAATTTGTACGCCGTAAGTGGCCATAAATATCCTTTGGAGAAAGGCAGAGAATATTGATCATCAAAATCAAATATACGCTGTATCCTCAGATCCTGCGTACGTGCTAGCACAATGCCTGGTATATAGCTGGTAATATTTGAATGCGGGTGAAAGGGGAACTTCTGTTCCATTGGATAGTGTTGACTTGGAGAGGTATTATACTGGCAGAAATATATAATGTCTGGGTTTTCTCAATAGCCTAAGGTGCAAGAACAATGCAAGACTAACCTCGAAGCCAGTTCTAATTCTGTCCACATTGAGAGCCTAATTCTGCAGCCCTTACTCAGCCAGTTTCTTCATTTAGCTCAAGTACAAGTTCAGGGGAAGCCCCACTGCTGCAGGGACGTCAGAGCAGAGCCTTTTAGAGGGCCAGGATTGTAAGGCTTTAAGCAGATCTGCATTTCTAACCACTTGGAGCAGGCTTTAGGCACTAAATCATTTTCTGGTGAAGTATGTTTGAATCTCTGAATGGACTGTAAAACTGAATAATTGCTGGTCCATGGAGCAGTACGGTTTAGAGCTTCTGTGGTGCATTATTAATCTTTCCCTTTTGCCTGAGACAAGCTCTTTTTCTCTTGCAGCCACTGTTGCTAGGATGGATAGATAAGTGGTTCCAAGTCATCTTTGGCTTTAGAGATTATCTTTTCTCTAATGTAGTGTGGAGGAAAGAAAGCAGATCAGACAAGGAGTCTGAGTCCTCCTTGTTCTGTGCCTGCTTGATCACTACCAGCTGGGTGACCTAGGACAAGTTACTTAGCAATCATCTGTGAAGCGCAGAGAACAATAACATGGCCCTGGGTTGTTGAGAGAAGCAAATGAATGTGCATTTTCAAACAAGCTTTGGAAAAAATCAAGCACTGCAGAAATGCCAGGCATTATTACTAATATCACTAATAATAAACTACTAAACAACAAATCGTAATGCCCATTTTTCCAGGGATTAAAAGTATACTTAAGCTTTCCGCTGTCTGCTGAAATGGCGAAATAGCTTTTATTGTAAATAGAGGGATTGGTGTTTCAAATTCAGTGCTGTCAAGATAAGACTGACGTATCGGTGTATTTAAGTGTTCCTGAAGGCCCCAGCAAAGCCTAGTTCACATGGGCAGTGCTGTGCAAGTAAGTGTTCAGGGTCTCTGAATGCACATCTTTCGCAGGCCCCTGCGTGAAGCTGAGCAACTTCAGAAAGGTGTGTCCGCCAGGATGTCCAGGGAACACAAGAAAAGTCGTTCACACAAATGGCCTGGGAAAGTTAAATATTTTGTTAACAATGCTCTAAAATGTTAATTGTTAGCTTAAGAAAGTCAAACAAGTTAAATCATTGCCAGAGTTCCCTGGTTATTTTTAAGTGATAATAATCAAGTTTCCAATTGACAATTCAAAATTTGAAAGCTCTAAATAGGGCGCTGAGAACAGAAATAGATTTCTGTAGCTGTCTATGTGATAAATATCCTCCTCAGGACAGTGATAGGAGTGTTTACATTATTTATATATGCAGCCATCATTTCCTGAAGAACTGACCTATTTTTGTTCTGTTTTCCAGAGCAGAGCAATAAAGGGAGAGTTCTTATCTATCCAGGACCTTCTTACTACTTCTTTCAAGTAAATACAATTATAAGATCTCACAAAGGCAAAAAAGTTCAAGTGGGGAGAGAAGCTGGTGCAATCCTTTGTCAAAAATGGACAGAAAGCTCTCTTTGACAGCAAAGTGATATTATGTCAACCAAGATGTCTTGCTTGTTTAGGTCAGTATTTCTCTATAGAAGTCATCCACCGTCTTTGAAATAATGCCAGTGCTATGTGACAGTCATCAAATTTTTCTAAGCATTCGAGTTTACTACTATATGGCCTCCCTGTGCCTGTACACCTTTTGGAAGTCCAAGACAAGCATGGGTTTTCAAATGTTCTTAGACAATTAAATATGACTAAAGGTGTGGCCATGGTTAGCTGGTTCTATTTTTATTGGTATTATGTGTGTCTCTATCGCTGCGATTTCATCTCAAAAAGCCTGGAAGGAAATTTGAAAAATAAAAATCCAGTTCTGCTCTGCAGGCAGCTAAACCCCTCTGAGTAGATTCTACCACTTCCTTGTCCTTTATTCCATCCCTTATATATGTTCATAGGCAGGCTTGTATTTAAGGAAAACAATTTTAAATTCTTCTTAGGCATTTTCATGCTATTTTCCCTCATACTCTTAACTGGCCCTGTTGGAGAACAGAAATACAGTTAAAACCATAGTCCCTGCTTGCTTACCGTCTAGTAGGCTAATCAAGACCACATCAATAAAGTATTAATTATACAAATTCTAATTAAGTAGGCTAGACCAAAACTGATACAGAAAATCAGACAGAAAGGAATAAATATGTGTTTAACCTTAGAATGTACAAAGTACTTTTATTACATATTTTCTATAATGTCTTAACCAAAAAAGAAAAAAAAAAAATACCCAAGCAGGTGAGTAAGCAACATTTGTCCCATTTTACGAATAAGTACACTGAGGCTTGGAGATACAGTAAATGGAAGGATTTAATGCATAGAATTTACAGATCAAAGTGTCCAAGTGTGTTTAGGTCCTTCCTTTGTACCTACTAACTGAATGAGCTTGTGGAAATAATTGCATTTTGGGGGAGGGGGGGAGCATCAGTATCTCCCTCTGTCAATAAAGCTAATATTCTTTAGCAAACCAGTCAGCATAGTGTCTGACACGTCACTGCTGTAGGGCTGTTTGTAGTCCATAGGAGAGAGACTCAATTCCAGGCCAGAGAGAGCTTTGCTGAGAATGTGGGCCACCAGCAGGGCTGTGAGAAGGGAAAGGATGTGGAATGGGGTGGCTGAGTATGGATGGGCATGAACATGAGGTGTTTGGGGATGGAGAGGGAAGCCTTACTACCCTGTAGTTGAGTTTGAGTTTGAGTTATGCAAGGGGCAGTGTCTGGAGTCCTGGCAGGAGTAAAATCAGAAGCCCTGGAAAAGGGTAGAGAAGGGCGACTCAGAGGAGGCAGCATCTGTGAAGCAATAATAATCTTTCATATACTTGAGGACAAGTATTATATTTCCCCTCCAGCAGCCTCGTCTCCTAGCGCATTGCTCAAGTCTTCTATATTGCCTATCTTGGGGTCCCCCGTGTTGCTTGATGCCTTGCTATTTACACCCTTTCCCCACTCGCAGCAAGTTATATACAGCAGGACATGACCTGTGGCATCGAAAGAAGACGGTTTTAAAAGCCTATTAGCTAGACACAAAAGAGAAACTAAAAGAAGCAGAACCAACTCCACCTGTCTCCTTAGGTTCTCTAGGCCTTCCAGTGCAGAGAGAATTGCCCTGTGGCTAAAAGTGTATTCTCCTGATGTGTAAACCACGTCTTCCCAACAAATGTGTTTGCTTGTTTACTAACTTGGAAAAGGTGTTTTCATTAAAAACAAAATTAATAATGTAAGCAGAAATTTATGAAAGGCTGAGAGTCCTGATGATCTTTGAGGTTTACTTATTCTAGCTTGCTTTTTAGTGCAGATGTGTTACAGATCTTTTACTTTCTACAAAGGTGACTGCAATCCCAGGCTCCCCTGTTGGGGTTCAGGGGAGGTACCATATGGAGTAGATGGCAGAGGAGAAAAGCCTTTGCTCCCTGATTCAAGGTATGATGCAAGGATACTGACCTTAGCTAGTGAGGGGAATATCTACAGTGGCTGCCAGTTTCCACACACAATCTAAGGAAGAGATGTGAAAGAATAAAAACTGTTTCATTTCCTTATAAAGGGGATGAAGAGAGAAGTTCACGCATGCTCTACCAGGCTTGAAGAAGGCTAGAGTCGGGCCCTATCACAGCCAATTGCCAAAGGAATGACTAAGAAAATGGGCGAACAACAGAACTTACATACACTAGGCTCTTCATGGGTCTTAATGGCTTTAGCCAAGGTTCTGACATTTCCTATCAAGATTGTGGTAATGGATGCTTTTAAAGTTCAATGAAGGAGTATTCTGTAGCTCTGAGAATGAATGTATCCATAATGAGCAATATGATATATGCTTTTCCCTCCAAGTCTTTCCAGTCTAAGAAAAGAGTGGGTGGGGTTGAAAATAGAAATGTTAAAATTGGCTGTTTAAGGAGGCAAGGCAGCATAGAAGTTAAGAGCCTGGGGTCAGGGCTCTTAACTTCTTGGTTAAGTTAGTCGACCTCTCCTGCCTCAGTTTCCTCAGCTGTAAAATGGAATAATAGGACTATTATTGAATAAATGAGGTAATTGAATCAATGAATAGAGGCTCAATAAATTTTAGCTGTAGTTATTATTAATCTGCAACATTTTGTACTTGAGTAAGATTTACAGTTTCCCCAGCCCTGAATTCTATCTCTGTAGTGTCTCAGGGACACGTCATAGAAGGACATCGCTTCTCTCTTTAAAAGATGGTTGGTAAGGGATATCATAGTCTCCAGTTTCCCTAAATAGTTTAATTTGGAGATGTCATCTGGGTTAGATTTACATTTCCCTTCAATGCATTTAATAGTGTCCTTCTGGAGAAGAGGATCAATGAGTATCTCTTCAATTTCTGGGGTTCAAGGCATTCTCGTCTAGAATTTGACTCGAGTGAGTGTTGATTTGACTCTTTACTTCTAAACTAGAGGCTGGGTTTCCATTCATTTACCGGAGAGGGTGGCGTGTGGACTTTGTGGGTAAATGAGAAATTTAAACCATCTATTCAGAGTTTGGAATCGTAAGGACCGAGTAGCCCAAATTTGCCATTTAACTGAATTATTAATTCAGACTGATGAATAATTCTCAAGTGAATCTGGCCACAGAATCACAAAAGAGTTAGACGTCTGGTGGTGTGGAGATTTAAATTTATGCTCCTGAAAGCCAGCCCCCTGGCTCAAGTTGCTCAGCAATCAGCTTCCTGCAACTGGCTGCAAGTGAGCAGGCAGCCGGAGGCCACCCTCTTCCCCTGCAACTCGTTGAAAACTTGATGTGATTCGCAGCTCGGAACCCTTTGCTGGGTACCTCCTCAAGTGTGACTTTCATAGGAAACATGAGGAAAGTTACCAGGGCATGAAAGCAAGTTTTAGTGATAATAATTCTTAATCAAAAGCACACTATTTCTGTGAAAAAGTGCCAGGATTAAAGTAAGAATAATCTTGTCAGGTGGGTGATGTTTGGACAAGGCTGGGTATGTTGGTTCTAACTCAGAGCAAAGAATGCAGTCACAATTCCGTTGGTTAGTTCTTCATCGTTTAAACTTACGTCCCCCTCCTCCTCTGCAAGGATTCTATTCTTAAAGAAGGTAGAGTCAAGCTCCTGTTGGGTTGGGTTTGTTTTATATTGTTTTCACTGATACAGTGTTCCTGTTTCCTGAGTCATTATGACAGATTCATAGATTCATATGAAATCGTTCAGACTGTCGTTTTAAAAGCTCTCTTTCGTCAGGAATGTGGCTGAGTTACATTTGTGGGTCTTTTTCAGCCTGCTAATTCCTCTCACCCACACGAAGCCCAACACCTTGAATTCTTCATTGTACAATAAACATCTTTTCAGGTCATTCTGATAAATTTTAATAGAAAGCTGATTACATATTTGAGGATTTTTTGTTTGTTTGTTTTGTTTTCAGAAAATGTATGTAAGGCAAAAGTTTGCTACAACTGCTCATAACATGCCAGGAGTCTTTTGAATACACAGAATCATCTCTTAGAATCATGGTAACCATGGTGCAAAAAAGTAACTTAATTGAATGCAATTTGTAGTATACTGTGTCTGGAATGAGGATTCCGTACTTGAGTGTGTGTTGCTTATTTCTGGGGTTCTCTGAAGTCTGAATTATGTACAAATAAACATACTCCCTGGCTAAGAAGCTTGAGAGACTAAGGTTTTTGTTGTTGTCACTCGCCAAAGTGGACCAATACTTGCTAAACCAGCTAAGGTTGCGTGTTCAATTGCCACACTGCATCATGTAATTTCAGACAGCAGAAAGTACGTGCTAGTTATATTATCCCATTTGGTTGTTTCACAGAAGTGTTGAAAAAGTGCAAAGTGCAGACTTAAGAATAAACAGGAAAGAGCAGTGGTCCTTCTAACAGAAACAACCAGCAGGTTTGCACCCAATTCCTGCAGCCATTGCACCAAAAAGAGCTTCCTTTTCTCGCTTAGACTCTTTGCATGTGGATCCGTTTGCAGGCTCTGTCCCCTGGAGAAAGGTTCTGAGCTGTCTTTGTGCTAAATTAAACATTAGTTTTCTCCTAGGGAACCTGATCTTCCATAGACTCGGCAACAATATCTTTGTGAGAGAGCTTCCAGCTACGCATTTCCCGCAGGAAGTGACCAGCTCAGGGGCCTTTACACCTCTACTGTCTGCTTAGCTGGTGTGGCGTGTGTACTGCGTGGGAACTGTTTTTTCTAACCGGGTCTGGAAGCCCTTCATGTAATGCTAGAGGACCTGTGCCCACTTGGAATGTAATAGATGGAAATGGTCAGAGCAGCACTCCGATCGTGGAAGAGTTGAATCTCCCGTGGGCAGGAGTGTCCTTTGCTCGCTGTCTCCCAAATTCTGCAAGCACAGTAATGGAAGGGAGCGTGTTGCAAAATAGAAGCCGTCTCATTTCTAGCCTTTTTGTTATCTCCATCCTGCCCATTCCCTAGGAAGCTAGTTCGTATGGATCTAAAAACTAAGACACTTTTCTATCAATTGATAGTGTTGTATCAGCCCCTTGGAGAGAAAACAGACTAAACCCTTCCTCAGAGATGAAAAACTTAATGCCCATTTAACAGAAAACGCTCCAAGATGCCCCTGCAGTAGAGGTATGTTTAAAACTCAAGTTTTCTGATGATGATTCCAGGTTATAAAACGTAGCTTTTTTATTAGGGACTTTTTGTAAACCTATAAAAAGAAATTAAGGGCAATTTGGGATTTTTATTAAAGTTTTGCTGGTAGAAAGAGTATGGAGTTTAAAGCCTAGGGTAGATTGTTTATTTTTTAAATGATCACAATGATTCCTTCCATCCATCCCTTTGCCATGTGAATTCACCACTTCTCCCAGAAAAATATGGATATTATTTCCCTTCTTAAGTGGCCTCATGGTTTGTTTTAGACAAGAATATGTGACAGAAATGATATTGTGCTACTTATGAGGATGGGCATTAAAATTTTACACTTAAAATTTGTTAAAAGGGAAAAATCATATGTTAAGTGTTCTTACCACGAATATAATGATAATAATAATAATAGCAGGAGAAAACTTTAGGAATTGATGGATATGTTTATGGTCTTGATGGCAGTGGTGGTTTCACGGGAGCATATTTATCCCCAAACTTATTGAATAGTATATGCTAAATATGTACAACTTTTTCTATGTCAAACATACTTCCACAGAGCGGTAAAAAAATAGAACAAGCCCTCTTCGAACACTGACACCACCACGTAGAGGTTGGTCTAGCCAAATGGAGGATCAGCATCCACATGCAGAGAACTAAAGTGCCTCTGCCCCTCATCAGCATCAGTTGCCAACATGAGAGTGAGGTCATCTTAGACTAGCCAATCCTCTGACTCAGTACAGCCGTAGAAGCATGTAAGTGTGGGAGGAATCAGCAGAGGAACCGCCCTGCCAACCTAGGGAATCATGGGAAATAGTGCATCAGTGTTTTAAGCCACTAAATTTTGGAGTAGTGTGTAACTTAGCAAAGGTTAACTGAATCAGAATGGAAAACCTTAGCATAGAAGATGGTCCTACCTCTTTAGGTGTGATACCCTAGGACTGGTTACTTAACACCTTTGAGACTTTCTGCTTTTCATGATAATACAAATGACCTCAGAAGGTTGCAAGGGTTAAATAAGATAATCCATGAAAGAACCTGACATGTTATCTGATATACAATAGAACTTAACAAACATTAGCTTCCTTGTTTTCTTCTTTGTCTCTTTTCCCTGCGCTATAACTTGAGCCCACCCCCCCCCCCCATGCCCTTGTCATTTCATTTTCAACATCATGGGCATCAATATTCTCATAGGCTTCCCCAGGTCACTGTTCCTCTGGACAACAATTTATTTTTTCCTCCTGAATGATGGTCTGGTGTTGTCATTCCTCCTAACTACCAAATGTCCAGGATTCTTGTTACGCTCCAGGGAACACATCTGCCTTCGGTAGTCTACCCTTAAAGTAGAAAAGGGTTAACCTCATAAAGATGTCACTCCCCTTGTACTGTTATGCTGCCCTTGGGAGAGTCAAACAGCACAGCAAATATATATGGGCAATGTAATTGCATTCGATCTTCTAGGTCACAGAAGACTTTGCTAGCTAGTATAGCATACAAGGGAGAAAATAAGCATGTTCCGTCTTGAATTTTGGTGTTTCTAAACTCTCACTTTTGGGGGGTAGCAAATTACTCTAAGTCCCTCTTTTTTCCTCCCACTTTACACATCACAATGAATGGATAAGCTAATAAAAAGTGATATAGTAATACTATATTATGCTTACTATACTTATTAGTGATCTAGTGAAAGGCTACTGGCCTGGGAATTCAGTGTTGAAGGTCCTAGTACTCCCCCCCCCCCCTTGCTAGCTAGTAGGGCCACATGGTCATGTCCTTTTACTTCCCTGGTGCTTATTTTCTGTCTTAGAAAGACAAGGGGCACTGGGCATGTGGTTTGAGTCACCTGTTTAGCCCCCGTTGAGTTGATAAATTTTTATAAATTCCCTGATACTTTTCTTTTGCTTTTCAAATATCAACCTCTTCAATATATCTGCTAGGAAGAATGCAAAGAAGGAAGGGGTGACAAAGGAGGTAATGCTATATTTTTTTAAATGCAAGTACTAGTGAGGAGGGTCTGAAGTGATCTTGGGAACAAAAGCCAGCTGAAAAGAAGGGAAAGCCCACAGCCATATTCATTGCTTAACACCCTCCTAAAAATAAGGGACATATCATTCCATTTCTGATCCTACTTGTTGGGGTTTAGGGTTCCAGTATGGGAAACACAATTATAGGGCTAGGGTTTGAGTCATCACATTTATTTTTAGAGGAAACACTGACCCCCCCCCCCAACCACCACCTCCCCTTCCTCCTAGCTACACTTGTGACATTTCTGTGGATAAAGAGATTCCCAGTTGAGTCCCCCTGGAAAACAATTACATGAAATATGAAATATAAAATGGGAAGGAAAATATTCTTACAGAGCCTTCTTTCCTTGGGAATTGACTAGTGGTTTTGCTATATACATTGGTCTCTCCATCTGTTTGTCTTTCGAATACATACAACAATTGAAAAAATGCTGGTTAATGGATGGGGTTTTATATGTGTCACCACTTTATTTTATTTTTTAAATGTTTATTTAATACCTTTTAAATAAGGTTCTACTTATGCATAGTTAGAGAGAGGAGGAAAGAGGGAGAAAGAGAAGGAGAGAAACATCAAAGCGAGAGAGAATCATTGATCAGTTGCCTGTCTTTTCTTCTTTTATTTTAAAGATTTTATTTATTATTTTTCAGAGGGAGGGAAAGGGAGAGAGGCAGAGAGGGAAACATCAATGTATGGTTGACTTTCATTTGCCTCCAGCTATGGACCTGGCTTGCAACCTGATTATGTTTCCCTGGCTGGGAATTGAACCAGCGACTTTTTTGGGGTTCCCAGGCCTGCACCTTATCCACTATGTCAGTTGCCTTTCATATGCAGCCTCCAATCAGGGATCAAAGCAGAAACCCAGGCACGTGCTTTCACCAGGAATTGAATCCAGGTCCTTGGCTTTGCTGGATAACACCTAACAAACTAAGCCCCACCGGTCAGGGCACCACATCATTTTAAAACTATGTTTCTGCTATAAAGGGGAACTAAAAACAAGAGTCACTGAGAAGCTGGCCTGGAGGAAAGGAATTCAATCCACCACCTTCTTTTGTTTGTTCATTTGAGTTTTTTTTTTTGTTGTTGATTGTTTGTTTGTTTGTTTTTTTCTTATCACTAACACCCTAAGCAGAGTATAATCACCTATTTCTCAAGGGCACTCTAAGCCCTTAAAACTCAGATCTGTTTAGGGATTTAATAAAACTGGGGGGAAAAGAAATGCACAGAATCTGCTCCAAACGAAACCAACAAAAGAAAATTCACCCAAGTAAATACTAAATTTCTTTGATAGCATAGGCACCTGCCTCCCTGTCTCTTGATTAAGTTGGAACACAGCTCTTGAAATGGCATCTTTAAGACTCCTAGAATCTTCTGAGTCTGTGGATCACATTTTAGGCTCCAGGACAGCCCAGGGCATTTTCTTTCTCAAAGCAAGATGTCACTAGCAGGAAGCCAAAAGGGTCACTTGGATGAGTTGCCATTTTACTTTGTTTCAAAGGGTAGACATACTCATCTTTATTGTCTGTTAGATTAGAGCCATAACAACGGTGACATTTATTTTTTCTGTAATTCTAAACTCCTTCGCTTTTCTTCTGTTGGGACTTTTGAATATTTGGAGGAAAATGCCTTGGTATTATGCTATACAGAACAGCTTTTCTTTTTAAAAAATCCTAAGATAAAGGAAGTCAAATTTCTTTCTTTTCCAATAAACTGGGCCTTACTTTTGCTAAAAAAAATGTACCCTAAAACCCATCATACACACACATGTACACACACACACACCCTTTGCTTACAGAAATTCTTTTTACTATGTATAAACTACCTTGGTTATATGGGAGACATTGCAGACAAAATAACAATGAGGACATGCATTGAAGAGTATGGGAAATAAGATCAATTTTAGAGGAAATGGCTGCAGAAACAAGAGTATGCCAAATTACAGGAACTAGGAAAGCAAGCATCCGCTCACTGCGGTAAGTGGAATGAAGGAGACCAAGCAAGCTTTACTGCTAACTAACAGGATGACCTTGGGGTTAGTTACTCCTCCTTTGCTTCTGCAGCCCCATCGGCTTGGATTCCTCAGCATTTTGCTTAGCTGGATTATTCTTGTCACACAGGATTCAACTCAAATATCACGTCCTTGGAGAGACCTCCCTGGCTATTACAGGACAGGGGGCCTGGCTCTCAGCTGGTCTGCCTAGGACCAGCCCGTAATGTGTGGTGGGGTTCTTGTAATGGTGGAAGAAAGATTTCACAATACAAGTCCAGGTGATCGAGAGTACGTTTATCAAAGCTGGAAACAGTGAAACAGGAAGGGCTTAGCATAGGAGAAGTACCAGGAGAGCCCAGGCTGGGTTGTTTTGGCTCTCTTAAAAACGTTAGAGGAAAAAAATGGCTGAGATGGGGCTGCTTTAGCTCCCCTGGAAGTCATAGAAAAGGAGCCTTTTGAGAAAGGTTCCAGGGATTAGCCCAGGAAGAGCTGCCGCTGCCCATTGTTCTCCTGCTGGCAAGTCTTGCGGGTCCCTTAGAGTTTAGGAGATGCACACCAGTGGGGGAAGAAGTGGGGAAGGCAAAGGTACAGGTGGGCTTACCAGGGGAATAGTACATGCTGCGTCTCTCTCTCTTGCAGCAATCTAAGGGGAGGTCTCAGAGGACAGTCTCAACAAAATATTCATCAGTCCTCCAGGTGTGCTCTTTCAGGGTCATGGTCTCTACTGATTGGTCAGCACCGGGGCCAGTGGTCATTGGTCATTGCGGCTGGTCCTCGTGTCACCCACCTGGTTTTGCTGCCTTTCTGGACCTGGAGCTGAAATGCAACTGAGGCCTAGATGTTCTCTCTAGGAGGTGACCTGTAAATGGCTTGGCTGGTTTGTTCAGTATCTGTCTCAGTTTCCCCATTCTACTTGCCATGGCTACCCCAACTAAAGTCCATACACCTGACTGATCTCTCTCTCGCCTCTTCCTCATCACTGTATCCCAGAGGTTTTGTTGTCTTCATAATGTATCACTATCTAAATGGAGGTCAATTCCTTGCTTATTTGTGCATTTCCTATTTTTTATCACTTGGAATGTAAGCTCCACAAGACCAGGGACCTTACCGTTTTGCTCACCGCATGCATCCCGAGCCTCTAGAATGTCCTGGATTATTTTGTATCCACAATAAATATATGTTGCGTGAATGACCGGATCAGTGGCTTATGTGTCTTTCAGGGCTGGAGGTAGGAAAGAGAAATGAAGTGACATGGTGGGCTTCCTAGGCCTCTACCTCCTATTTAATTATATATATGTCATATATAATATATATATATATGACACATATACCAAGTTTTTAATCACATTAAAGCATATATAACTTTATATACAAACACTAGTTTTTAATCACATGACAGCAGGTGTGTGTGTGTGTGTATATATATAGATAAATATACTATATATATATATATTGTGTGTGTGTGTGTGTGTGTGTGTGTGTGTGTGTGTATATATATATAGAGAGAGAGAGAGAGAGAGAGAGAGATCTAGATATGCCTTCATGTAATTTAAAACATGGTTCCGGCGCTCTAACCCCCTTTGAAAGCATGATGATCTCTTAAGATTCTTTTCAGATTGAATGCCTATACCCTGTGTCTCATGGCTAGAAAACTTTGGTGCAAGCAAAAGGATCTTGAAATAGGAGTTATATGTATGGAGTGCCTATTGTGTGCTGGGTCCTGTGTTAGGCCTTGAGCCACACAGGAGAGGCTCCATTTTTGTTTAATGGAGTTTACATTTGAATGGGGGAGGGGGAGAGTAGAGTAAACAAGTAAATGAGGTACATTTAACTAGTGATGCAATAATGCACAGCTCTTTATTCCTTTAAGTGGCTGATTGGAGATTGGTTTGAAAAGGAAGCCAATCTGGGAAACACTCTGGAAAGTGGAAAGTGATAACCATAAACAAATGGCTACCCTAGAAGATGAGCTCCTTGGCCCATGCCTACAGGGAGCCTGGCCAGCTGCCTGCACAGCCCCCTTCCTGGTCTAGGCTGTGGGCTACTCCACCCATCTGAGCAAAACACTGGTTCAGGAGCTTATAGGCAGGAGGGTGGTCATGTCAGCATCATCTGTGCCTTGGAGCTATAGTAATCATTTTGTTAGAAGTCACTGAGGTTGAGAATTAAAGAGAAACTGCTGAAAGGCCTGTTTTGAGGAAAAGAAAGATAGCACTCTCTTTAGCAACAGAAGCAGAAAAAAAAGGGTCAGGGAATTAGCATCAGGACCTTAAGGAGGTAGCAGCATAGGAGGCCCTCAGGAGGCAGCAGAAGTGGCAACTGGCATTTGCAGTAGTAATATCATCTCACATGTACCCAGGCCACATAGTGCTCACAGAAACCCTAAGCTATAAATAAGGCAAGTGTAGCTTTTTAAAATTTTACATATGGGAAACGGGCTCTGAGAAGTTGAGAAATGCTAATAATACCTTACTTTTGAATAGCAAATTTGCAGTTTGTCAAATGTGTCCGCACAGATGACCTCACTTTGCTCTCTGGGGTATTATTATGCCCGTTTTAAGGCTTGAAGTGGCCTGTGCTCTCCCCACCAGGAGCAGCAATCCACCCTCCTGGTCCTGGAGCCCTTGCAGAGCGCACAGCTGGTAAAGCTGAGTAGCTGGGCCACAAATTCATCCTTGAATTTGCATCTAAGAGGAGGACATTGCATGTCTTGAGCTTCCAGAAGCACACCCACACATACTTCGAAGCAATGACTCGCCCAGAAAGAATGGCAGTCATGAATGGAATGAGGATGTCAGACACGAGGCAGGGCACGTCAAGTCTAGAATAAGGGAGGCTGAAAAAAAGGGGTCTTTTCTTTTCTTTTAAAAAAATGTATTAATTTGTAAGAATACAAGGCGAGGTCAGGAAACATTTTAATTTATAAAAGCCCACACTTTGCTGTCCATATTTCTTATGAGTCCAGTGAGTCAATTTGAAGGTCCAGGGAGAGAAGGCTAAAGGTTGTTGTAAAGAGAAACTTGATCTTGAATCAGAGTAACAGATTCATCCCTGAAACCAAGATTGGTCTAAGTTTTTCTCCTCGCTGTTGCTTATTTTGGAATGGATATCTTAAATGGAGCTTAAGAGAGGGACCTGCAACCCTTTGCTGAAAAGTCATTTTTGAATCCACTCTGATCCAAGTTAAATGTTTTTTTATGCTGATAGGACTTTTCTCATCTGGAGAAAATGCAGGCGTTCGTAAGAGATGGGCTTTGGCTTCAAGGTGGAGATCTGTCTTATTTATTATCTTTGTATTTCCGGAGTAGGCAATAGTGTCAGACATCTAATAAACAAACATTTGCTAAACATTTGTTGAAGCTAAACTTGGCTAGCATGATGTTTTCAAGGACCCCAACTCTATATTTCTGTGACTAAATGCGTCATGCATCAAATGTGGAAAACTGACTTCAAGGTACCCTTTTGGTTCAACATATCTTTTAAAAATCACATTTAATAAGTGTTCAACACATTAGGCATCCCCCTAAGTGTTTTTTGAATATTAATTCATGTTTCCTGACAAGTACACAGTGAAGTAGTTACGCTCTTATTTAAGTTTGACAGGTAAGGAACTTGAAGCATGAGGTGAAGGAGCACGCTCGGGTCACTCTGCTATGAGTGGTAGAGTTGGGTTATGAACAGAGCAGGTTGACACCACTGCCCATGAGTCCAGTTAGGGTTTTGCACTGCATACAGGAGAAGGCAGTTAGACACCTCATATCAAACCCCAGCTCACACATGATCCAGATCTGAGTTTGGAAACCAACTGCACCAAGGCCTTTGAAAATTAGTAACAGTTATAACAAGTTAGTAACTAACTTGTCACCTAAGGTCCAGGTAAAATTCAGAATGAATGCCTAGGGTACACAGATTACTCTTTGAGACAGTTGTCTGTCTCCTGTTTTTTAAGAGACAGAAAGTACTTGAACATGTAGGATTTGTGAGTGACAAATCCATTTCAACTTGCATGGCAGGGTACATCAGTAGTAAGCACCTGGAGGACTGGAGTGGATTTTAAAGTGATATCCAAGCTAAGTGGGGAAGAGGGCCATGGTGGTCCATTGTTGATATCTGCCATGGGCGGAGAGAAGGCAGCATGGCTGACAGGTCCCCAGATGGATTCTTCAGGATTCAGGAACCCAGACTTAGAGGTTCTTAAATATAGATTCTCGGTGAAATATTAACCCTTCCTGTGGAGAGAATGTGTTAAGACCTGATTCCACTGTGAGAGGGACTTATGTCCATTTATAGAATTAAGTTAGGTTTAAGTAAGTTAATTGTAAGTTTTTTAAAGACACTATAACCTCTGTTTTCCCTGAGAGCACTGATAAGGTGACTGAGGGACTTGTCAGTATTTTGTAAAGTACAATGTGAACTCAGTTTCACTCCCTCCCTGACTTCCAACCAAATTTCCCCCCTCCCCCTCAAGCCCCTCTTATGTGATGCTATTACTCATGATCCACATTCTGAAGGAAATCTATTGCTGGTAGAAGCAAAGACAGAAAAATGTAGAAATGGGGAAATGTTGCCCTAAATATTAAGTGAGATCGGTGGAACTTTCCTTTGGGAATCAAATCCTGCTATAGCTGCCTCATTATAAACGTTTAGCAAATATGTATAGAGCTATGATGTCCAAGCACCACTTCAGGTCCCAGGAATGAAGTGGTTCCATGGTCTCTTGGAAATGCTTTCTTTGTATCAATGGCTTCCTTTCACCCTAGAAAGGTAAGTGATAGAGTGTCTTGAGTTCGAACACAAAATTTTGTGTGATGGCATGTGTACATTTTCCATGTAGTCACTTTCCATTGTTTTGTCATATTCTCCAAGGATTTCAAGGGTCAAAGAACCTGAAATGAGGCAGGAAGAAGAATCCACCGAATCTAGGATTGTGTGATTCTTCACTCTACACAGAGCAGCCAGTTTTTTCTAAGAGAGCCAAATATTTCCTTTTTTCCCAGAAAGCACATGCAGCTTTCTTCATACCTAACATATTTCCTTCACCTTGGACTTTTGCTCTCTATCGAGACATTTTCTGCTTTTCCACAAGGCAAGCAGTCCTTAGGTACCCCCTGGACTTTCTTTTTTAATTGTTTTGCAGTTTAGTTTGGAGCCCCATCCAGCTATGGTTTCCTTTGTTTTTCAGTGGCCACCCGCTGTTTTGAGCCTTCTTCCCCTCCCACCCTGACCTCTAACTCCAAATTGATGTCTCTGTGTCATTGTGGGGAACTTCTTGGTAAAAAGGATAAAGCTCAGTTGGAGCTTGGTCTCGGGGATTTTCATAGTAACACTAACTCTTTATTATTAGCTGGGCACTGCAGTCTGCTAGAGTTCGTATTTTGGCAGTGGACCATCAAACACCCTATTTTTAAGAGGCTTTAACTTAGTTGTAAACATGTGCTGTGACTGGGAGCTCGCTTTCTTGACTCATATTTACCAAAGAGGTTGAACTGTTGAAAAGTTGTTATAAAAAAAAAAAAGAAAGAAAGAAAGAAAGAAAAACCCAGACTTCAGAACTATTTTTCCACTCATCTAACTCAAAAATGTGTATGATCTAAAAAAAGAAAATTGGGCATTTAGCTGCTTAATTTGATGGTCCAATCATATTGGTAATTTGAGGGGAGGCAGAAATGGAATTGCTAGGTGATTTTACTTTGACGTACGCCCATCAGACATGCATGCAGAGAATGATGGCTGCTACGCCCGTACATACATAATTGACTAGAACAGCTCAAAGAAAGGCAGTCCAGTAAGCTGAATAAATTGATTACGCCCTTAAGGTCTTCTATATTTAGAATAAAAGTGTTCTATAGACGTCTTTCTTGCACACTCTGAATTCTGGAGCCTTTACTAGTCCCATTAGGAGAACATAAATTTCTAAACTTTCATCGACTTGCTTTTGCATAGATGTATCGTTGATATCTGAGGACCTTAAAAAGTTGCCTTCAGAAATTCAGTAACAGAAAAGGTATCACACATATGTCTGTTTCTTTTATCTCTGGAAGATACTTAGTCAGGTTTAAGAGAGCACAGATTCATCTTTTGGGGAGATGGTGACCTCCAGTCCTAAAAGCAGGAGCTTTAGGAATTTAAATGTTAAAGAGGAGAGGTTGAACTCCGACATCTTCCTCTTATGTTTCAAGATTCTAAAAGTAATATAGGCAAACTCTCCTACTCCATCACAGGAGAAATGCCAGCTTTTGGGGAGGGGTTAGCATTTCTGGAAACCTCTTGCAGCAGCAGAAGGCAACTGTGCCTTAGAGACTGGCCACGTTTATGAGGTGGAGAGAATAAAAAGATCCAGGAGTGTGCATGTTTCAAGGGTCAAGAGCCAAGGGGTCAGCCCTGTGCTGCTGGAAGTACTTGGCCTGGAAATCCTTTGGCTAAATGAAGAGTACGTGTTTTCCACACAGATTCTGTTTGTTTTTACCCCTCAGGATGCTTTTAGTTGCTTCCTCTCCACATCCCAGGCAGGAGAGTGCATACACTGGCCAGCACACTCTCTCCTGCCCTGCTGAATGGCTCTGCCCTGAAGACACTGACTTTTCTTGGTAGTTCTCATGTAATATGCTGTGCTGCTGCTCTCTGCTTCCTGCTCTGGTTTTTAAAACACCCTTTTTTTCCACAGTGCTTTTAAAGACAAGAATCTTCCGGTCCTGGTAGGCCACCTTTTATTACAAATGCAGGCTAGTTGATTTTTAGGGAATAAGAAATCCAATGTGCTCCCACACTCACACATGCGCAAACTTTGAATGTCCCCATCTTCTTAAAGTAATAATGAACTGGAGACTATCACTGTATATAAATCCAGTAGTTCACAAGATAATGTCTCCATGCCAGAAGAAGGCAGGGAAGGGAATAGGGAGAAATACTACCAACCCCATATCAGCAACTGCTCACTCTGTTCTTGTCAAAACTGTGCCAGGATGGGACTGGACGTTCCACCAGGGTTACCTCCAGAGTCAATATAAGTGCTCTGTTATTGAGTTGCCTTGATCTTGGTTATATTAGCAGGCTAGAGAATTATCTCAGAATTCTACTCTTTAGTCAGCTGAAATGAGCTGCTTTGGGGCTGTAGTGATATTCATAATGACTCCCTTCTCATCAAACTTTTGATTATACTTCATTTGTTAGGTTTGTGGTGGGGCAGTAACTGACGAGTGACATAAACCAATCAATATAGCAAGGAATTAATTCTACTTAATTCCATGTTCCCTTTGTTGAACTGCAAGTATTTCATAAATATATTCCAACTCATACCACCCCTTTGCTGGGAAAATGCATCATTGTCATAAAACAGTCTTGATTAGTTTGTATCTTTCTTATCTCCCTGGGCCATCCTGGAAAGCTCTTTGTAGTTTCTGCAGGATTAGCTGGTGATTCTCACTGATGAATGTTCCTTGCACAACTTTTTGAGTGGGGTACCACTCTAGGTACTTCCCCTAATTCAGAAAGATCTTAATTGATTCCCTCTTAGGGCCTGCCCTCTGTGTGTGAGCTATGATATGCTCATTGATTTCATGATAATTACAACGATCTGAAAAGGATCTAATTTTTTTGTTTGTTTTGCTTCATGGCTTTATTTTTCTCTACTATTGAATGTAAAGTTCCATAAAAAGAATTAAAATAGCATTAAAATTAATTGAATGTCAACATGAAGACTTTTCCTTAATGTTTGTAAGGATATCTGTTCCTTCTTTTAGGGGAGGTGGGTACTATCCCTGACATGGACCTTCCTCAGAATAATCAACCATAATTAGCATCTGTTCCCTACGCTAGTTACATAATGCACATAACTGTTCAATGAGTAGCAAAGGAAAAGAGACCATAGTGGATCAAACATACATATATCCATATTTTTAAAACTTGTAGGAGGGAGAAGAATTTGCATAATTAAATGAACAATTCTCTGTAAAAGTTTTACGTATGATTTGTGTTCAAAAGGTAATTTCCAGTTGTCATGTGAGTAAGATGGCAAGATTAATAAACTATATTAATTATCTATGGATGCATAACAGATGATTCCAAAACTTCATGGCTGAAAATGGAAATATTTACTATGCCACACAACTTTTAAGGGTCAGGAATTCCAGAGTGTTAGCTCAGGGTCTCTCATGAGGTTGCAGATAAGTTATTGGCTGGAGCTACAGTTATCTGAAGGCTCAACAGAGGATGGAGGGTTTGCTTCCAAGTTCACTCATGTGGTTGTTGGCAGGATTCAGTTCCTCTCTGGCTATTAGACAGTTCCTTGCCATCCTGGCCTCTCCGTAGGCTGCCTGAGTATTCCCAAGTCACAGCAGCTGGTTTCCCCAAGGGACAGTGATCTAAGGGTGAGAGACCCAATTACAGAAACCACATCTTTAACAACCTAGTCTCAGAAGTGACACACCTTTTGCTTCTGCCATATTCTACTGGCACATAAGCCTACCCTGATGCAACATGGGAGAAGACTAAACACAGATGTGAATACCAGGGGGTGGGGATCATTAGAGGACATCTTGGAGGCTATTTGACATGTTAATGAATAAGCATTGGCTAATAGCCCAGGTTACCATGTACTCTACTGTTAGGAAGGTTATGCTACTAACTATTCTAAAAGTAGGCCATTCATTCATCTTGCATGTATTTTTTGAGTGCCAGATATACACTGCTTAGGATACATCAGGGCATAAAACAAAGATTCTCACCTTCATGAGTCTTATATTCTGTTTTATATTCTGCTTTTCATGTGGTCAATCCCATAGGTCAGTGGGTCAGACCATTGTCTCAGACTGACTTGTGTTTGCCTAACTTCACAAGAAACAGGGGTAGTTATTGTCTTGTATCTGCCAGAATAAGGATAGGCTTTTTAAGAGCTGTAGTAACAATACAATCTTTCTAGTGATCACATTCTTCAATTAATTGTTATAAGTGATTACTTTTCTTTGATAGCTAAGTGAGGAAGTAAAGTACATTACTTAAGAAGTAAGGTTGGGAAGTCAGACCCTTCTAGACTTGAGTCATAACTGTCCTGCTTTCTTACTGTGTTACTGCAGCATGTTGTTTAACTCACCTGAGCCTCCATTTAATCATCCGTGAAATGGTGATAACAATAGCACCCTTTTTAGAGTTGGAAGCAATCAATGACTTACAATGAAAGCACTTATCATAGGATTAGATACATAGATAACACTCAGCTTTATCTGTCTTTTGTTCATTCTGACTGTATCTGTGTACCACACACATGTTCAAGTTCACTCATGCAGTTGTTGGCAGGACCCAATTTTGCCAGCAATGACCCCTTAGTTCAACCCTAACTAAATCATAAAGGCAGTCAGAGGTACAGTGACTTAGTCCCAGAGCAGCTTCCTTTGCTCTTACTTCCCAGGCCTATGGCTTGCACAAGTACGTGTATTTTGTGAGAAGAATAACTCAATCCGAGGTTCATAACTTGTACTGAAGCCTTTGATTTATCATCAGGAATTTACCATTTAGATATGTGAATGTGCTTTTCATATCCCCCTGGTGGTTTCCTGCTGATGTTGTTTCACTGTTGAATATACATTGCTGATAAGTCATCTGTCAGCGGAGGGGCCTGGAGAAGAAAGGCATATGTGCTTGGGATTTCTGTCTCTGTCATTATCAAGCACCTAGCTGGGAAGCCCCTGATTTTCCTCTGCCCATCACTGATCAGACAGCTACTTCCTGCCAGAGGTACCTGCCTACCAGAACCTGGGAAGTCTGTGGCCCTGCTCCCAGTTCTCTTCTCTCTTTCTTTTGCCGAGTGGTGCTATAGGACAGGGAAGGGAACCTCAGAACTACCAGTTCAGAAAGAATATACAGATTAAGCAGGTAGGTGTGTTTTGGCAGGGGGCGGTGAGGGGCGGTGCAGTGTAATTCTTGGAGAAACCTGATAGTTTGGAACTCTCCACTTTAAATACCTCCTGTTTTCCCCTTGCCTCCATTGGGCAGGAATGTGTGTGGGGGAGATGCATAATCCCATGAATCCCTGGCGGATATAGACAGATGCGACCAATTTCCCGGCAATGGCATGGGCTCTGGCTTCTAAAGACACACAAGAGTGGAGAAGATTGGGGAAGACAGAAGAGTTGCTCTGATGCAGGGAATCCTGAGTTTCAGTTATGCCCCTGAAGCTTGTTGGCTCTGTGACTTCAACGGGTGATGTTTCTTAACCGATCTGAGCCTACCCACAGAGAAAATGGGAATAACTGCAACTCAGGAGAATATGTAAATCATTTAGCACTTTGAACAATAAATTCCAAATTGAGAGGAGAAGATGAAGAAGAAAAAGTCCCAGGAAGCACTAGTTGTTCTTTCTGAACTATACCAATTTTCTAAATTGATCAAGTTAGAATCTCATATTATTTTTATTAGGAGAGGGTATTTGGGGCTTCAAGGGCTGTGGTTCCCAAACATGACTGTATTTAGTGATCACCGGGGAGAATGTTAAATTACTGAGCTCCCGCCAGCAGCAACTCAAGAGTTCTGCAGTGGAGTCTCTGTAGGGGGTTCTCAGGCTACATTTGGAGATACAGGGTGTGGGTAACTCCAAGTGTTGGAAGGCTGTGCAATCACTTTGGCTTAAACATTTAGGCATTTGTGAAAGTCAGACATGAGACACATTGTTTTAGCTTGGAAGACATGGAACCAGATGCTTTAGAACTCTGGGTGCTTCTATGTGTCTTCTAGGAGGCACAAAGGCAGATGTTTGCAAGTGTGCTCCTTGCATTCTGTAGAAAATCTGTCTCCTTTACGTGTGACCTAGATGGAACAATTCACTGCTTCCCACAGGCGTCATTTCAGAATGCAAACAGGAACTGGACACCCAGGAATATCTGGAATGCAGGCCTGAAGCTGAAGGACGAGCAAAACCAAAGGGCTAGGGCAGATAACGAATGCCAAAACAATGACTCTAAGATGATGGTGTGGAGCTCTAACAGCAGGGCAGCTGTCTACCTCTCTGCCTTCTATGTCTGATGGATCATGTCCTCAATTAGGTCTCCAAGACAGAACTTGAATTCCCCATCTAGTTACCACCTTGGCCCAGGTCTGCACCCCCTCTGTCTTCAACTGCTACAGCAGCCATCTAACCCATCTCCCTTTTACTACAGATTGAGTTCAACAGAAAGGGGGGGGAAAAACCCAAAAACCTGTTTCTTACTACATAAAATTGTTCACATCATATCCCTGCTTAACACTCTTTAAGTGGCCTCCTGTTGCACTTAAAATCAAATCCAACCTCCTTACTGAAGCCCATAAGTCCTGCACGTGTTACTCCCTGCTGTACTTTTCAGGCTGTGCCCTTGCTTCCTGCACCCGGCCCTGTGTGGAGCACTTACCGCTCCAAATGAGTTCAGGTCTTTCCTTCCACAGAGCCCTTTACCGTGTGATTTCTCTAGGTGGCCACCTGGCTGGCTCCCACTTCATTTTTAGCTCTCAGCGTAAAGGACCACCTTACTAAACATTCTTTCTAAAGAAGTTCCTCTTCTTTATTTTATGCTTTGTCTTTACGGCGTTTTGTCTTCTCTACAATACGTACTACAATTCGTGTTGTCCATGTTCATTTTCTTGTCCTTTTCAATATGGGTCCATCATCCTCTTCAAAACACAAATTCCAGTTTGCTCACTTTTTCATCAATCAGTGTGTTTGAGCATTCGCTGCTTGTTGAATGAGCAAGCAAGTATTCTGACTCGAGGTGTTCCAGGGGACAGGATATGAAGAAGGAATAGGGGGAATAGCTGCCACTGTTTTCCAAACAAATTCATCCCGCTAGAATACTTAGTGGAAGGAGATCACAGGAGTGGGCAACAGGCAACTCACTCACCCAAACTGAAATTCAAGGAACCAGAGATGTTTCCATTCTGTTTTTCAGAGAAGTCGCAGGCCTACTTACTCAAGCGAGATCAAGGCTGTGTCTGTGTGTTAGAACACTGTACCTCCCAGCTTACTGGTGCTTTTGGCTTCCACAATGGCTGAAGCCTAACTGCTGATCTGTCAACCGAGAGAAATAGCTTATGAAGCGAGGTTTCTATGAAAACTGAAGTTTGCCTCAACAGAACCAAGGTCTCCACAGACCCCCTCACAGCCAGCCCTTTCGTGCATGCCGACACTTAGCATGGGATGCCAGCCCCACTCAGCATAACGGAGAGACTTTGAGCCAAGCGTTTCAAAGGATAAGCCAGAGTTTTCTCCTCTATTGGATCTTCTGGGTACCAAGAAGGAGGAGAGTTAAGTATTTTGACCTCTCAGAGTGGGTGAGGGAATGCCACCTAAAGACAAATGAATAACATGAAACTCTTCCATTCCAAAGAGACAAAATATTAAAAGGGTCTATGAAAAAACCAGAAATATGGAAGCCATCGACAAGATCCTAGGACACAAGGACTAGTTTAAATTTTAAAAAATTTGAAAGATAGCAGTAGAATAAATAAAAGGTAGTTCTATTTTATGCAACAAGTAGTAAGCTTATGGGAAACCCAAGCCCAAGAGGTAGTACACTGAACGAAAATACAAGTGTAAAAGAAATAAGATGAAACAAATATCTGTTATAAGAAACCATCATTTATTTAGTGAGTGTTTGGAGATGTTGTCTTCAATCTTTGAGGCTCACAACAAGGGCAACAATGTTCTCCCACCAAACATCCCTTGGTAACATTTAGCTCCTCATCCTTTCGATAAATATTTATTCACATGTTACTTGTCCTTTGGGGAATGAAACCTGTCTAGCTGACAACCTCTTTTTTAGTATATTCTTTAAAACTGAGGATAGCAACCCAGGAAGCTGCAATTAGGTTAGGTCCCCATGCCATATATCCTGAAAAATTCCTAGTGCCTCCTCGTACCTTGATACAGCCTCTAGAGTTGGCACCTGTTGTTTTGAGTAGGCACATGTTTGGTCTTCTAAATGGTGAATAAGGACCCAGCTCCTCTCTGGCTGCTGTGGACACCTGCTTCCAGCTCAGATCACTGACTTCATTTGTTCTCTAGCCTGTAACGTGGGCCGCAGGGGGCTGGGAGGGAGCCATGCCTACTTCTGCCACTCCCATGGCAGCTTCCCCTGTGGACCATATTGTGCCAAATATTTATTCTGGGTTCAAATGAGTCTGCATTATCTTCTCAACAGAATAATGGAACAGTAGGTGACACAGGGCAGGAATTTGGGAGGCATCTTGGAAAAGGGAGAAAAATTGTTGAACTAATCTATCCATTGCTCAGTCTGCCTGTGTTTTAGGTTATCTTAGCAGAAGTAGTTGAAACAAAGAGAAGGCAGTGACAATGACGCTGTGAAGAATGCTCATTATACCTCTTAGATATGGCCCTGGTCACCAACCCACAGGAAGGATGCTTTATTGTCTGGGAGTGGGTGAGGTCTCATGTGAAAAATCTATGGTATGAGGAAATGTTAAACAAATGGGTCTTGTTCTTACTAGAAAGGAGGGAGATACCAAGATAACTTAAAAATGATTCCAAACTGCCGCTCAGAATTAAAGGTGTTATCTCTGAAATAATCCAAGACGGTCTGTGTCAGGGCCTGGTGGGCCATAAGCCTCTAACTGGCGGCTTCTTGGCCGAGTTGGTGGGGCATAGGCTTTGCCCTTTGACCCTTTGACCCTTTGCCCCTTTATGGCAACATTTTCATCTTTAAATCTCATCAGCCAGGGTTCAAGCTAAGCAACATTTCCTTTATAGAACCAGCCCTTAGGAGACCTTAGAAACATTCTTTTCTTGAAAAAGTTCGGCTCAGTTTGTCTCAAGTTTTTTCTTTCCTTTTTTAAAAAAATATTTAAGTTTGTATACAATATTTTATGGAAACCATACAATTCCTAGAAGAAAACATAGGTAG
The DNA here is from genome assembly GCA_004026585.1 of Noctilio leporinus. Lineage (NCBI taxonomy): Eukaryota > Metazoa > Chordata > Mammalia > Chiroptera > Noctilionidae > Noctilio > Noctilio leporinus. The sequence continues at coordinate 100,128 of PVIW01002399.1, forward strand.
TAAACTATTTGGCATTCGTCTGAAAAATATCTTTTTAGATAGACCCCTTCAAACAAGAGAAACAAAAAATAAACAGGACTTCATCCTTTCCTTTTTGATATCCCAACCATTACCCTCAAAGATCCTACTGTGGGAAGAAAATAAGCATATTTTTTATTTAAAGGAAGAAAATATAGGTGCATCTTTGTGTGCTCCTGATCGAACGACTTCAGCGTATGTTTTCAGGGTACACAGATCACCTGATTCAGATGTCAGAATTGCTTAGAGTGCTGAAGAAAATGTGGATTTTAGGGTCCCATCTGAACCCTAGGAAATCCACATTTCTGGCATAAGGCTGAAACATTTGCATTTTTAATAATGTATGAGAACCTACATGAGGTCAGGCATCTTTTATTCATGCATGTCTACCAAATCCTTAGATCACTTCCTAAAAACACCTAAAATATTGTAAGGCTCTATAAATATTATTCAATGAATGAAGAACCTAAGCCTAGTAGGAGTTATTTATCATTAAATAATAGCAGAAATCAGTGGCAGGAGAAAGGAGTCTTTAATGGGAGAAAGACAGATGATAGAAGAGGAAGGAGAGAAGTCAATTTGAAAAATGGACAACTTTTAGAAGCTAGGCTAAGGTAGGCACTAAAATAGAGACTTTGTGTGACCAGAACACGTGATGGGACTTGGCAGAGGGAAAAAGAAGCTTGAGGAAAAGGAAATCTAATGAGGCATTTCCCTTTTTGAGCAATAGTTCTTAAACTTTAGTGAGCCCCCCAGATAACTTGGAGGGCTTGTTAGACCATCTTGAGTTTCTGATTCTGCAGGTCTGGGGTGGGGCCTGAAGATTTGCATCTGTAGCTGATGCTTCTGAGAACTGGCTTTCGGAATCACTTAGACTCTTGGCCTCAAGAGTCAGAGTTGGGGCTACGAATCCCAGATCTCCACCATTCTAGTTGTGGGATTTTGGTAATTTATCTAACCTCTGTATTTCAGTTTCAGGGATAAAAGGAACACTAATGATGATTAGATCTTTCAAATGATCATGAATGTGTCCCAAATACCTAGTCCAGTTCCTAGTTGAATTAAAAAATATTTGGCCAGCACTCACTATCTTAAAACTTATTATTTTGGGAGAAATAAAGGTAATCTTCTAATGAACAAGGAGATATGACTTGATACAAAAAGCACAATATTTAACAGAAGGATGGACTAGTTCAGATTCCAATTAGAACTCATCTATTTCTGTGTCACAGTAAGTACCTAACAAGCTGAAATTAATTACTAATAAGAAAGCATTGAAAAATTGGCCAAATGCTACAACAGGTAAAAGTAGATGGATAGCCTGACTGAGGGTGGATGGTGGTGATGGTTGTACTGGTGTGAATGAACTTAATGCCACAGAGCTGTACCCTTAAAAATGGCTAAAATGGTAAATTTTATATTACATACCTTTTACTACAATGAAAACAAAATGTAAAAAGCTCAAGTACTACTCTCTGGTCCCTTCCTCCCTCATGATCTCTACAGGGAAATTCATTTTAGCATGTAGTTTAGCAATGATTGTTAAAATAAGCCTACTTAGTTGGAAGAGTAACTAAATTTTGAAATACATAGTATACGGCTTCTGGAGTGAGCTCTCTGGGCCTGCCACGGTCATTGCAGTCTCTGATCAAGCAGTTTTAAAAATGAATCCAGTGATGTTTTAAGGTCCCTCATGGTGAGTGGCAATCACTTTTTATATACAAAAGCCTACCTTTCTGGATTCTCTCTGGCTGATAAAAAATGATAAAGAAAATGCCCTTAAGGAGTTGGCCTGACACAGCCTGTCTTCTGGATTGAACTTTTCTTACGTGAGATGATGAATTTGATTGAGAAATATGGGTCTTTCACTCCTTCCGATTGGTTACATGGGCCTTTATTTGGTTTCTATAGCTTTCTTTTCTATGGTTACATACCACCCTGGCAAGGAAGGATACTTTGTTTTTAAAATGAAATACTAAATCAATGGAAAAGGCCTCCTGATAAAAAGCATAAGAAGGATCTGGGGAAAATCATTTAGAAAAACAAATGCCGGTGACTTTCAATTGTCCAACCCAGAGTGAAATGTGACATCACAGAAGTAGTGCCCCTAGTATAAGCACCTTGGATTCCAAAAGCTTACAAGTACGCTGAATATAGCTTGGTATGCAGTATCCTATAGCACCATTTGTACATGTAAGAGTATATTTTGAACTTCCAAATGACACTTGGAAACTCAAGACGAGAAGATGGCTCTGCTGGCCTCAGCTATGAGAATCCAATCTAGGTTCCATCTATCTCTACCACTTTGCAGTACCAACCCTGGAATGGTGTCCCCTCCCTGTCACTGCTGCTATCCCCATGGTGGGAACCCTGCAAGTTGTGCATTAATGTCTCAGGGGCGACTAACATTCAAGGCTGGAGATGTTCCAGATACCACAGTTTGATTTTATAAGATGGTTTGCAGAAATGGCTTAGATAATAAGGATTTCTCATGGTTTCATAAAAAACGAAATAAATAATGTTTGACTGCCTGGCTCCTTCTATTTCTCCCCATTTTTCAGCTCCTTTTGTTTTGTTTATCATTCTGCTGTATGCCAGAAATGGGCTTATATGATTTTTCAAATTCCTAGCCAGTCAATCAACATAATGAAACACACTGGAGTGGTGAAGAGCTGTTGGAACCTGAATTTGAGTCTATTCCCTAGCCTCTCTCAGGTACAGTGTCCTTATGTATTAAATGAAATAACTCATAACGGGCTATGGTGAGTATTAAATGGGATGATACATATAAAGGGCTTAGCCTTGTGCCTAGAGATAGTTGGGACTCCATGAATGTTAGCCATTATTGCTGTTGCATGCTTCTTGCGCTATTTATTGCTACTTTCCTGGTATAGAGTAAATGCAGTCACCCACATTTGCATAAACAGTATTGTAAAAAATCTGTGTTACAAGCAGTCTGTGCAGGTTATAGTTTACAAAGCAATTTCTCATTTGCTTCTTAGAAATGCCCTGTGGAATCAGAAGAGCTGAGGATGTTTCCTCTTTTTACGCCTGAGGAAACTGGCTCAGGGAGACATAGTGACTTGGTTTGGATTAATTAGGCAGAGCAAACAGTCAAACCAGGGTCAAGCCCTCCTTAGTTCAGTGCTTTCTGCTGTATGTGAGAAAGAACGTTATACTCATACCATAGTATTGCCAAACTAAGGCCTAGAAAGAAAAGACTTATCTGTTGCCTGCTTTAATAATTTGTTTTTTAGAAAGTGTACCCAAGAAGCCATTCTTTATGAATAGGGTTAGCATGTTTATTTTTCTTTCATGGACTGAAATATTTTAGCTTGTGTGCAGCAGTGTGGTCACTTGAAAGATGATTCCAGGGATTTCACGCTTCTGGCAGTTTTGGGTTACAGTGGGGTGAAATGTGACATACTTCAGTTATCTCCAAGGTAATAATGTTGATGAGATGGTGGAAACCCTCATAAATTCTTAAGCAAAATGAATTTAAAAGGTTGTTTCAATATTTGTATCTTTTCTAAGTGACTCTGGCTTTCCATGTACTGATTTTTAGATAACTTAGTTTAAAAAATCTTTTAACTTCTGACACAACAATAATCGTTTTGGCTGTGTGCTCTAGACTAGTCTCCTTAGTATATCAGTTCACTATATATCTATCGCAGAGCTTCATTTTTGACATAATCACAGCATAAGCTGAACCCTTGTTATGACTTCTTGGCTCCAAATGTGGCATTAGTTTTTCCAAGAGCAAGAAGCAAGTGTTCCCTCTGACTGTCATCATATAAATGTTGGAAACTTGAGAGTCTTGAAAACCATCCACTTGGGAGTTGGCATATCATAATAGTTAAGGCCTTGGGCACTAGAATCCAAGCTCTACCAGGTATTAACTGAGCAAATTGAGGGCAATTATTTCATTCGAAGGCTTTAAGTCCCTCCTCTTTCAAATGGCGATATAATAGAACCTGCCAGACAGGCCTGGGGTGTAGATTAAGTGAGAAGGTATAGTTGTAATGCTCAGGGGTGGTTAGATACTACCATCTACATCTCAGTCATCCATGATGGTCTCAACAACCTTGATACTGGGTTGGATGCATCTTGCTACACAGATTCCATGGTTGCAGGCAACAACGAATCACTTTTAATTATGAGTAGAATAGTGTGTGATAAACTTACATCATGCAATTACTAGAGTCTTTCTATGAAACCACATCTATGGAGTTAAACTGAAGGGCAGTTTTGAAACTTTGGCCTCTGGAGTGCGAACTCATCGGCAAACACTTCACAGGAAAATACAATAGCATGCCAAATCCCAGGATGGTGTCAGACACAATGGATCACTCATTTCAGAGGAAGTTCATTCTCTCCCAAACCCCAAAACATTTATCTAGAAAATTCAAGGCATAATGATAAATACACTGTGAGCTAACCTCACCAAGGATACTTTGTTCTCTTTCTCGCTTTTAGCTCTGTATTTTGTTGAACTTAACCAATGAATTATTTTTGTTCTATTTTATTTCTTTATGTTGCAGCACTTTTACATTTAGACAGTAGAATGGAGAGCAGAACATTATACAGCACATGTGTTGTTCCCTGTGTACCAATGAAGGATTCATTCATTTAACAATATCTACTGTGTCCAAGATGCCAGTTTAGGTACATGATCCCTGGCTTCAAGAACTTTAGAGTCTAATAAGGAGATAGAATAAAAATAAGCAAAAATACCACAAATACCATAAGGGGTAAGTTTGATGATAGAGTCCCACATTTTTTTTAATTTAAATTGAGACATAAAAGATAGAGCAACCCTGATCTATATCTCTGTTGTTGTTTTGTTTTGTTTTTGTTTTTTAGCTCAGTACTTTATATCTATGATAGATTTCTTGCTGATAAAAATTGCAACATAATTAGATTAAGTTTTTTGAAATTATGGATAATAGAGAATAAACATAATTAAGTAGGCAGTAAGTGAACAGTTGATACCAGAATTTAAAGTCATACCATAATTATTTAAATTGCTAGTAGAAGAGATTTGGAGGATTAGTATTTAAATACAGCTAGAGTCTTAAATGACCCAACAGTTACCCATAAGTAACTTCAGTTACATTTCAGAATTCTGCTATTGCTTAGCAAATCACTAGATTTTTTTTCCTGGTTTAAGATATCCTTGAACTATCTTGGTATAATTCCTTCCATTCTTTGTCATTAGTGTTTTATATTTTTTATTTCATGTACTAGCTTCCCAAACTGTACCAATGCTGAAGTGAAATTTTTACTTTATTTCTGAGGTCAGAGAATCTCAAATGGGATCTTTAACACCACCTAAGGTGTGAGTCTAGAATTATGAGCGCGTGCAGAACTACGCCATCATTCAGAGTGGAACACTCAGTATTCAAAACCACATGAAGCTAGGACTCTCTTCTTTGAGCCCCCTTCCGCCCAGTAAAATGATAGCCACCCTTGAGTCACTCCCTTGGACTGGGTATTAGTTCTGCTCCTGAGCTCTCATGGACCAGCGGCGTACTGAAAATCAAATTGATACACAAGGCGAGATTATCATTGTAGGGGATCTGTGGGAGCCCAGACACTTTTTTTAAGAGAAGAGACCATCACCTCCAAAGATGTTATTTGAATCTGAAAAGAGGCGATCATAAAGGAAGTGGCGGTTGCTTTAATCTGCCATAGGGAGCTGCCACCCTGCTCCACTGTTAGGCGGCCTTCCCAGAGGAGCAGAATAAGCATTCCACTGGAGAAAGCAGCTGAGGTTAGAAAACAGTTCCAGTTGTGCAGTTTCAGGAATGTGTCGGAGCTGCAGCTTTAAGATGGCATTTCCCCTTCCTCACTGCTGTGAAGGGAGCCTGGGCTAACGTGAATGGGAGTTTTGTATGAAGGTTGCGGGTAAACCAGAGCCACTTGGTAATCAGGGCAGCAAGGCACATTAATCCTTCAGGAATATATTTTACATACAGCCTCTCTCTTTTCTTTTAGAGTGAAAGTATAAGTACAACTTCCCTAGCTCCTGTAGTTTTCCTGCCTTTGATCTCATTTTAAATTCAGGCTGAAGGCAACTTGATCTCCGTCTCTATCTCCTTTCATACATGATAATTAGCACAGTTCTAGGAGACTGGCTGCAATGATATCCTTTGCTGGTAGAAAAGGGGAGCGGGGCGTAGGGATTGGAGCAATTGTTTGCTGTGTTGGTGACTGTGATGTTGCCATGGGAAAGCTCAAGACTCCAGGAGAGTTTGTGTTTTGTTGGGCGAGGTGCCAAGCTGTTGTGACTTATTACAGCCCTGTGAGTGAGCCGCACAGAACAGTATCCTGTGCAATTCAAAGGGCAGGATCGCTTTAATCAGGGAAAGATACAGCACTGAGCATTTGCATTATGCTTTATTTCAACTTGGAAATGATAAACAAACCCAGCATTTTGCTAATTTCTGGGTTTGGTCTTTTAACTTGGGAGGGAAAAACAAGTCAATTCTTCGCACTCACTCCAACTAAAAAACAAAGCAAACAGGCTTCCGCTTTACATATTAAGACCCTCATGTCAAGAATGCTTCGCTCTCAAATCATCGCTCCACTGCCAATGCTAGTTCATCTTGACTGAGCCTCAAGGAAAGCAAAACTTTACAGGCAGCATTAATTTGGTGTGAAAGAAAAGTGGAAGATTAGGTTGGTTACTTCTAAACTCAGGCTCCAAGACATTCCTTTGCCTCACTTATTCGGAAATCCAGTCATTGGCACTCCCCATACCTAGCGCAGTACCTGGCCCAGCCTTGGTGTTTAGCAATTGTCCAACCACCTGAACCACAAGGTGTTTCTGTCGTAGATGGGTGAAACACCTAGATCCACCTCAGGAAAATTCTGGAGCATTGTGAACTATGTTGGCCTTTTGGGTCACAAAAGGAGCTAGCTACCGGCCCCCCTTTTGTTTGCTGCTGTAGTCAACATAACCTACTTCTTCAGGAAGACGCCAAGTCTCCATTTTATTGTGTGCTGTGTAGACATTGCCTAGAAGTTCCCTCGGTGCCAAGTCTTTTGAAGCCTTTTGATTCATTCCAGGGAACTCTTGGAAGAGGAGAGAAGAACTTCACAATTTCCATTTTTAGCCTAAAACAGATGTCAACACGTTCACTCTTCTTCACTCAATATTGTGCGCCTGGGCCTCTGCAGTCACAAAGACACAACTGAAGTGCCCCATATTTTTCTGAATATATTTTCATTAAGATGCATGTAAGAAGTATGTATGTTGCAGATAAAAGAAGCACTTGCATCTTGTGGCATAATTGGAAGAAAGGTATTTTTCATATTTTAAAATAGGAGAGTAAAACTTTCAGATAGTATATTTTAAGTGTGCATTCTCTTTTAGTTTTAATAGAATTTAAAAGGCTCTATCAGTTGGACAAATAAAGGAAGCATATGATGCTCAACAGAAGTTGATTTGTCTTAGTGCCTTTTTTTATGTTCATTTTCTAGGAGCATTTTGTTTTATCTTTTGAAAGCACTTTCCACAGTGTTTATACTTATGTTTGTTGCTTTTTAGTTTTATTTGGTTGCCAGGTTAGCTATTTATTTTCACCCAATTTGACCTTAGAGGGACATATTTTGCATAGAGACAGATGTCTTCATCAATCTTAATTTTTAGTTACTATTTTTCCAAGTTCTGATAATATTCAGAATAATCATAAGTTGTAGAAACTTTTTCTAATGTAGAAAAAAAAAATTGCTGGTTTACTAGGTGACTCAAACAGTAGCTTACAGATATCTAGGCTTTTGGGAAGTAGGGAACTGATGAGATTTTTTTCCCCAAATGTTTTCCATATGGTACAGTTTCACATGTATTTTAATATAGGATATATCCTATCATTATCATCGTTGTTATAGGCATCATCATCATGTTTTAAATAGACTATTTTTTTAGAGCAGTTTTAAGTCCACAGTAAAATTGGAATTAAGGCATGGAGAATTTTCATATGCTGTCTGACCCCACACATGCCAACCTCCCCTGCTACCAACATCTCAGCACCAGAGTGGTACATTCCTTACAATCTGCAACCAATGGCCTATGTGGACACATCATTATCACCTGAGGTCTGTAGTTTCTATTAGAGTTCACTATGGGTTACAGCATCAAACATCTTGGAATTTGGAATTTTCAAAAGTTGATTGAGTCAGTAGCTCCTTTAATAGAAGCAAATCTAGCCTTACATAAAAGAGCACACTACAGCACAGTTGCATTTAGCTTTTTCTTTTTGAATGAGCCTCCATCCTGGTGACCCTGGTGCAGTTTCATTGTGATCTGGGCTGTTTCTAGAGAACTTGATGCAGTGGGCTGCTCCTCTCTCCAAAGCATCTCTGTTCTAGGTAGAATTACTCACAGGTCTATGGAAGGTTATTAAGGAAATTAGGGCTAATGGGAAGCATTAACAATTTTTTTAAGTAGATGCTGTGAAATCTAAAAGGATCACCTTCCAAAAGTAAAACCAGCCCTGTGTCAATCTCAGGAGACAGCACTGGATAGATGGGGTGTCCATGGCGGGGGGCATTTCTCCTTTCTAAATTCACCTCAGCCCATTTCCTTCTTTGCGTTTTAACTGTTGCCTTAACTTCCAAACTAGTCTCTTTCCCTCTTCCCATATCCTCTATCCTTTTGCCAGGAAAACGTCTAAAAAGCAACTCTTTTTATATCAAGTCTCTGCTTAAAATCCTTGCCAACAGAAAACATTCCAAACTTACTGACTGACCCTGACTTTTGTGGCTCCCAAGTCAGGAAGATTCTGGGTTTGTTACTGAAAATATAACTATACCTGTGGTGGAGTCAGCCTGGCTTCTCATTCTGAGCAGTGTGAGAGTGAGCCTGGCCTCAGCCAGCATCCCCTCACTGGGACACTGTGATCAAGACAGGCTTGAAGCTGACTTGTAAGTAAGGCCAGAGCAGCTTTCATAGATTTTAAGGCGGTGCCCACATTGATGGGGACTAAGGGGCATTCTGGGTCCTGGCACCCACTTCCTTGCACATAGTAATTGTGCACCAACTATTTGCTCATTGGATGGACTGACCCAGCAGTTCTTATGATGCTTTTCTTTTTACTTTCTCAGGTGCCTGGGTCACAGGTCAAGTGAGACAGTGAAAGTGCCAGCTGGAGAGGCTCAGGAGTCATAGAGATAGTCCTTGGCCTTTGGTGGGTACCAAGGGCAGCCTGGGCAGCCTGCCTCACATGCTGCCCACCTGTGTCCCTTTAGGGCTCATTTTCTCGGATCAAATTTTATCTCTTGTACTCAGCCTGTCTTGTTCAAAGGCCTATGATGTAGTAGTCATCATTGTTAAGGTGTACTTTTGGCATGGAAATAATTCAAAAGAGCAAAGGAAAATAATCCCTTTGCTTCCCTTCATTTAGAAATTCTTAGATGCACCAAAAGGAAGTATTAGAAGTCCTGCCTCCACAGTTTTTTGTATTAGTATATACTTATATCAAAAGTCATGGAAAACTAGTACCTGATGGCTCAGTCCTAAGGGATATTTGCTGTTTTACTATAGAGATAATTATCATTCTAGCAAGATTAACAAAGGAAATAATTGTACTTTGAGATTACTTATAACTTAACATGAGCTATTTTTATTTTTGTAGATTATTTTATACTTCTGTAAAAGTTAAAGAATATACCACTATTTGAGGAAATAATTTAGGATGCCTGAGTAGAAAGTGCCTCTCGTTGAGAATGTGAAATCGTATATTCCTTTGTTTCGAGGAAACTATAGAAAATATTCACTGTAGTCACTGCAAAATGTCAAAACTACACAGATGATCAATGTTGACCTGAAGTTTTGTAAAAATGAGTCCTTGAATTGGCTATAAACCATCGGAGACCTTTTAGAAAGCATTTTGGCAATATCTTTCAAGAGCCATAATAATATCTGTGCCCTTTCACTCAGTAATTTAATTTCTGGGACTCTATCAGAGGAAAGAATCCAAAATATGGAAAAAGTGATATGCATGAAAATAATCATTGTAGGGCTATTTATAAGAATAATAGAAACCCTTGGAAACATCTGTATGTATAACAAGAACAGAATTTAGCAAATTTTACCTATTTAAATATTGAAATATGAAAAATCCTGGAGAAGTATAAATTAGAAATATTAAGATGGTAAGTATTAGTATATATGTATGTTTTTTGTTTACAATTGACAGACAGGAACTCTAGCTAATTTAATCAATGAAACAATGTATTAGAAGAACATGGGGTTGTTTGTAGAATCCAAGGAAAGTCTGACTAACCAACCTTAGGGAAGGGAGGAATCAGTGCATCTCTGAGGCTTCAGGTAACAGCGACTGGAAAATCCTGTCTCCAGACCACCTTCTCAGGGGAGAATCTGCTCCACCTGGTTTCTGTTCAGGTGCCATTGTCCCCAGCCTCAAGAAACGAGGGTTTCTTGGGTCTGTCCTGGATCACATGCCCATTTTATGACCAGGAGAGGAGGGGATCCTGATGTACAGTCTCATCTAAGACAAAAGCAAAATGAGGGGTGGTTCCCCTCGGAAACATAAGGGGATAATGTACACAAAAAAGGGACAATGGATGCTGAACAGGCCAAAAGAATTGTACAGTACACAGTGGGATTTTTTTTTAAAGCTTTTTTTTTTTTTTTTAAGATTTTATTTCATAATTTTTAGAAAGAGGGGAAGGGAGAGAGGCAGAGAGGGAGAGAGACATCAATGTATGGTTGCGTTTCACCTGCCTCCAGTCACAGGACTGACTGGAGACCTGGTTTGCAACCTGGTTATGTGCCCTGGCTGGGGAATTGAACCTGCGACCTTTGGGTTCGCAGGCCAGCACCTTATCCACTGTGCTACCAGCCAGGTCACAGTGGGATTTTTTTCTTTTCTCCATATAATCTTAACTTCCTTATACTTTTAAAATCAATGAATTTTAATCAATAAAATATATGCCTTCCAAAGTCAATTTGGCTAAAGATAGAAATATTTCCCATTTAATTATTGCAAAGGACAACAGATGTTGCAAATACTGATGATATAAAACAACAGAGCATGAAAACAAATTGTGTCTTTAAACTAAATAGTCATATCTTAATAAATGGATGGGCTTTGATGAGGATTAAATGAAATAGCACAGAGAAAGTACTTTGCACAATGGCTAGCACACGCCAAAAAATAAAAATGTGTATTAAACCCAAATAGAGACTAAAAGGTATAACAGATGAAGTTGCACTAGTTCTTCAATGTTGATGTTGTAGCCAGAAAGCAGCTGTTAAGTTAGATACATACTGGCAGGTGATAATGATGGTTAAATGTGTGAATTATGGTTCCATTTAGATTTTCTTTGCCAGTGCTATGAATCTGTGTAAGTAAAGGTGCCAGTGCCTGAATGCATTCTCTGAGTATGAATCCAGGAATTACAGTTCATGAAGTAGCTGATTAATAGTCCCCAGCTTTGGATTTATTAGGATGCTGTTGACCATGAGGTGTATATATTAACTCAATTTGAAACAGTAACAAGATGTATCTAGAAGATAGGAAATCTGCTAGTATATATAAATTCTAGTGAAAACTCTGAGGAATATAATATTTATTCATATTAATTAGTTCTAGACCATCCACAGAATAGCAAGATAGTCATTCTGCTTTTTAATACATGTCCATATACTTCAATTTATTGGTTTGACCAAGGTTTGTATATGGAATGGCTCTGTTCTGGAGTCTTAACTACTCATCTAGTCTAAACAGGGGTTACTGACAGACAGGGCCAGGATCAGCAAGGGAGACACACGGTACAAAATTTAAGGATGCACTCATTCTTAAACCATGGACTCATTGAGATTTCTTTTCTTAATTCCATGCCTCTCTCTAGTCCTAACTCTTAGGACAGAAAAGCTGGCATATACACAGGTTCAGAATTTTTAAGAAAAAATAATTTATTTTAACTGATCTCTCTCTCTCTCTCTCTCTCTCTCTCCCTCCCTCCCTCCCTCCCTCCCTCCCTCCTTCTCAAACATAGATCTTAACAATAGCTGGGACCTTTGGTCAATGAAAATCTGTGCTACCAAAAGATTTATTCAAAACCATGTGGCTAGTTATGTTAAAAGTATTTAGCATTTATTGGGTGCTTACTCTGAGTCAGGAGTTGGGATAAACATTTTACATTTCATTCTAAAAATAATTCTACAAGGCAACTAACTATTGCCATTGTAAAATTGAGGGGACCGAGGCACAGAATTTAAATAGAAGATCCCAGAATCAATAACAGATCCAGAACCTAAGTCTGACTCCAAAGCCCATGCTCTTAAATGCGATGTTATGCCATCACCATCCTGGCCTTTTATCTAGTTATTCTCAATCTCCCACCCACTCCTCCTCACCCCCCATAGCCTCTGGGGTCCTGAATCCTCTCTATGATGTCATCTGATACAGGGATCCTCCCTTTCTTCCACTAGCTTATCTTTCATTTACTGACTTCCCTTCCAGCTCTTTCCACTGTGTACACTGAAAACTCTTTTCCATTGTAGAGAAAAAAAAAAAAAAAAAAAACCTTCTCCACATTCTCTGTCTCCACACAGTATACTGCCTTTACCTCCAGGCTTTCGGGAAAATCTCGTTCTCCTCTGAGAACATTTCCTTCCTTTTAGTCTTCTCAGGTAGATAATGGAGAAGTCTTCCATACCTCAGCACCCTTAGGAAGTAGTGTCGCATGATCTTAGTTCCAAACTCCCTCTGTCACCCTCTCTCTCCTCCTTTGAAATTTGCCTCATGCAGCTGTTATCACCTTTAACTTGTTTTGTCATAGCTGACTGTCTACATTGAGAACACTTCCATGATACGACGACTACCTAGCAGATTTCGATGTTCCCGACTCCTGATGGAAACACTTCACTCATTCCAGCTCTTAGTTTCCTGGCCTCCACTTTCATTAGCACTCTTCTCAGCTCCATGGAGCATGGATTCTTGGCCTCAACCCTTGACCTTATCAGCACCTCAAACTGTCCTACCTGAAAACTCAGTCCCAAGTATCACACTTGCTCTTATCTACTTCCACCTTCTCAATGGGCTCACATCCCCTGAGCTTCCTTACGAAGACCTCAGCTCCCTTGCCCTCTTCACTGTCCCTTACTCTGTCTCCTCAACTCTTCTTGACTTTTGTTCTCCTAACTGGGACTCATCCATTGTTGGCAGCAGAATTACACTCTCACCAGCACTTAAGCTTTCCTTGACTTCTTTGTCCCTTTTCTCCATTGTTTTGGTTTTGATTCTCCAGAAGTGGAGGTGAGGAATTGAGTGCCAGAAGTTTATTCAGGGGGTGATTCTGGGAAGTACGGGTTAAGGCATGGGAAGTGATACTGAGAAGAGAAGGAAGCCACTGCAGGGTGTGTTAAGAAGGAGGTTGCTGCTGTCAACAACTAGGGCTTAGTTCAACCAAGGATCCCCAGGCAACAGTAAGGAACATGGCTCAGAGTTGCCCTCCCACCAGAGGTTAAGGCACACTGGGTATTGACCCACCAACATCCATGGGTCTGGGGCTGAGGGCTGTTCCCACAGGAACTTCTTCCCTAGAACTTCTTGCCTCCCTTTCACTGAGGGCCAAGCCTGCTTACACAGCTAGAGAAAGCTCTAAGGCACAGAGGCTCAGCCACTTGTGTTAAGAAGCTGTCAGCATGCACAGGAAAGATGGGTGCCAAGAGTATGTAGGAGGGCACTAGCATCATCTACTCCATTCATCCCCCTACCAACCTCTCAATACTGGATTGATCTTAAAAGCTGTCTCTGATTACCTACTGTACATGTGTGCTATTATGAATATATCATTTCTGATCTTATCAGGACTCATAAATGACATTCCATGATCTTTTAACTTGATGCCACTTTTATTTCCCTCAAGACTTATGATTAGAATCAGATGGATTGAGTTTGTATTCTGGCTCTACCACTTTGTGCATTTAAACCCTATTAAGCTACTCCAAACCACCTTTTTTTTTTTTTTTTTTGTAAAATAAGGAGATTAATGCCAACTTCATGTGTTGTTAAAAATTATTTGATGAAATAATAAATACATGCATACAAATGAGATCTGTCCAAAAAAAGTCCAGCCAATGTTAACACAATGAGAATAGTTTATGCAGCATCATTGTACCTGGCAGCCAAGGAGAAGGGACTGGAATGCACATACATGCGTGATCAGTGATGACTTCACTGTACTAGTAGATGCCCTTGAGTGAGCATGTGTACCATTTGGCCATTGTATTCAAAATGATTGGGCGAGTAGAGCAACAAATCTGCATCAAATTTTGCATTAAGCTTGAACATGTCTCTGCTGAAACTATTCAGATGATTCAGAAGCTGCAGCTGTGGGCAACTGGTGATTGGCAGCTTCATCATGGACAACACACCTGCTCATGCATCACATCTTGTACAGATATTTTGTGAAACAGAAAATCACTCAGGTGACTCAGCCTTCCTACAGCCCACGTTTAGCACCCTCCGACTTCTTGCTTTTCCTAAAACTAAAATCACCTTTGAAAGGGAAGAAATTTCAGAGAGCCTACAATTCAGGAAAATACAACGGGGCAGCTGATGGCAATTGGGAGACGTATGTGAAGTCCCAAGGTTCCTACTTTCAAGGGGACTGAGGCATCATTGTCCCATGTACAATGTTTCCTGTGGCTTGTATCTTCTTCAATAAGTACCTCAATTTTTCATAGCACATGGCTGGATACCTTCTGGATAGGCCTCGTATATAGTAAAATATATATACATATTTTGTTTGTTATACATCTACATATAGATGTAGAACCTAGCACACTCATAACAGAAACTCATTAGATCCTTATCTGTTTAGTTATCTTCTCTTATATAATCCCAACACTTAGCAAATGGCCTTGCTCATATAGCTTACAGAGAGAAGAGATCATCAGCTCTTGCAAACAGAGATATATAGCCCGTGTTTATACATCCTTTGAGTCTCAGAGGGAGGAATGTTGTTCTTCCTGTTCAAACCTAACCTTTTTCTCAGACCATTTCTACTACTATAGAACTTTATATCATTGGTTACCATCATCATCCTCTCAAATCCTCAGTCTTTCCACATTCATTATGTTCCTTCAGAAAACTTAAATGATTATAATCACTTGCTTTATATATATAGTTCATTTTTACATTAATTCAATTCAAAAATATATAATACTGCTTATGAGTTGAAGCAATAGGAGATGTTCTTACATCATGTAGCTGCCAAGATGGATATCAGTGTTGCAGGAAGTTATGTTGCTTTCAACATGATAACACAGACTTGTGGGGGGGGTACTAAAATATTTATGATTCTTGGGCATAATAGGTTTCTGGGAAATTGGAGGAATGCTATGAGAAGATGAAGAAAATGCGCTTTAGGTAATAGGTAATCAGTAGGAGTTAGGGCGAGTGGTAACATTAGAATCTTTCAAAATTAAAGGGGAAAAATCTATAACTGTATTTAAAAAGGAATTTTAATCTATGGGGTATTTCTGTATTCCCACCCCTTATACAAAATAAAATATCATTGGTGTACCAAAAATATTTTTTGTAAAGTGTTTAGATTTGGGAATTGTGAAGACAAAAACAGGTGACAGACTGCTCATAAAACTTGTGGAAGTTTTATTCTATAGCTAGTAAACATATTGAAGAAAATCTGCTCCTGTTACAGATGCCAATTTGTCATTAGTATTGTCCCTTATTCTGCAAATACTTATTGAGTGCCTACTCTGTAAATTTTCTCACTAATGCTCTGCTGTGCCATACATAGATTGTAAAAAGGCAAGAACAGTGAAAGGAAGTTAACCTTAGACTACACCATGTATAGAATGATTAACTGGTCAGTTTAAACGTTTTTTTTGTTGTTGTTGTTGTTGTTTTTTGTTTTTGTTTTTGTTTTTGTTTTTGTTTTTTTGGTATACTAGATGCTAGAGGCAAGGGTACATCACTATTTCTCCTTTATTGGAAATTGATGAAGTATTTACTGATAATTTGGGCTTCAGTTTTGAGTAGACCCATAATAGCTATGATTTCATTGGTGATAAGCTTTGCAATTTTAATAAGGGAAAAGCATTCTTTATGGTTTTTAAAAGAAAATGGTTAATAGAGAAATGTTTCAAGTGACTTTCATAGTGGAGTATATATGTTCAAAAATCAAATAAGCTGCAGGGAAGTCTGAAATTGTATCAATAGTTCTTATCTTGGTAGTAATAGTGGTACTATTTTGAAATTACTCACATATATTGTAAGATAAAGTAAATACTTGTGGTAAATATTCTTGAGAACCATGTTTTCACTCCAGAATCAATCTGAAAATCCTGTAGTATTAACTTTCAATTGGAATTCATGATTATTTTTTCCAAAAATGTAATTCTGTCTAAGAAGAAGGGGAACAGTGAGTATTCCTAAGGCCTAGATTGTGGTCTCTTCATACCATTTTTCACTAAAAGGCATCAGGTTTTTCCCTAAAAGGTATCAGAGCCTTTTGGAAGAATGAGTCATTCTGGTAATGAAGCCGGAGTTATAGAAGATGTACATGGGACACCAGGAAGCAAGGGGACATCAAAAATCCTAGTGATGTCTTGTTAAATAGACCCAAGAGAATGTGATGAGACAGGGCTAAATCTAAAGATGCAGCAATTAGATTATCAAGAATAATTATGATTATAAGTATTTGAACCACACTGAATACATAAAAATCTAGGTGTTTAAAACAAACAAAAAGAAAATCCACACCTGGCTAGTCTGGCTCAGTCGGTTGAGCGTCATCAGCCTACAAGCTGAAAGGTCACTGGTTTGATTTCTGGTCAGGACACATGCCTGGGTTGCAGGCCAGCTCCCGATTTGAGGGCATATAAGAAACCATCAATCCATGTTTCTCTCTTTCTCTACTCCTTCCCTTCCCCTCTCTAAATAAATAAATAAACAAAATCTTAGAAAAAGAAAATTCTCATTGTTTTCAAACTTACTATTCTGAAAAACTGGCAATTAAAGAGAAAGACCTAAACATTCATTCTGCCTGCCTTTTAGCAATCCTATTTCTGTGTATCTGAACAATTCAGTTGAGATGCTCTTCACAGAAGCATAGCTAATAATTATATATAAAGGGAAGAATTACTCCACCATTTTGCAAACTCTTACGAAATAATTGATTCATGCAAAGTCATCAGTAAAGTAAACCATTAGATGAAATATTGATAGAGAATTTTGCAGTGGCTGGATCAATTTGTCACCACCTGAAATCACTGTTCAATCATACGTAGCTTCACAATGGAGCAACCTAGCATTGTGTGCCTCCTGACATGATAAATATAATAAGTAGCATGACTTATAAAATGTTCTTGCCAAAAAAATGTTGAACTGGAATCTTATCAAGTATTTAAAGTTAAGTGCTAGTTCATGGGCAGTATGAGATGGAGAAATATGTTAAATGATTCTTGAGAAATTATACAGATAAATTTGATATGTGGGATACTTTACAAGGAAATTTACCTGATTTCTTCAGTAAGTCAAATCTATACAATAAAATTAAGGTTGTGATTGAAAAAGAGAATTGTAGGCTACAAAACCATAAGACACATGCTACCCAAGTATTGTGCACTAACCTTGTTCACATCCTGATTCTTGGAAACTAATTATGCAAAACAATTTTTGAGAATCTGGTAAATCTGAATATGGTTGTTTTAAAGGACTATAATAGATTATTAACATTTTAAGTATAATAATAAGATTGTGATTATATAAAAGTATATTTTTAGAGGTCCATGCTAAGTAAGTAGGGGTGAAATTGTGTCTGGGATTTATTTTAAAATACTTCTGCAAGAACAATATATATTGTCTATGTATGTCCAAGTGTGACAATATCTTGATAATTATTGAATCTGGATATATGGGGGTTTATTTAGTCATTCTCTTTATTTTATGTATGTTTGAAATACTTTCATATGAATCTTTAAAAAAAGAAAATGGTCAGAAATACAAGTCCACCTTTCTATTTTAATGATAGTCTCAACTATTTAAATTTATCAGTACAGAAGAGTGTTCTAATACAGCCTTTAAAGCCTCACCCAAGGCACTGGCTGGTAGCACAGTGGATAAGGCACTGGCCTGTGAACCCAAAGGTTGAAGGTTTGATTCCCCTGCCAGGGCACATAAGCAGGTTGCTAAACCAGGTCTCCAGTCAGGTCTGTGGCTGGAGACAGGTGAAACGCAATCATACATTGATGTCTCCCTCGCTGTCTCACTCCCTTCCCCCTCTTTCTATGAAATAAAATCTTTTTAAAAAAAAAAGAAAGAAAAAACACAACTTAAAAAAAAATGCCTCACCTGAAATGTTTTATTTTATTCCCCACCACAGTGGGCGCCTGGCCCAGCCTCAGCATTTCCCATGCTGCAGTGCTCATTAAGGTCAATGATATTCTCATGCCAAAGAAAGCTCATACAGCCTGTTCTGCATGCAGGTGGATGGATAAGATCATTGCCTTTTCCCCCCTTTTTGTTGAATTTATTGGGGTGGCATTAGTTAATAAAATTATATAGGATTCATGTGTACAATTTTATAACACATTATCTGTACAATGTATTGTGTTCATTATCCCAAGTCAATTCTCCTATCACCATTTATCTCCCCATCTCCTCTTCATCCTCCTCCCACTCCCCTTTTCCACTGGCAATCACCATCACTGCTTTTAGTCATAGAAAAACTTGACAATGTTGGTTGGACACCACAATAAGGATTCAATTCATGTGAGGATTGTCCTAGGGACTAAGTGACTAAGCAAACAAAGCGTCAGTTTCCCCATCTGTCCAGTGGATGTAATAGATATTTTTTATTGTTCAAGTATTATTCAACTCAGACATCTTGAATACTTCCTTAGCCACCAACCAAAAGAATTATTTCCCCCTTGTCTATCCTTAAACCTTTTACCTGGTAGGTAGGCACTTTAGGGTGGTATTTTTTCAACTTGCTGGTCCTGACCCATTAGTTGGTCATGAAATCAAATTAGTGAGTTGTAGCCAACATTTCTAAAAGTGAAACAGACTAGAAATCAGTATTTTGCATGTAGTAAGAGTATTACTTTCTGAAATTTATTCCAATTGCATGTGTGTGTATTTTCTGGGTACAATGTAAGATGTACTTCTTGCTGTGGGTTACAGTCAAAACATTTTGAAAGCCAGTTTCAGGGAGTACACAACTTACAAAGAAAGTGTTACAGATGAGTGATTAGCAATTTACTTGAGTATTTGTATTAGAGCTATTGCTTCACAGTTTATTTTTAACACCACCATCAGACACCTCTTGGTACATGAATGCTCATGGTTGCGTGCGTATGTATTTCCGGAGAACAGTCATAATTTGACTGAACCATCATGTAGTTTAATATTAAGTAGGGATTTTATCAAATAACATGACTGCACATTTCAATTACTATTGTGCTGCCACATTAAGTAATAAGGTGGGCTTCTGAGGATCTTGGCATGAAACAGATTCCAGGTGATGGGCATTTAGTTCCTCTGATTTGAATTTCAAGAGATTCTTAGGCCTTCGGCAGCCTGTCATAGAGTGGATTGACTTTTATTTACAGCTCATCTCTCTTGGACATGCAGGGAGTAGTTTTGAATGTATTTGGTGTGAATCTGGGTTTACAAATTATTTTGAAAAATGCCCATTCGTTTTCGTGTTTCTATATATAGTAAAGCATTTTAATCCTGACCATCTCTGTTTTTATTGAAAGTTTATTCACCTGTGGTTTTTCTATTACCCTTTAAAACTCCCTTAAAATACCAGTGTTTTAAGAAAAATTCTGACCATTGCAAAAGTGAATTAGTAATAGAAATTAAATTTGCATATTTCAAGTTAATTCCAAGCTAAATAGGCTTTCATTCACCTGGTGTTACCTCAGTTTTTGGTGGAATGTCTGACTAAATTTTAGAAATTATTTGAAAATGTGTTTCTACATTTGGGAAAAATTCCTAAGTATGCCCTTATATTCATGTTGCAGTTACTTCACTGAATTCAGTCTTCTTGGCCAAAAGGAACAAAATTAATTTGTATTCAAATACCTCTTTTCCCAGTAATTTTTTAGTGGTTACATACCCGGAGCCTGGGAATCAGATAGCCTGGGTTCCCAAATCCCATGCTGCCACTTAGTGACAGATAGCAATTGTCTTAAGCTCCCTTGGCCTCAATTTTCTTATCTGTAAATGGAGATAATAATAGTGCTGACCTTATATTGTTGATACATTGAGACAGGGTATGTAAAGGATAAAACACAGTCCCTAGCCTATTGTAAGTGTTTAATAAATGCTATCTCTTTGTTTATTCTGGAGGAGATTCTGTTTTTATCAAGATATATAAAAACTATACAATTCTTGTGAAACATTTGTTTGTTGTACATCTGAATAAGCAGTGAGCTCCTTTATGAATGGTAATTTCTGCCATCTCCTTCCTTTGAAACTCCCTACAGTTCTCCCTGTAAAAATTCATACAGAAGATGCTTGTAACAGGATGTTGATTATTTATCTACAGTTGAAGAAAAGGTGAATATTTTCACAAAATGATTATTTGTTTTTTTTTCCCTTCCATCTCAAGTTGATCGTGTGGTTTAGTGTTATGAACAACATCTTTAGAACTCTTTGATACACATTTTTAAAAATCAGTAAATGCTTTCTTACAATGGATTACCTTTGATGTGCAAACATTCTTATTCTGGCCAGAGAAAATTCACAGTCTCAGCTGTTTGTAATGCGTTTCTGGAGCTAGCATTGTTTGCAAAAGGAAAATATTTGAGCTTGGCATATGCATAAGTTTTCATTACGATGTACTTATGTCTAGGGGACAGAACTGCTTTGGGGCAGGGATAATTAAGAATGAACATACCAGTCTTCTGAAGAACTGTTTAAAAGTGAAAGCTAAGCTAATGCTGAAAATAATACTTAAAATTCAGTGGTCTCCCTCCAGAGCAATTTCTGAACTTCAGGCATTCAGCATTTATTTTCTAGCTGCAACTGGATAGTCAGCTCTTGCCTGAACAGTTAAATAAAGGGCTAAGAAAGTACTTAGCCAGTTCATGTAGACTGCTACACTTTGAGTGTTTGGGCCATTTAGAATCAACTGGCTCTTTCTATAGTTTTCTTCTCTGCTTCTCTGCTACACACACTCATCTTCAGTGTTTTCATCTTTATCTGAAACATTGACCAATCTGCTCCAATATGGGTCCGTTTCACTTTAACTTCCTCAGGTTGGGCTGCCTTGTGAGAATGGCATGCTATCGAAATGATTATTGCTCTGCATACGTTTCTGTGGGCTGTCAGGCTGGGCCTAATTTTTTCAATCTGACATTTTTGAGAGTCCCTACTGCTCCAGGTTGAACTTTTGCCATTTAAGTTTGCTGTGCATCAAACTTTCTTTCTTCAGTAAAGCTTTTGACGTTTTTATAGTTATTATCTTAGTGTACATCAATAGAAGTTGTATGATTTAACAAGCTTCAGATGACCCAAAATGCAACCCTATGATTTTATTCCCTTTCAGCATATGATAAACTTAGGAAAAATTATTCACTCTGCTGAATGAGTTCAAAGAGATAACATAATTTTACAAGATCTGATTCAGTAAGTTTTTTGTTTGTACATTCTAGTCTGCCACAGGCCCACGCTTACGTTGAGTAAGTGGATGAAAATGGACATGCTCCAGATCTCTAGCGTGTGTAACACACTCAGCAAAGTGGGCAGAAACTTTGATTATGAATTTTGTAATAGTAAAAATATAGATAGTTGAGACATGACAAAGGTAACATCATATTCATTTTTATTAGAGAATCTTTTTTAAGAATCATGCAGTTGCATACGACTTTACAGTTGCTGCTTGAAAAACATGTTCATATTATAAATTGTGGATAAACTTTCCAAGCATAGTCTATAAGATAAATTTTTACTTTCTGTTTGAAAGGCTGTATAGTGTTTGAAAAAAATCAAATAGAAAATCCACAAATAATGACTAACGCATATGGCAGGTCTTTTTTTTTTTTTTTTTGCTTAAATTGGCCCAGGGCTGCCTGCCCCCTTTGTCATTTGGAGCAGCTTTCTGTGAAGCAGCTAGACTTTGCTCCCTATTTTGTCCACTTTTTATATCCCAGTTCCATAAACTCATACTGTGCCATTGAAAAAGCAGGCTTAATTCACGAATTTGCCTCCCATCATGATAGCCAGGCATCAATGCATGGAGAGGAGTAGAAGAATAGAAAAAGATTAGATCGTTACTGAAAAGAGACAAGCTTGTCTTCAAGTGTTGCTGGGAATGACCAACCCAGCTAAATGAGTTTTTGACAACAGATATTTAAAAAATTCTGCATAAGGGAGGCATGGTAGAGTATAGCAGTGGGAAGAGCCTGGTCTTGAGAGTCAAATAGACCTAGTTTCACATAATGACTGCTCTAGTTAATAATTCTAAGATTGGGCAAGATGAATGAACTATTCCTGGTTTCATTTTTTAATCTACTAACTGGGATAATAATATCTATTCTATAGGATTGTTGTTAGGATTATTTTTAAGGCCCCTTATGGTGCTAAACGTTTATGATTCTTTGATAAAGCCAATTTTCTACATTGGATGAATTCCATAGTAAATATAATCAACTGAACAAGGAAAGAACTAATTTAGCTAAATTTCATCCAAGGATGACAATAATAGTTCTTTATCACAAGGTAAAATGGTATATGGTAACAACAGCAGGAAATAATTTGTTACATGCATTTGCTAAGTGGTCAGACAACATTAGTACTCAGGTATTTCCAGAGACTCCTAAGAATAATGTGTTTCCTAATAGATTGCTATAAATTTAAAGTGGAGGCTCACATGCTTCAGCTTTGCTTGCAGCACACATATCTATGGCAGGGGAAAGCCAGCCACCTGCAAATCCAGTCACTGATATAGTGCAGGGGCTCCTGGGCAAAGGTGATAAACACCCACGACGTGAGGATGACAATAAGCAGGTGATTGTCCTTTGCAATGACAGACACACTCATACCCTTCAAAGAGATGGTGGTTAGCAAACGATATTTTCTGAACAAAAAGATAATGCATACCTATGAGCGCACACACACAAACATATGAAGACACGTGCACACCTTTGTAGGCATGCACAGCTCACACAAATGTACACACAATGGGGAGAAGGGAGATATAAATGATAAATGTCTGCTTCTAAAACAGATCCATGAGGTCTTTGGAAAAGTAACACTGATAAAAGAGAAAACAAAAACTATAAAGTGAAAGGGAAAAACAATATACTAAGTCATGGGAGCTAAGATTTTACTTAGTTGGACACTACTTCTTCTGAAACCTCAACAACATGGAATATAGCTAAGAACCAGACAGTAAGCCACAAAAGGCTTGCATGAAACTAATATAGATGTCCCATGGTTATCAGAAAACCTAGTTCTATTTCCCAAGACCTTCTTTACCTAATAAGATTTTCTTTTCAAGTTTTCTTGCCTTCAGAAATCAGACAAATTCACCTACAAAAGTATTCTGTGACATAATGACCTCAGCAAGAAGTGACAAGCCTGGTAAAGATGAAAGAAGGCAGGAAAATTATAAAGAGCAAACTAAAACAAAACAAAAGAGCTCAATAGCCAGGCATGAATGGCACATGTGGAGTGGTCTTTGGGGACTTAACCATTTTATAGCACAAGGCAATAATTATTTTTAATCATGGTGGTTCTGAATTATTTAGATACAGGTTGAATTTTAGTCAATGTTCTTCAAGAAAGCATATAGTGCATAGGACCACTTTACAAAGACTCCATCCCAGTTTATGAAAGGAAGAAAAGTTGGCACGTCAGATACCTAAAAATTACTTCTATACAACAATATCCTATTAAGATTTGTGAGGGTTTATAATGCATTTGTGGATGAAGGAAGTAAAGTGTGGTTCAGGGAATGTGGGGCACATTAGAACCTTGAAATCTTGATTTTTCTCCCCAGTCATCTTGGCCTCTAATGCTTCCATCCAGCTAGCCTGGCAACTGACTATCCATGGGGATGAACCATGCTAGTCGCAGTCTTGTAGAAAGAAGCAGAATGGGAAGCAACACACTCATTTTGGCAGTAGTACTAACAGTAGTAGTGGCAGCAGCATCAATTAGTATTTAATGAGTCACATTCTCCCCACTGTGTCTTTCAGGCCACGAGGGTACCATTTTGTGCAGTAAAGTGGTAAATCAAATGGCACTCTACTTGGTGGAAAGAGTAACTGCATCATTCTTGGAGTCCAACTTTATTATCTAAGAGTAAGAAAAGCTTTGGGGAGATATAGGCCATTTAGTGCCCCCAGAGTGTAAGATACAATTAAAAGTACCAACATTTCCCCATTATTCTATAGGACAAAATGGACATCGCCTTAAAGAAGAGGTGGTCCAGGGACACTTGATGTTTATTCTCTGATGAAAGCTAACAAAGGGATAAAATTACAATGCTTATAAGTTTCAGAAAAATGTGGGAGATTAGAGAACATTTTTCTGTGATTCCAGTTATTAATTTAGTTGGGATTTATGCCCAGTCTCCTTACATACTTTTTAAGTAGTTTTAGATAATAAAAGGGATATTAAGTAATAAAAATACTTCAAAAAGATCAAAGAAAGAAAGTGCTGCCCTTTTGAATATATATGTTAAGTATATATGTTAAAATGTTAGACACACCAAATAAATCCATAATGCCAAATAAAAAACATGTTCTCAAAAATAAATTTAGCCATGCTTCCCCATTCTAATTATATAACATATTCCACAAATTCTCTCAAAACTGTCCTAAATCAACTAGGTTTATTAATTTAAATAAATACCCAGAGTAAGATGGTTAATGGCTCTAAGCACAGCATGCTCTTAAGTAAAATTTGATGCTTTTAGGCTTCTAAAGGAATCAAGAGGGTTACTTTTATGGATATATTAAAATTCTGGGTTTTATATTTCAAATCCATCAGCAACTGCATATCATTTATTCATTTACACATGAGTTATATTAAGTTTTACAAACATTTATAAAATGCCTACTAAGATTTTGGGCAGTGCAGTACAAGAATCTGATTTTTGACATTAAAAGTCAATATATTCTAGATAATTTTGTAATCTGTCTAATCATATAAAAGCACAGACATTCTTCAAGTCTAATCAACTTACAATTAAATCAATGTGACGTTACTAAGGTGAGATTAGACTCTTCATGGAGTTATAAAAGGATTACCAAAATATTGCAGTCTAAACATAGCAGTCCTATTCCTAGGCATGGTTTTAGAAAGCCAAGTTTCAGGTAGAACTAAATGTTTTGATATCCCTCCAAGTCTTTTTCTATCCTTCTGCCATTTCTTGACTAACGTATTAAAGTTGAACATAGCCCTGGCTGGTGGCATAGTGGATAAGGTGCCCACCCAAAGGCGAACCCAAAGGTTGCTGGTTTGATTCCCAGCCAGGGCACATAACCAGGTTTCAAGCCAGGTCTCCAGCCGGGTCCATGGCTGGAGGCAGGTGAAAGGCAACCATACATTGACACTTCTCTCCCTCTCTGCCTCTCTCCCTTCCCCTCTCTCTGAAAATAATAATTTTTTTTTTAAAGTTGGACATAGCTTTCAAAGGTGGTTAGAAAATGAAGCAAGCTTTACCTGTATCACTGCCACCTTTCCCCATGACAACTTTATATCAACCATATAGTTTGAAAAATACAAACTTAGTTATCAAAACACATATATCAGGAACTCAACATGCCAACTTACTTAAAAAAAAAAATTTGGTTCTGTGTTTAGGTATTACCATTCCAGAATGACCTTCATTTACAGTTTTTGTTAAACTTTCTGGAAGTAATTAAAATTAACTTAAATTCATGATAACTTAGTGTCTGCATGCCAAACATTTGCCAGCCTCATAAATTAATGTAAATTTACATTGGAGGCTAATGAGAAGTCAGATTTAATATGACCTGAATAATCACATTATTATCATTTGCTATTTAGCAGTTTGAGTTTTCTTGTACAGGCCAGTTGGAAAATGTGCTTGTCTGTTTTATGCTTTATTCTAGATGATAGCTAGCTAATATCCTGCAAAATAGTAGATAGCCAGCCTCAAGTAAGAGTATTTTCATCATATTTAAAGATACTGCACATTAGCTCTGAGTTTTTTTCTTTTTGCCATCAACTATTTCCATATATTAAGCAAGAATAGAATATTTCCTGTGGTTTTCAGGTGGTTTCCATGATTTGTTATGTAGATTTATAATACCCAATGTAACTATTTCAGTGATATAGTAAAAGGTGTACTAGGATGCCATTGTTCTTAGTCTCAGGGTTCATGTGGGGCTCTTTTGGGATTGATTCAATGTCTCAGTTCCACGAAACTGTAAGCAAACTGCATTTAATGATTTGGCTGATAAGCCTGTCTTTTAATGCACTCTGTGAGTTGGCATTAAAATACAGAATTCTGTTTTTTCCTTAACTTTTTAGCTATTTAATCTCCTACCATGGAATCAAACAATAAAATGTATCAGAAGAAGAGAATTATGATGGCCAGAGCATTGAAAAGTAGTATCAGTGGCTTGATTCTCCCACTTGCCATGGTGACTGAGTATGTAATGATTCTGCTTTGTAATTGTTATCGTAAAGTAATATACTAGATTGCCAGGTAGGGCTGTTCCAATTCCATATGTTTTGATTCTAAAATAAATATTATATTTAAAATGTCCTAATTCATTCAGAAATGTTTTAAACTAAAAAGATGTAGGACAAAAATCAATGTAGATGTTCCTGTAATGCTTTAGGGAAAAAAATTTTTTCAGTGCACTTTTACATTAGGTTGTCAGTTCTACTCAAAAGAACACTGATAAGGCACTAGCCACTAGTAAAGCATCAAACATTGAACTTCGTTTCACTTTAAAAAATGTATCCTGTCCAAAGATAGAAGTAGACACATGCATTCACATAATCCCCCTTCCATCCTCCAGAGGGTTTTCATCAGATGAATTTCCCCCAAAGGGCCTCTTAGCTACCAGCAGTTTCTCCTTAGGACATATATATTTCTGACCATGGTTGTTTGTGAAAGAGAAGTTTAGCAGATGTTGTTAATCAAATCATTTAAGAGAGCTATTGCTTTTCACTTTCTCCCATAGTATAGAACTCTTATAATAACAGGTTGTCTGGGGATCCCTTTGTGAAACCATCCGATGACAATAATCTTTATTCTTATAAGTTCAGTTAACAACTTTGCTTCTTCAGATCTGATGGCTGCTGATTTCTTTGCATAGTATCTCCATTTACATCAATTCATTTTCATCCCTGGAGCACTCCCTCAAGCTGCTGTCTTGTGAATACCTTTAGTTGTTGCTCTAAAGTATACAGCTTTCCATGACCTAACATTTTGGGGGCCACACTACAATTACTGTTTGATATGCCATGTAAAGATATGCTTAGTTCCACATTTGAATGCTTGGATAAATTTCTGTCCCACAGATTGATCAGTAAGCTTATTCAGAACAAAAATTCTTTAACATCTTCCCCATATAGTTTCCTTGAGACCAGGTCTTATGTACATTCATTTAACACACTGGAAAATTAGTATAGTCATTTATTCAACAAACATTAATTAAGAGCTTACTTCGTGACATATCTGTGTAAGAAGGATAAAAATGAATGACATTAGCTACAATTTATTGAATTCCACTGTGTGCTTGTTTCTAGGCCAGTTTAAGAAATTAAATCTCTTCTTCCCTAGTGAGGTTTACATTCTAAGTGAGGACACAAGCACAAAAGCTGTATTTGTGATATCTGCTACGAGAGAAATCTGAGCAGAGGGAGCTTGGTATGTTGATTAGGCACAGAATTTGATGTCAGAATGTTGGTCCACACAGTTTGAGTCCTTGCTCAATACAGGCTTAGTAGCTCTGTGACTTTGGACAAGCTTCCTAAAGTCTCTCTTGGTTGATATCTTCGTTTGTAAAGTAGGTATTATCAGGACCAAGAGGAGTGATTATGAAGATTATGGTCTTCAGATGGTTTTAAGGGGACCTGTTGCACAACCCCATGCAGCCATATAAATCACCATCCAGTCAACAAGGAAGGGGTACCTCATAGGCTAGTGGTGAGGATTGACAGAAAATATTTTACAAGCATGTAGGCAATGCCTGGAACATTGCAGATTCTGAGTAAGTGTTCATTACTGTTATAAAATAATGAGTTAGGGTAACCAAAGAGATCTATTCTTTATCAGGGAGGAGCATTCATGGAGATTTTGGGGGAAAGGTAAGAAAGACATTGCACACAACTCGTGTCCTGCTTCTATCAAATCCCCCACAATGGGGGCTAATTTTCCTGGGAAATTAAGGCTGTGTTCCTAGCACAGTCCTTGTCCTACCTGGTCAGAACCCAAAAACTGTTTGTAAGATGAACCAAATGATGTCATGTGCTGTAGCAACATTCGCTTGGTGCTGGCCCTCAAAGCCCAGAATAGTTATTGCAATCATAAGGAAGCATGCAGATTCATTGCTAATATTTCCAAATCTCACCTTGTGAAAATGGTTTCTCAGTTCAGTGATAGAAGGATCAAAGAGAAGAAACATTATTCATCTGGAAAGGTAAAACCATTTCCAAAGAAGTAAGAACAACAGGAAGAAAGCCAGACTAAAGGTGGTGGTTTGATATGGAATATGTGGAATTAGAGGGATTAGCAGGTGAAATAGCCAGGCAGAAATGTTTATTAAACAGTTAAAATATAAGTCCAGGACTCTGGAGAGGATTCACATTCAGAGATAATGATTTAAAAGTTACATGTCTTTGAGGATAAAATTTGTGGGGAAAGATCTTACGGAGTAGATAAATTGAAAGGAAATGCCTGTAATTTGAAGGTACAGGCAGAGAGCTGGGTTTTTCTTTAGATTAGTAGACAAAGAGAGAGGAGCCTTAAGAATGAAAGTGATATTATGTATTAATATTATCAAATGCTGCAGAGGTATAAAAGGATGAGGAAAGAAAGAAAAGTTTTGTAATTAGAAAGGTGTATGTGACCACCTAGAAGGCAAAGTGGCAAGCACTTTCGGTCAAGTTTTGAGGGCAGAAGACAATTACAGACTGAGCAGGAGATGAGAAGTGGAGACAACAGACAGAAAGACCTCTCAAGATTTTGATGGTGTAAGAAGAAAGTAGTGCTCAGGAAGGGAGTGAGAGATCATTTTTCAGGTGAGAATAATGAATACATTCATAGGCAAAGGTAAGTGAGCAAGTGGAGAACAAATTGAAAATGTGAAAAAGAACAGGAATCAAGAATGGTTGTCGTCTGTTGTGAATCCAACTGGACTTTGGAAGTTAGAGGAAAATGTTGGTTGGTCTAGTAACTTCATGAAGCAATGTGTGCCTTGTCTACCTTCTTAAATGGTGGGCTTCAACCACATTTCTCACCTTTTTAATGACTTCTCAGCTAGAGACTCAAACCCAGTAGTTTTTAGTTTTGAGGACAAAAGTAATCATCAGTATTAATTTTCACTTTTGGAGAAAGACTGCAACATACAATCCTTGCATTTAATTTTTATTGGTAAAAGGTCATCCTGATATTCCCTTCCTATTATCCTTGCCAAATGTTCTGGTGGACATCACAGAAAATAATGCTAAACTCACACATCTATAAAAAATGTGCTGGCAAATGAATGCCCCTACTTAAATCATGGCTTTAAAAAATGATGTGAGATTAAAATAGATGAGGACTGTGATTATGATTTTGGTGTTGAATAGTAAGGCCAAGAGTGAGTAAAAGTTCAACAATTTTGCAGTAAACAAAGAAGAGAAAGCTCCTACACCTTGACAGTTACCATCTCTTTAGAGTATGGCTTATTTAACTTTCTATTTTATAAGTGATCAAAAGTTAAAGTTTGTGGGTTACACAATCTTTTGTTTGCCCTTGTTGATGGATTGGTTCCTGCTTTCCTGAGTTTTAGTGGAAACAATTATATCATATAAGAAACTATCTCACTTGTTTCTATTCCCTGGCATCATATATGGAAAAATACAGCCCTTAGTTGAATTGTCTGCTAGAAACTGGCCTTTAAAGGAGACTATAAGAAAAAGAAATTTTGCAAGTGTATACTTTAAGGTTGAAGTGAAAGGGGAGGGAGATAAGTTGGGGGATGATTAAATTCCCATTTCAATTTGTGGAGGTTAATTACTAATTCATGAAGGAAGTTACAGTTACCTCTGAAATTCAGTAGATAATTTTTCAGTTGATTTAGATTTGAATTATAAAATTGAATTCAACTATGGATTGTAGAATGATGATATCTGACCTTGGCTATATTGTCAAAACAGAATTTTCTGCCTTATTTGATCCAAGAAACCTATCTTTTTCCTGTGCCGCTGGAATGAATATGTCAGGCAAAAAAAAATATCTATCTTCTAATCTTAACATTAAGATGGAGGGAGTAATTTAAATGGGAGATTTAAAAAATATTTAAGATCAAGAAAAAAGGCTGCAAGTTTCAACTCTGCTTTTATTTTTAACACCTGGCCTGGCCTCATCTGGTGTATGAGGGTGGGCATCAATATATTTTATCCAGTAGATATATCCTTGAAAAGTTACATTTGAAATCAATTTTCAGATTGAAAAATAAATTAAATCCACTCAAATGGGTTAAAAGAATTTTCTTGTGAATCCTCTCGCGTAGTGGAGGAGGCCTTCAAAAAGGTCAGTCTGCATCCCAGGTATGTGCACTCTATAATTTTTTAAGTTCTGATTTGTTGTTGTTGCTGCGGTAGTTTATTCATTAGAGCAGAAGCTCTCAAACTGGGTGTCCACTCTACTGCGAAATAGTGGTACTTGCTATTTTAGTATTTTTACTAAGCAGGGTTGCTAATTCTGCTGGTAAACGGGGGCAAAAACCATTTCCCTTTTTGCCGCCCACCACTCTGTGAGATTAGACCCCAGGGAACCCTGGGTTGATACCAGGCGGCCTACGCTCGCCAGCCTTGTGCAGATCTTGCATGAAAACGTTGTCCCTCCTTGCTTTTCCTCCCCCAGCCAGAGCAGACCTGGACCCCTGGCAGTCACACCAATGCCCTTTGGACAAAAGCTCAGTGTCCCGCACATCATCTGCCCTCCCCCAAGCCTGCCCCAGCGCTGACTGTCCTCTGTTGCCTGGCATTCCTCTGGAATCACCTTCGCATGGCTACTCATGGGAGCTGTGGATCTCATGCTCTTCTTCTGAGTTGTTAAATATCTTCAGTATTACCACCAGTGATAAACATGTTGAATGTTTTGTGATGTATTTTAAAACAAAATCATAGGTGTGCATGATCTGGATAGCTACATGCAAATACATATCTTCATTACCATTGTTTCTTTTCTTTTCTTTTAAAGATTTTATCCATTATTTCCAGAGAGAGGGTAGGGAGAGAGGTAGAGAGGGAGAGAGACATCAATGTATGGTTGCCTTTCACCTGCCTCCAGCTACAGACCTGGCTAGAGACCTGGCTCGCAACCTGGTTATGTGCCCTGACTCGGGAATAATACCATTATTTCTTAAATAACATACTCAGTATATTGGGAACCATCATGGCAAGCTTTAGTTACCTCATCTGAGAATTAAACTGATATACTGAGTTCTTGTAACGAATTAAGGGCCTGCTAGGTTCAGGGGGTAGAGAAGTAAAGATGCAATACTTACCTCTCTGAGAGCTCAAAGTCGAGAGTAGGAAATGTACAGACCAAAGAGACAGGTTTACACCAAGAATATTATGCAAATCACTTAAACCAAGTAGCAAATTAATTACACCAGAGGGAAAAGACTTTAGGTGATAAGTGCTCATGATGACCCAGCATAAGGTTCCAGCCAGTATTACAAATAGAGCAGTACCCTGCGCATTGTATGCTGGTCTTTAAGTAATGAAATAGCATGGTCTGATATAGGAAGTCCTTCGTTATACGGAGGGTTCAAGCCCAGAGCCACTTAACCATCTGTCAGTAATATTACCAATGTGTTAAGATCTCTTTCTACTACTAATTTCTATAATTCCATAAAATTGTCCCTGACCTCTAGGAAGGAGATGAAAATGAGAGGATACACAACTGGAATGAAACAAGCAAAATAGTCAAAACTGAAGTAAGACAAAAGAAATGAATCTTGGCATTGTACAGGTCAGAAGAAAGAGAATTCATTAATGGTGTTAAGATCTGTAGGTTTGTCCCTTGTCAGGAAACAAATTACTGTGAGTCAAGGTGGGAAAATTACTGGCAATTCATTGCCTGATTTTAAAGTCTTGTTTTAAAAAAATTAAATAGCTGTAGACTATTGCCCCTTTCCATGAGAAACAGAACACTAAAGTAGCATGCATACTAATTTTTCTGTTTTCCTTTTACTCCACCTACCAACTAACTACACAGTGTCTGCTTCCCAAAATTAGTTGGAAAGCCCACGACCTGTGTCTGAACTGGGCAAAACAGCCCAAGAGTTTATACCTGAAATGAAAGAATGATTGTACTGTGTGTGAGTCTGTTAATGACTATGTAGAGCTCAATCTGTATATGGATCTGTTTATAAATATATTTCATACATGACAGATTCATTGAGACTTGAACCGATCCCAGGGTAAAACAGCACGAATAAAATATTATTTTTGATAAAGGACTCACTCATATAAGGGAAATGAGCTCTTGCAGCTACCATTTTCCCTACGACTTTTCTTGAGATGCAGGAAAAAACGCTCATTATAAAGTGCCCAGTTCCCGCAGGGACGCAGTCGCGCCGGAGGTGGCCAGGCGTCCTCCACTGCTCAGGAGGGTGCGGGAGACAGCTGCTCCTGTCTCAGCAGCGAGACTTTCTTGAGAGCTCTGCAGCCATTCCTGCTGCCTTTCCAGAAGGTCCCAAAGATGCGGGTGAGCCACAGGTGTGGCCCCTTTGTGTTGCCTGCAACACACGAGGCCTGTCCCTAAAGTATCCGGCGAGCAAACTTTTAAGTATATTGACATTGGCTTGATACTTTCAGGACAGGCCTTGGGTATAAGGGACTGGAGGATGTCACATTGAGGGCCCGGGAAAACCACATTCAATACCCTAGTCCTTGGCTAAGTTCTGAGAAGCTTGTCAGCTGCCCTCTTTCTCTTCTCTATGTCTTCCCTTGCATTTGTTAAGTGCTTTGTGGTTTCATAGAAGTTTGACATACAATATATCCATTGTTTTTCTATATATTGAATATAAAAATGAACAAAAGGTCATTGTAAGGACAGATTGTAAGTTTACATATTGCACACTGCAAATGACCACCCGGCCATGGGGAGACCCTCTTGTTGTTGCCTCTCACCCCGTATAGAAAAATATTATTCAAAAAAAGAAAAAGAAAAATATTAATTCATAAGCAAGCTTTGTAATGGATCTGCCCACTCTACCCCTGGGTGACCTTGTATCAGCTCAGGGTTCTGAGATCTTTCTCCTGTGCTCTGAGCCTATATCCACGACAGCATAATGGCCATGTCTACAAGATAAAACACAGTCTTATCAAATTTCTTGTCCTAAACCCAAGTTTCTCCTTCAAATCTGTTCCTTCTCCTATATTTTTTATGTTAGTGGTCTTTTACTGCAGCCATAAATATGGGAGTTCGCGTGGATTCCACCCTCTCATTCACTTTTTAGTTTCCATACTGACCCATTCCTACGTTGTCTGCCATTCCTCCACCCCCATTGTCACAGCTAGTTCTTCCAGATCTCACATTTTCTCATTTTTATTGCTACAGAAATATTACACGCAGTTACCCTGCCTCCAGGCTAATCTCTTCTGATATGTAGCTGCCAGAGTGATCTTTTGAAAATGTGTTCATCATACATTTAAATTCATTAACCAAGCCCACAAAGATGTTTGTGCTGTGGTGTTGCTGAGCAACACTGCTGGTGGCCCTAGAAAGGCACAGTGTGTTTGAAGCTACTGTGTCCTCTCCTTGATGTGAAAAACCCTTCCAATTATTGTTCAACAAACTCCTGTTCACCCTTCGTTGCTCAGGGAATCATGAGTCATCTCGTTAGGCAACACTTTTTGATGCATCTCCTCCCCAACTCACCAGCTTGAGTGTGTACCTCTTTCCCCACTCATAATACTCAGTTGATCATCATGCGTTTTCCTATTCCGTCATAGCACTTAAGACACCAAACTCTAATGACTGTTTTGCTGGGCTGTCCACCTAAGTTGTCAGCTTCTTCAGGCCAGAGACCTGTTCTGAGGGGACTGGCAACAGAAGAAGCATTTGGTAGATGGTGAACAGAATCAGTTTTGCTTTTTCCAGGGCACAAAGCATGCAGAAACTCCTCTTTTGTACATGCTTTGTGCCCTGGAAAAAGTAAAACTGATTCTATCCACCCAGGAAGTGGTTGGCCCAGGCTTAACAAAATGTCCTGTAGTACAATATTTTTTTTAAAGCACACTTTAAAAGTTGGGACCTATCTCTGATGTGGAAAAATGACCACAGAATCAGATTCACGTAGTACCTAAGCTATTCTCCAGGGCAATAGTTCTCAAAGTGTGGTCCCCAAACAGCAGCAGTAGCATCACCTGGGAACTTATATTACACATGCAAGCCATTGGACCCACCCAAGGCCTCCTGAATTGGAGACTCTGGGTTTGGGTTTTATCACCATTCTAACAGGCCTTCCAGGTAATCCTGATGGTCATTTTAGTTTGAGAACTACTTCCTTGGGGATTAAAAGAAATTTTTTTAACTACAGAAGTATATTAACATTTATAGTAGGCCAACTATGTGTGGATCATTTATTTTGTTTATCTCATTAACTTTTTTACAATACTAGATTTGAACTTCAAGATTAAATTCTGTTAAGATACCTTTCTATTTAATGTTATTTTGGCTATAGCAGTCTTGAGTTTGCTATTGTATTTGATCAGGTAAAAACGGGACATCCTGCACCTACCACTCCCCAGGAGTGATTCCTTGCTTCCTTGCACTGATCTGTTGCATTGAAGATCAATATATTGCCTTGAATCATAGATCTGTGCGACTTGCTTATCTCTCCTACTGTGTGTACCCTGTTGTGTGTGCAGAGGCCTGCACTCTGCTCTAAGTGGCACCTTTCTCGTAAGAGCTAAACACTTGATAAATATCACTTGGATGGATGGATACATGAATCTTACAACATTTATTACAGTACTATCCAGGTTTAGGTTTGTGTTACCCAAAGCAGGGATTAAAAGCATGTGTGTGTATGTCTGAAAAGTCATATCATTTGCTTCTATGAGAGAGAAGGTTATAAATAATTAAGGGATTGAAGAATTATGGGTGTTTTTTTTCCTCTTTTATATTTTGGTAGCTATCTTGCAAGCTACTTCAGCCTGACTGGTGTTTTAAGGATGTGGACGTTTAAATGTGTGGGTTCACTTAACTGCATGGATTCCAGACTAGCACTTATACTCCATTTCAAGTATAAAATCGTGTTTGGTTAGAAGTATAGGCATGAACCCAGGTTGGCCTGACCCTAACGTGTCACTTGCATGTTTGGAAGTGCTTTGTCCAAGGACAAGGGTGGTGTTTTCCTTAAAAGTGGCCTCCTGTGACATTGCTATTTTTGGACTTTAGGATTGAGCTAAACCAAAAAAAAAAAAAAATGTTAAGCTATGACAAGAAGAAGAATCTGTTCTTGCTGTCCTCTTCTCATAGTCAAAGAAACCATTGCTTTAGGGTGAGAAATGGCAAGGGTATGACATTGTCAGTTGAGAGGTATAAGAGTAAACATTCAGGCTTTCCACTAAATGGAATGAATACATTTGAAGGAAAAAAAGGAAACAAAAGTTATTTACACTAAATTCATCCTCCAGTTCTGGCTTTTTCTAGAAATGAGAGTGGACCAGAAACTGGTTTTTATTATTTCACATTTATTTTTTGTTATGATTCTGCACCTATTTCCATGGACATGAGATAGTAAAGCATCTGAAGGAAAGCTGATTTCCTTGCACTTCTTGTCTGAACATCAGGAATGCTTAACATATTCACCATGCTAGCCACTTGTCAGTTGCTGTAAAATCCTTTTTTTGAAGAGACATAAATTTCTGGAGGGTAGGAATCGAGTCCTCCATGGGTTAAAATGTTTTTTGTTCTTGCTCATAGCAAGGAACTAATGCTAGTGATGATATTGCTCATTATAATCCTATTAGGTAGTTGAAGCAGGCATAGAGATGAGCAAAAACTGAAGAGAGAGTATTTTTATTGATTTGTAGCATAAAAAAACATTTTTGGCGAAGTGCTACTATTAATATAACAGGAACGTTTACATTAGTGAAAATAAATGTCAGACAGAAGTTTTTTTACACTCTTTCATCATTCCATGAGGAGAGTTATGCTTTCAACAGCACTGATGTTGGACTTCACTTTTAGATGTGACATAGTCTGAATTGCATAACAGGAAAAAATTTCTTAGTTTCTACATATAAAGGAAAGTTAGGATGTGTATAAGAACTAGTGTTACCAATTGTGTTTCTAACCTTGCTCCTAAAGGAGTCTGGGTGGCTATAGTGTTGTTTGTAATAGTTAAATAGGCAGCAGTAACCTAACTGTCCAGCCGTAAGAATGGGCTATGTTGTGGTGCATCTATATGCAATGGAATATTATGCAACCATTAAAATTGAGGATACATTAAATTAACATGGAATTAACGCAACAAGATATTAAATGAAAAACACTAACTCAAAAGAAATTAGGCACCCCTATATTTATTGCAGCCAAGTGTCCATCAGTAGATAAGTGGATAAAGAAGTTATGGTATAGTTACACAATGGAATACTATTCAGTGGTAAACAAGAAGAAGAGGAAGAAGAAGAGGGAGGAGGAGGAGGAGAAGGAGGAGAAGAACATCTTATCCTTTGAGACAGCAGGGAAGGACCTGGAGAGCATGTCACATATACTAAGTGAAATAAGCCAGTCAGAGAAAACAAGTGCCATATCATTTCATTCCTACATGGAATATATGAACAAAATAAACTATCAAGCAAAATAGTGATGGACTTATAGATAGAGATCAGGCTGATAGCTGTCGGTGGGTCAGGGGCTAGATAGGGAGGATGGAGGGATTGAACAAAGGAAAAAATGAGAAAAAGTCATGGACATAGACAACAGTGTGGTGATTGCCAGGTGGAGGTGGGGGTGGAGGGAAGTAGAGGAGGGTAGAGGGGGCATAAATGGTGATGGACAGAAGCTTGACTTGGGGTGGTGAACACACACAATACAGTATACAGATGATGTATTGTAGAATTGTGCACCTGCAACTTGTATAATTTTGTTAACCAGTGACACCCAAAATAATTCAATATACATAAAGAAAGAAGTAAAATATGTAACATTGAAAAAAGGTAGGTTCCAAAATATCATTTATAATATAACCCATTTATGTAAAAATATGTGTTTAATATGTGTTCAATGAGATTAATGATAGCAGTTCACCAAAATATTTATAGTATAATGATCTCTAGGTGGTTGGATGCAGATAATATTCATTCTCTCCTTCCTTTTTGTCTTGTTTCAATATTTACAAAAAGGTGGTATCTTTTTAACTGATTAAAAATATAACAGTATAAAAATCACAAGTTATATGAACTTGGCTCATTTGCAGCTTCTCTTTCAAATTACATTTTAATTTGTCCAATACAATTCCACTTAGCTACTCTGTTATTAGAAACATGTATAATTGGTAGATGAAGTATTAATATAATACTTCTGTTTTTTAAATTTTCACAATAGAAATAACTACATGATTCAAAACAAATAAGCAAAACTAGAGGGGCACTAAAATTTAATGGTTAATAACAGAGATGTAAAAATATAACAACAGGGACATTGTAGTAGAGAGGTGAGTAAAGGTGTCTATAAAGTAAAAGAGAAATGACTTAAAAGAGAAGTAAAAATAAAAGGAAAATTCCAAAAGAATTCAAGACACCCTAGGAAAGGAGAAAGGACAATGCAATGATACAACCTTAGAACCAGCATGGCTTACATGTTATAATAATGTTAAAATTATTGACCTCCACAGCAGTCCTAAGAATCTTGTAGATAGAATGTTTTTTTTGTTTGTTTGTTTGTTTGTTTGTTTTTTGAAGATTTTATTTATTATTTTTAGAGAGAGGGGAAGGGAAGGAGGCAGAGAGGAAACATCAACACAATGTTGCCCTTCACCTGCCTCCAGCTACAGACCTGGCTGGAGACCTAGGTTGCAATCTGGCCATGTACCCCTGCTGGGAATCGAACCAGTGACACCCAGGTAGGTACTCAGGCCGGCCCCTCTCCACTGAGCCACCAGCCAGGGTAGATAACAGTTTTTAATCCCCATTTTGTATATGAGCAGCGATGACCCAGAAAAGGCAAGAATCTTGCCTTTCATCACAAATTTGATATTGCAGCTGGAAAGGTCTTTACCTTTTATGTACCCAGCATCCTGAAAGTTATTGTATTTAAACCTCAAAACAAATTCTTGAGAGTATCATCCCTTTTGGCAGATGAGAAAACTGAGTCTCAGTCACCAAGTAGATTGCCTTACATCCACAAAGCTGTTACACAGGATTACCCGGACTTGAATTTAAGATTTCTTACCCCTAAGTCCAGTGTTTGTTTGTGTTTCTCTTTTCTTTTTAGCACTGTGGAGAATCAGTTGTGATAGAAAGAAAGAATAAAAATAATCACACCAAGGTTGCAGGCTCAATCTCTGATCAGGGCATATACAAGAAGGAACCAATCAATGTATAAATGGGTGAAACAACAAATCAATGTTTTTATTCCTCTAAAAAAATCAATAATAATTTTTTAAATGATTAAAAAATTAAAATAAATAAGTAAAATAAAGGGACAGATGAAAGTGACAAAAAAGAAGGAAAAAAAAAGCTTTCCAAAATTAATCATTTGTTTAAATTTTCATTTGCATGAAATTACTATTTGGGGATTGCGTAGTTTTTCCCAAGTCAAATATTGATGAAACTCAATAAATTCTGTCCCTTTTAAGTTGGGCTTTTTTTGTTTTTAACATTTCAAGAGGTAAATAAACTATTCTTTCAAAACCACTTACAGTTTTTATGGGAAAATAAGAAAGATCATGCAAGAGAGACAAGATTATTGCCTTGATTTATAAACAGTACAGGATTCAGAATGTTTTTCAGCGCTGTCAAAAGCAGTGCTGAACTTTGAATGCAATGTGATGCCGGTTCTGATTGTGACTCTCCTCTTGTTTCTGTGGTAACAAACTTTAAAGCAATCAGTACTACACAAAACCTTC
This sequence comes from Noctilio leporinus, assembly GCA_004026585.1. Lineage (NCBI taxonomy): Eukaryota > Metazoa > Chordata > Mammalia > Chiroptera > Noctilionidae > Noctilio > Noctilio leporinus. Next base: position 139,444 of record PVIW01002399.1, read on the forward strand.
TTGCATTGAAACAGGCAAGGGAAAAAAAAAAAAAAAAAAAACCTGACTCAGTGTGTCTGAAACACACACACACACATAGTAGGGGCTAAAGAAATGTTTACTGAATGAAGGAGCAAAATAAAAAGTCTCAGCCATACAACTGCATTAATCAGATGTGGTGCTAAAATTTGCATGTGCAAACATCTTCATGGGACAGAACAAACTTGAGCAAAACTGTAAGGTGTAGGGTTGTTTTTGCTTCACTTTAGACCCAGATTGTAGCACAAAGAGAGCTAAGTCGAAGGCTTAAATAGCTTAATTGTGCAGCAAGTTAGAAGCGAAAGGGTCAGAGTAATGTTAAGTAAATGAAGCTGTTTTGGAGAAAACCTGTAATGCTGCATTCCAGGTCTCCTCAGGCACAGTGCCATTTTTGTGTGTGTGAAATCAGTTTAAGGCCAAATGCTGGTGTTTGCTGACTTCCAGAGCTTCCTTACATTTCCAGTCTTTGCAGAGCAACATTGCCAAGTACATGATATCTAAATCTGGTGGGCTTCAGAGATTTTGCTTGGAAGCTCTTTAAATACATGTTGCTTTGTTGCTTTTAGCTCTAAGCTGGTCTGTTTTCTAAAAACTTTAGGTTCAGGCAATTGGCCATTTACATTTTAAAAGATGTTTGAAAATTCTGACCCAAGTAAGGTGGGTGCCTTTGTGAAATCATGGAAGCCTTGTAACATGGAAGGGAAGGATAGTACCTAGATGTGTGGACCAAGAGGTTTATGTACATAATCAACTCATTCAACAAATATTTGAATTCCTACTATGTACTAGACACTCTAGTAGGCATGCAGTAAACAAATAAATCAAAACCTTGCTCTCATGGGGCTTACATTGTAATGGAGAAAGCAAAGCATAAACAATCAAGAGTAAACTGAAAAGAATACAGTGGAAAAGAAAGTCCATTTTAAATGAAAAGCATTGAGAAGGCGGCATTTGAGCAAGGATCAGAGGAGGTGTAGGAGTGTGCCAAGCACACAGCAGGTGGAAGAGCATTCCAGGCAGGCTGAATAAAATTGCAAAGGTTGTGAGGCAGGAGCGTCCCTGACATGTTCCTGGAATAGGAGGTGACCAGTCCAGCTGGAGCAATAAGTAAAGGAGAGAGAAATGAAGTTGATATCAAAGAAGTAACAGGACCTGGAAGAGGAGGTAGGAAGCAGATTGCAGAGGTCCTTGTCTACTGTACGGACTTTTGTTCTGAACTACCTAGAGAGTTTAAACAGAGAAATGGAATAATTTGACTTGGGATTTCAATGGATCATTCTGGCTGTTGTGTTTTTAAAAAATTGAAATGAGAAGGGACAGAGAACAAGGAGAGTGTATAGAAATCTGTTGTACTAATCCAAATAAGAAATGATTGTGCCTTGGAAAAGACTCATGATGTCAGGAGTGGTGCTCTTGGTTGGATTCTGGATATCTGGTAGGGACAGCTATCTTTTAATGGATTGTCTGTGCCGTGAGAAGGAGGAGTCAACAGTTATACCAAAATTTTTCACTGGAGCAACTGGAAAGATGGGGCTGCTCTTTATTAAAAAGGAGACTGCGAAGGATCAAGTTTGTGGAATAGATCAAGAGCTCAGTTGGGGACATGCGAAGTCTCAGCTATCTAAGCCAAGATACCACTGGGATAGATGATCTCAAGTTCCGAGAAGATGTCTTGGTTAGAGATATAAATTTGACAGTCATCAACATCTAGAATCATAGCTATTATTTAAAGCTGTGAGGCTCCACAAGAGGCCTGTGAGCTATGCTCTGGGACTCCCAGCATTTAAAAGTCAAGAAGATAGGGAGGAACCCCCAAAGGAGACTAGAAGGAGTGGCAAGAGAAGGAGGACAGTTTGGAAAGCAAATGGAGAACACGTTACATATATTTATCAGGACATGCCAAAGTGAGTAGAAGGAAACAGGAGGACATATTTAACCAGTCCCTCCAGTATAGCCATGATAATACGTGGAACAGAGAGCTGAAGCATATGCATACTGTGATGTTTCATGGGCCCGCCTGCCCTAGGCAGCTCACCATGTTCACCAAATCACAGACACTTTATAAAAGACCTAAAAGGAAACCTAGTTAATCTACCTAACACAAAATTCCCATTGTCAATTCATTCAGTGACTTTTCTTGATCATCTTCAATAACAGGTGACTTCTAATTTCTAAAAACAATGTATGCATCTTTGAATTTCCCTAATTAGCAGCTTTAGTAAAAATGACCAAGTCACTACTATGGCACATGAAAGAAGTGGGTTATGTTGCCAACACTGTATTGATTCATAACTTTGAGTGTGTTTCTTTGTGCTGAGAGATTTATCCCAGTCCAAATATGCATTCATTCAGCCAGTCGGCATTTGCTTGATTTCTTTACATGCAAATTGTCTTCTAAAGTCAGGCTTTTGATTTTTCAAATGTGTAAGTTCTTGGAAGCTGCAAGAGAGAAAATATATTTCACTACATTTTAAGATGTATGCTTGATGATGCTGGCAGAGGAGGGAAATATAAAATTAAACAAAGACATCCAAATACCACCATAGCATCAACCCCTCTTAGAAACTGAAATCCTAGAGAGCAGAGGTGGCATCCTCCAGGTTCTAGATGTACGTGCCTGTCTCCATAAGAGAAAACCATCTCCATGTTTGCAGAGTTACAGTAAAATCATAGTCAAATGGTTTCCACAGGTGGCATATGTTGGATACCTTGTCCTGTAGAAGAAACTGCTGAGTCGCTCAGAATAAAGCATAAAAATAACAAACAGGATGAATAAGCCAGCATAGTCAGGCCCAGAGAGGTGGAAAATGACTCAGATTCGTGCCCCAACCCCCAACAATAGGGGTACCTCCTGCCATGCTGGAGGAACAGCCCTTCCATAATAACGCTCAACACACAGTCCCAGTGCCAAGTGTGAGTAGCTGGAAACAGCTCCTGGAGGAATTGCGCCCCTGCAGGGAGGGCAGAACAGTCAGTGCTCTCCTCTTCTTTGTCAATGCTCCTTAGCCCTGCCTGGGTTTCTCTTCCTACCTCTGGGCAGTGCAGGGCAGTTAGTAATGCACCTGGAATGTGAAGTGCAAATCAGCACCATGTGCGGTAAGCAGTAGGTAATTACATTTCACTTGTTTAATTAAGTTTCACTTTTTGATTGCCTTGGGGGAACTGCAGAGAGGGTGTTTTTGTTTTTGTTGTTTTTCTGATGCCTTTTTCTTTATATCCCTATCTAGAAACTGAGCAATTCCACAGGATGTCGAAATGGATATGCAGTTATTTGTGTTGGTTGAATTAAACATCTATAATCGTATCCTCCCTCTCTTTTGTCTGTTTGTGCCACAATCTTAATATGTGGGACAGAAATTTCATTTAATAAAGACATAATTTTTCTATTGTCTCAGAGCTTATTTAAATCAGCTCATTTTCCATTAGAATACTTTCCTGTACTTTAGTCATTAGCCCAGCACTGACTGATTCCATTACCGTTTTTTATCGTTTTCTATATATACTGTCATTTTTCATGCAAGTCCAAGTAGCTGATACATTTATTACATCTGCAAGGGACTCTCCTGCCTTTTTCTGCTGGGTTTTGCAGCCATACACAATTGTGCATTGGGAATGCTATACCCTTTCTCAGAAGGTGCATGGCCCTCATTCATTTCCTTAAAAGTTACTTGTGCACCTACTATGTAAGAGAATATGCCATTTGCTCAATAGAGTTGCTTTTCAATCAAGCTATGTTTTAGTAAGCCTCAAGTATTCTATTTATGTGCCTTGAATATTCCATCACAGAGGGGCTTCACTGCTGCACCCCTAGATGAGTATTCATTGAGGCATATCCTTGGAGCATACTTAAACCCAGAAGAATGAAAGGAAACCTAGAGGAAGTATGTCTTTGCCACTAGGCCCCTAGATATTAATATGTCAACCAGTATTTACTTTCTATCCATGAGGTTGAGTCTGAATTTGAAGCTTATAGACTGTTTTGAGATGCACTTAATTACAAAGTATGTTCAATCTCAGTTTCTCAGTGAAGCTCAGAATGACACCAATATATTGCTCTTTAAAAACTCTGCCACCTTCAGCAGGTCCAGTTTAGAAGTGAAGGAGTAAGGACAGTCTTCACTGCTGAGTCATCTGCTCCTTTTCTTTGAATAGGGTTTCTGCTATGCAGACTTCACAGCTGTGAGCTACATGATAAACCATATTGTAGTTATACCCTCAAAGGGTTATGACACTTGCAGGAGTAATTCATAGGGAAACGTCATTTGTTTTTCCATCACACTTTTGGCTCCTGCTTACTATCCTCTTCCAAGCACTGAGACTGGGAAAGGGTCCTCTCTTTTCTGTCCATTTGCATGGACTGAAACACTCTGCGTTGAGCATGCTTGGTCTGGCAACCTCTTGGGCTCTTTCATACCTTGTCGCCTCTGCAGCAGTCTTTACCAATTCCTAACAAAAGTCAGCTGGCACTCTGTGTTCTGTGTGCTCAAGAATAAATAATGCAGTTTGTTTAGGTAGCAATTTGAAGGTACTCATTTCCTTAGGTTAAAATTATAACCTCAGTAGTATTCTCCTGGATATCTGCTAACTTTTTAAAATTTTTTTATTTATTATTTTTAGAGAGAGGGGAAGGGAAAGAAGAAGAGAGGGTGAGGGACATCAATGTATGGTTGCCTTTCACCTGCCTCCAGCTACAGACCAGGCTGGAGACCTGGCTTGCAACCTCATTGTGTGCTCTGACTAGGAATTGAACCAGCACCCTTCGGATTCGCAGGCCAGGGTCTTATGTCTTATCCACTGTGCCACCAGCCAGGGCTATCTGCTAACTTTTTGAAAGCCAGAGTATCTTGTTCTTTAGAAATCCTCTCCTGACAGAATGTTTTGTGGCTGAAAGATATTTCGTGGATTAAGTATGTCAGTGATTTTTATTACTTTTAAACTTTTCAAAAGCATCTTAAGTGGTTTAGCATCACAACTCTTACTTTATAACAACAGCTAGAACAATTTCTAATGCTTAATTTGCAGGCCCGCCTTTATTAACATGTAAGACATAACTCAAAACCTCACTAAAGTGGACTGGATGAGGAGAGATTCCAAAATGGATAAAATAAAGCTGAGGGAAATTAAAATGGCTTGCCCAGTGTGACTAAGAAGGTCAGGAATAGAATCTGACTCCTAATAGAGCACATTTTTGTGTGGGTGGCACAAAAGAACAGGACATGTTAGCAATCAGAAAGAGCTCAAGTTCAGCCATAAAGCATATTTGTATACACTCTTGCATATTGTGCTGGAATGACTTATTTTTGCCTCCTTCTGTTCCAGTGCACATTCCTGCCAGAGGTAGGTATTGGTTTGGACATCGTTTTTGCTCTGGCAGCACACGGGAGTCAGAGTTTCCAGATACTGAACAGAGGAGGGGGTCTGGGTTGTATAACACGTGCATGGATGGGTTCCACACCTTCTGACCAGTTCTTCGACAGCTGGCAGTATCTCAGTTCACAAGAGGGCTTCACGAAGATCATGGACCTGTGAACTCTGCACTGGTTCACCTAGGGATAAAGAGTCACCGGAGCAAACGTGGACAAATGTAGGGTGACAGCCCCCCCAGGCAGGAGACACTTTAGACGTGCTTGGCCACAGCTTAGACTATATGATCTGGGAAAGTGAGCCAGTCCTTATTTGAATTTTCACTCTAACCAGCATTTATTTCAGAGAGATTTCCTCCCAGTACCTCAATGTTTCCTCATGAAAGCCTCAAGAAGGAGGTGTTTTAACACACTAATGTTACAGAGCACAAGCAGGCTCAGGGAGAGTGTGACATGCTCAGGGTTACACAACTGAAAAATAAGGACAGCAGGACAAGGATTCAGGTTTCTTGACTTCAAACTGGGTGCTGTCCCATTGGTACAAAGGAATTTCCCTTGTGCTTAGGGGCATCTAAAATGTCAGGACCCCATTCTACCTTTCCTTTCTTTCCAAACTATCTTAGCTCTCCCTTTAAGTGAATGCAGGTTGTCAGCGTGGAGCCACCAGCCTCTTGGCTACTCACCTTTCAGAGTGAGCATGAGACCTTTTACAGTGCTAATGGTTTGATTTATTGCAAGATGTATGAACATTTTTTGACTGAGAAACATTTTAGAAATGCTGAACTTGTTATTGTGATGAAATAGCAATGACTAATATTGCTGTTAAGTTGTTGGAATTATAATAGCTTTAACCTTTTTTTTTGATTCAGTGTGTTTATTTAGATCTGTTTTATCTTGCCTTTTAAATGGCGTTTTAGGCCTTGAAAAATTACCAACAACATCAGTGTCTCTTAACTGATCTTGTTCCTACTTTTTGCAGCCAGAGGAAGTATATGCAAAACACACCTGAATTTGACATGGTATTTTGGAGAGTATTTTTACTGATCTGTAATAAAAGAAAAGCTGAAAAATCACAGTTGATTAAAGGAGTGATAGTACAACTTATCTCAGGGTGAATAAAGTACTCTTGAAAAATAAATTGTTTATGTAGCTATGATACATAAACAATGCTAGGTATTATAATAGCTACATAAACAATGGTAGGTATACTGAACCCAATCAAATACTTAACTAGAATAGAAATCTGTAAACTGTCTTTTAAACACCTGGGAAGCAGTTACTATTAGACAATAGTCTCATGACTCCTATCAAACTTAGCCAAATAAAATTCAATAAACACATGGATACAAAGTAAATGCAAATTCCTTGGTTTAGTAATGAGTGATAAGATTGAAAAACCAAGACATTCAGAAAGGTGAGATTATAAGAAACCTTCTATGTTTCTATGGTTTCGAAACCAGCTGATCTAAAAACAAGCCATTTCTTGGGTAGCAAATGAAATTGAGCATTAAAATATGAATTAAAAAATGGATTAACTTTTTTTTTTTAACTTTATTGTTGTTGTATTACATCCATCCCCTTTTTGCTCCCCTCTGTCCCCCCCCTCCGGATTAACTTTTTAAAATAAAAATAAATGGTGACTAGAAGGGAAAAACAAAAAAGAGAGCAGTAATCACAATCCTGGGGGAAGCTTTTTCACTTTGATTTCTGTGAATTTTATTTATGCAATAGAAATGCTAATTGAGGGATAAGTTAAATCTATTTTTGAGAACATTATAAATTACCTTGAATTAATACCTTTATAAAAATAAAGAACTGAATTTGTGACTGAACTCTCTTTTATGGTAACACCCACTATAATTCTTAACCTACTTAGATTCGATTTTTTCCAGATTTTATTTATTTGTTTATTTATTTAATTTATTTATTTTTAGAGAGAGGAGAAGGGAGGGAGAAAGAGAGAGGGAAATATTGACATGGGAAAGAAACATTGAGTGATTGTCTCTTGTACGCTCCTCCACCAGGGACTGAACCTGAAACCCAGGCATGTACCCTGACTCAGGATCAAACCAGCAATTTGTCACTTTGTTGAACAATGATCAACCAAGTGACCCACACCAGTCAGGGCTCAAGTTCAATTTCATACAGTTAGTAAGGATTATTTCCAGAACAGTATTACTCAAACTTTTGTACATGTCAAGATATCACAGGATATTAATGGGAAAATACAGATTACTAGGTTCCACCTCAGATATTCAGTTCAGTAGATATTGGGTGGGACCCAGCAAGATGCAAGAACTTCAGACCACCATTTGAACATGTTAACAGAGAGAATAATAAACCAGGAGGGAAATGCCCTTTGGGTGAGAGAATGCCACTGATTTTTATAAACTCTGACTTCAGCAACTATACATTTAAAAAAATTTTATTCATGGTGATATATTAGAAATATGTCATATACATGTTAGTGAAAAAAGAATTATACAGTTGTTGATGGTTGGATAACTTGGTTGCTTATATCAAACTTCTTAGTATAAGGAGCTGAAATTACCAAATTCAACTCTTCATATTATAGATGAGTGATTATGACGTTTTGGGAGTTTAAGTAACTTCTGCAACATCATGTAGCTCACTAGTGACTAACTACAATTATTGTACTCTCTTTATTCATTATACTGAATTTCTTTTAAAATTCTCTGAAAATGGTCCAGTATGTTAAAAAGTATTGAGGGTAAGCCAAGTATCCCATTAGTTTATACTTTTGCCTTAAACACAAAAAATAAGATTAGAGGGGTGTAGAAACATAAGTGTAAACATTTAACAAAAGTAATTCTAGGTCTATGACTATATTATGTCTTGTCTTTTATCTAAATGTCATGAACCAGTGTATGGAGGGATGATGCTAAATTTTTGTAGTCATAAAATTCAAAATAAATTATGAAGCTCAAGGATATGCTTTTAAATTGAGATTGTTCCCAAAATTGACATGTTCAGCTTTGGTTAGGTTTTTCAAAACTGCCCTCTCCTAAAAAGCTTTCTTAAGAGTAAAGGCTTCTTATTTGATTTTTTTCCCTGGAAAAATTAATTATGATATCATAATATCATATTATAGGAGGGGGGACTGCAAATAATAGAAAATTGACCATGTTTGAAATAAATAGAGATTTTAACCCCCTATTACATTATTTCTGGAGATAGGTTATTGGTGGTATTAGTGACTCAATATCATGGTTCAGGGTCAGTATCTTGTCACTCTATTATAACCTAAAACTCCAGGTATCACAGTGGCACTCAGAGCAGGATGAAAGGAGGAGTAGGGCCAGCCAAGATGTGTCTTTATCAGGAAACTGATGGTTTCCCAAAAGCACACCCTCCCCCAGCATACATCCATCTCATTGGCCAGAACTACACCATGCCTCCTCTCCATTCCAAGGACAAGGAAAGCTGGGGAAAGAAATATTTACTTTCTAGATAGGAAGTAGGCAAAGAAGAAGATATTGAGAATTGGTGTGATGAGAATATCTGCTACTCTCATTCCTCCAAGAATGTCCTCTTCAGTTTTATTCCTATGTCAACTGAGTACAGACTGATCTCATGGGGCATCTCCAGTTTCAGGCACTCTCTTCTTTCTTTTGCCTTTCTACCACCATCCTTCTGGACTCTGCTACGTTGTCTCCTACCCCTCCCCACTACAACACACAGCATGACCCCAAGCCAGACATACCACATCTCATTGGAACCTACATAGTCAGAGGCAACTGTTAATTGACTGGCCTTTAGGAATGTGACACAGATGTCTGTCTCTAGGATTGCAGAATGTTTTGTCAAATAAGCTTTCTCTGTGGCTGTCCAGCAACCCTTCCTTCCTGCCTCTTTCAAAGAATGGTGGAGCTCGAACATGACATCCTGATATTTTTTTAAGAAAAATCATTAGTATCTTAAAAGCATACACTAAGGCTTTTCTTCACATAATCTTTATTTATATTGAAGTATAAAAAGATTATAGACACCTTCTGTTGGACTCAGCCCAGTCATTCATGTTGAGATTGTTCATAAGAAAAGGTACCAACACCTTTACTGAGACGAGTCAAGGTCTTTCAAACAGGAAGCTGGTGTGATGACAGTACTTCGACTGGGGGCAACCCTCTGCATCCATTGGAGGTCAGCTTCCACCCTGACTTCTGACGTTTTTGTTTGTGTTGGGGATCTTATGAGTCATGGTTTGCTTTTCCAGCTTGATTAAGTTTGAAGGAACCTCTGAATTGTTGCATAAAATGGATTTTGCAAGCAGTTGTCTACAGCATACCCACAGGAGAAAGGCAAGTCGATTCATAAGTGGAAATTCTAGACAAACAACTGAAGCTAAAGACACCTCTGTGCGTAAATGCTTCCAGATGGAGACAAGTTTTTCACTTCACTCTCTACAGTTCTCATTGTAAAGGGTTATTGAGATGGAAGCATAGGAGCAAAGTGCATTAAAATCATTTGCCCTGGCTTTCCTTCCAAGCAAGGCTGATGTACAGTTACAAGGGGAAAACACTGTCTAAAAAATAAATTTTAATCAATTCCCTGTATTCCATCAACGTATGATGTTCAGAAGAAGGAAAAGAAGAGACATCTGAAGAAAACAGGGCTGAGTTGGTGGAACATCTTGACGGGGGTTGGTCTCCTCTTAGAAAATTAAAAAGACATGTGGGCAAACCGTTAGGAAGAGTCTGTGGTCGCTAAGCACCATAACTTAAAGGAGGAACCTCAGATACAAGTTTAAAGCAACACTCTGCAATTCTTTGGACAATATTAGAGCCGTTTTTCACCCTTTGTGGGGGGTGTTCTGAACAGAGTTATAGGTTGTTTGTTTGTTTTTAAATCATTAGGCTGACAAAAAATGCCATTTGGTCTGTAAAATATTCTTTGTTCCCACCCAGCAAGTTCTCCTCTTGTTTTCTAGCAATCATCTTCCCCTCCTTCTGCAGCTTCCTATACAAAAGGCTAGATAGATAGCAACATCTGCCTGAAGCAAAAACACAGCATTTCAACCAAGTAAGTAAATAAAAAGAACCAAAAGTCTGAACACATGGGTGTTGCTCTTATTCTCATTGACTGCCTCCCATTGGGCCTCTCATTATTGTTATAATTTCTTTTAGGCCCTGGACAGATGGCCTCAGCTCATGGGTGATTTAGAATCTGCTGATAGTGGCTGGAATGGGGCATGAAGAATCTTTTAAAATGACGTTGTGACCTCACTGGGTTAGCACTGTATTCTTGGGCTTAGATGTTAATTCAGTAAATGGTGCTGGTCAGGGGCGATGCCTGGGCCATTGCCTCTCTGTTTGCAAGAGGGTGAGAAAGCACAGGACTTCCCTCTTCAGAAACAACCTCTGCAAATCAGAGCTAACGGGACCCTAATGAGACTGTTCACCATCCACCTCCTGTGCCAGGGCAGAGAGTAACAACAGGATGTGGGTTTTAAACACGTGTACAATTGCAAGCTGTCTCTTTCAGTTTCATTCTAAGACACTAGAAAATAATTATCATTTATATATTTGAAGCAAACATTCTTTCTTCTAACTACTCATGTATTTTTGTCAAAGTCTTATTCCATGTGAGGAACTGGATTTTATTCACATTTGTACAAGCCATTGAGGTAGCTGAGCTAGAACCATCATATATTTAATTGGTGCAATGTGTGAATGAAAACACGTGGTATTTATGAAGTAGGTGGATTATGATGTGCACTAAAGAAGTTTCACTTTCTGTAAATGTGGAAATAGACTCTAGTCATCATCCCAATGCTACTGTACTGTTCTTTTCTATAATTAGTCAATAGTTTTGATGAACAAGACCCAGAGACATCAAAAGCCACAAACATGTCTTTGTAAAAATTAAAGACATCGAGCCCTAAGTTAATTTCTTTAAAAAGAAGTTGTGACATTTGAGCAGGCCATAAATTCAGGATCAGATAACCAAATCTCCACACACCTTTACAGAAAATGGAGAAGTTAGAAACTGGAAAAAGTTAGAGGTAATTGACTTTCATTCTTTGTACTTTCTATCACTCCAGTCCTTACCCTCTCTTCACTGTCCCCTTTGTTCCACATTCCAATCCATTCTTTTCCTTTCTGTTACTGGCTGTCCTTCTGATCCCATCTGTCCTTTTCTTACCTTGCTTTCTCCTTTCCCATCACACATACACACACGCCCTTCCACCCCCACCCCCCTGGATACAGAGTGAAGAAAGAAGACAGGATGGTCAGGATTGGTGAGCAGAGAAATATTATAGGTTTGTCTTTTCTTTTCATCTCAAGTATTGAGTTGTCTTTGCACTTGAACTATGCAAATGATAAAAGGGGGTTACCATGTCAGTTCATATTGTCTTGAAACTCCAAGACTCTTTTCTAGTTTTTTTTCTTTTTTCCATAATGAAGACTTTGTTGGAGTGTAGACTCTGTAATTATGCTCACTGAACAAATACCTTGAAAGGAAGGCAATTCCAAGTCTTGTATCAAAGATTCAATTTGACATGTATTTACTAAATGCCTAAGATGCTTGTGCATTTTGTTTATTCCTTATAATAACAAGATACAGTGAGTTCATATTCTGTGCCAGTATTCTATTCCATGCTGAAAATTCAAAATTAAATAAGTCACAAGATTCCTACACTGAAAAATGTAGTCTAATGGAGAAGAAAGGAATATATGAAAAGATCAGTTGCAGGGTGATGAGTGTTCTAAAAGCATAAAGAACTGTGACTTTAGAAGAAGATTCAAGCTAATATCTCTTGCTTCTTGGAATAGATGGGCTGCAGGAAATTTGGCAATAAAACAAAATTTATATAAATTGAAACATTTTCCTGTAGCTTCACTATAAAATTAGAAACATTCTCCCACAGAAAATCCTCCCCAAATGCTAAATGTGAAACTGGAGATCACAGAAAATATTATATGATGTCTATATGTGACCTGCTGAAAGTTGCATTTTTACAAAGTAATCCCTGCTTTCATTTGTACTTCCCATCCTGCCACTCAATGGTTTCCTCTTGTAATACTTTCTTATTTCTGGGACTGCCACTACCTTGAGACTGGAAACATTTCTTCCTTTCTTTCTTTCTTCTTCTTCTTCTTCTTCTTCTTCTTCTTCTTCTTCTTCTTCTTCTTCTTCTTCTTCTTTTTAATGGGATAGCCTCACACTCAACTGGTAGAGCTCAGTTTCCCTTCTTTCTCCCTGTTGAGATATGCATGACAACTAACAGAGTCAAACAAGATGCGTTCCAGCCTAAAATGCTTATGTGGTTTCAAGTGTAAGATGAGTGGCTTCCCATCCCCCTCCATCTAGCTCAAGAAACAATGTAGGGTGAGGAATGGCTATATTTGTTCACTCATTTAATACATATTTATTGACTGCCTACTGTGCACAATCAGAAACAGTGTCCCTGTAGCATGGAAGATAAGCTTTCAAAAATTATTTATAATTATGATAAGTGCTGCAGAGGACAAGGTTTCTATGAACACATCTATGGGCAGAATGGATTTTGTCTGGAAGATGTGAAAAGGTCAAGAAAGGTTCCCCTGAGGAGGTGATGTTTAAACTGAGATCTGAAGGAAGAGGAGGGGCTTCCTCCAGGTACAGGGAAGAGCGGAGGTTCTGCGGCAGAAAGAGACATGGTGGTCTTGAGGGACTTACAGGTCGGTGTGGCCATAGCAAAGGGAAGTCAAAAGGAGAGTGCAATGGGGCGGAAGGGGATTATTAAACCCATGGGCTCTTGAATCAGATTTCCTGAGTTAGAATTCTGGTCTTCCCAACTGTACTGGTTAGGAATATTTTTGGCTTCGAATATCAGAAAGCTGGTCTTGTTGAAATTAACATACAAAGTATAATATATTGTCCTCACAAAGCAGAAGGGCTGAACATAGGCAGTCCAGGGTTGGTGAGGGCTCAGCGGGTTCCTCCCAGGTCCAGGCTCTTTCCGTCTCCTCGTCTGCATTCCTAATCTGTTGCTTTGTCATTTCTGAGTCTCGAGGCAGCCCTAGGCCTGCCTGATGGCCCCATGGGAGGCAGGAGGAACGGGGATGATGTGCCATGCCAGGTCCTTTCATCAAAAACGTTAAAACCTTCTAAGAAATCCTCTGGTGGACTTGTGCCTATGGGTCATTGGCCAGAACACAATTAAAGTGGGGAAAGTGAGAAGAAAGGTTTTCCAGCTCTGATCATGGAGGCAGCCAAGTGAGAGGGGATTGGAATGTATATTGGTTTCCTCAGTAAACAGTGCCTGACACAGCCACTCTCTCTCTAGTGTACTTCATGATCTTTGGCCAGTAACTCAACTTCTCCAGTTCCTTGTCTGAAAGTGGGGACAATAAGAGCCTCTACCTCAAAGGGTTGTGATAAGGTTGATTGAAAGAATTTCTGTGCTTCCCATCATCATTCAGTCAACGTGAGCTCTGACTTTAGGCTGCAAACAGATCATGAAGAGCTCTGGAAGCCATACTGATAATTTTGTGTCCCTCATTAGCACAGTGAGAAAGTATTAAATGATTTTAAGCAGGGAGATGGCATGATTGTATCTGTGTTTTCCAAAGACTCTTCAATTGACCCTCTCTCAGATACAGTCCATTGTGCTACATTGCAGAATTTCAGTCTAATGCTTTGCTTACTTGTCTTTACGCTCAGATAACTTTTCTTTTGTTTGTTTGTTTGTTTTTTGGACAATCTAAATTGTTTGAGATGTGTAAAATTAGAATCAAATGCAGGCGGTTGAGTCCCTTTGATTTTTTTTTTTTTTTTTTGACTTTTTCACTTGGGGCAATTTAATGCCAGAATATCAACATTATTTTATCAGGATTTTCAAATCCATTTGACTGATAGTGAACCTACAGGATAGGAAGAAAATATCACAAAGGTTCTATTTTGCTTACTTGAACTACTGCCCTACTATTAAGGGCCATAGCGAGCTTACACATTAAAAAAAAGAAGAAGAAAAAAAAAAAAAAGAGCTACAGCATTCCTTTCACACTCCCACTCGCCCCTGAGGTTCTTCCACTTCCTTCCTATGGCTTTTTTTAGAAGCCAGTGTGTTTTTCTCACGTCCGGCAACAAAGGATGTTTTGTGCTGCTACTGAGGTTTGTGTGTGTGACTTACTTTAGAACTCTTTCTAGAAAGTGTTATTGCTATTTGCATAGACTTAGTAGAACTTTATCTTGAGCCAAAGTCTCAGCTGGCTATTTTTTTTAATGTGGGTTTGCCATCATTTACCTTCCATTAAATTATCCCTGTGTGTTTGAAAGTAATCTTACAAGGACATATCAAAATTCCTTCAGAAGTCCCATGTAAGTTCTTATCTTTAGGAAAAACAAAAGTTTAAATGATTCTGTGTATTGATTGTGTTTATGCTCATATACCTAGTTAAAGAATTTATTGTCTCTTCCTTAAATATGTCTGATAGCACCACCATCAGAGGAGAGACTATTGATACATTTTGTTGATTTTCACAAAAGAAAATATCTATAACAGTCACAATGAAAATATCTGTAACAGGAGCTCTTAGATTGCTTGACATCAGGTGCTGCCATTTAATTGTAATTCTCTGAGCACTGAGACAAGGTGAAGTAAACAGAACTCAGATGGCTATGAATTATGCCATAAATCCTGTGAGAAAATTTACCTTTCCATTGTCAGACAGTATAAATTATTAAAAACATATGCTGGAATGGCTTTACCTTTTCTTGAGAAGAAATAGGGTTTACATCCCAGGATTTTTTTTTTTTTTTTTTTTTCCCCTCAAGCAAGAGAAAGATATTCAACAAGCCTCTGAAGATTTTAGACACATATTGGTGGCCAACCTCTGTCTGCATGCTGCCACCAAAAAAAATCCCAGCAATTGATATTATCAAGAGGCAGCACTCTCTTGAGTACAGAAGTAACAAGCTGAACTGCTTCATAAACAAGATTGTATCACAGATACTCTATCTGCTCTTAGTCCAAGACAAGCCCCATGGCCTAGAATGAAGATTTCCACTCCATGTGGATTTTGATTTCTCTTCCATTGGAGTTAAGGGGAGCTTGGATTCCAAAATCAATTTAGTGTCTGAATTCCTGGGGATTTGTCATGTTAGATCAGCACATCTCGGGTGGCTTACAGCAGTTATTTTAGCATTGATTTTTCTTGAGTATGGTAAATCAAAGGAAGATTCAGCAAATCAAAGTCAGTTTTCCTTGGCATTTTCTCTGAAACAAAGGGAAACTGTGGTGTTGATGGGATTTTTCTGCTCATCTTCACAGGAGATGCAAAGTCACCCTTTGTGGGGGTTTCTTTGAGTATCTATTATAGGCAGAGCCTTTGTTATTTCTGTGCTTGGGGGATTATGCAAAATAATTAAGGAACTAAATATTTATTTAAAGAGACAAGAAACTATAGTGGGAGTTGTGAGAGTGGGAGTGTGGTATTGTGACAACGCAGGCTTTCATTTTCAGTACCCAATAAATTTTGGTTGGCTTCATTATCAATTGCATATGTCTGTGTCCACATGTGCATGCATGCATGAGTGTATGTGATAAGAGAGAGAGAAATACATACTCTCCAACAACATGAGAAACACAATTTTATGGATCAAAGTATACAGAAAAGAATGGATATTAGCCAGGTAATACATTTAGGAGAATTCTTGTTATACTATCTAGTGTTCAAATGGTTTGTTTTGTCCATATCTGTAGGTCCGTTCTTTTCATTGCTGCTTCTCCTGTGTTTTCAACTGTGGATGGGACCTCTAATACCTCATAAATCAAAGGGGCTAATCACTGCTGATTGAGCCTATCACCATAGAAGGCTAAAATATACCTGGCTTTTGCACTTGACTAGAAACCTAACTGATAAAAATACTGCAGGCATTTCCAATTTATAAACAGTTTATATTCCAAAAATTCAATTATAAAGCAAGAAATTGGATTTCACTGTACACTTTCCCATGAAAACAATGTTATGGGATCATTAAAATATAGGCCTACCTATCTAATTATGCCAGTATCTTGAAGGAAAAAAAAAAAAAAAAAATGTTAGTATAGACTGCCAGTCACCATATAGGAATTGTGGTATGTTTTCTGAATTCTAGCTAGAGATAACAGAAACATTCCCCACCACCCACTCCCCATTCCTACTCTGGCCCATAAAAATCATGGGGATAATAGAGGTGAGAGGGTTGTTTCCCACCTGTTCCCTGCTGCCTATAGTTTACTAGAGAGATGGGAGTGTTTGTTTTGGGGTTTTTTGTTTGTTTGTTTGTTTTTGTATTTTAAGATTTTATTATTTCCAGAGAGAGGAGAAGGGAGAAAGGCAGAGGGGGAGAGAAACATCAGTGTATGGTTGCCTTTCACCTGCCTCCAGTTACGGACCTGCCTGGAGACCTGGCATGCAACCTGGTTATGTGCCCTGGCTGGGAATCGAACCAGAGACATTTGGGTTCGCAGGCCTGAGCCTTTCCACTGAGCCACCAGCCAGGGCTGAGAGACAGGAGTTTTAAGGATACAGTTTTTATTGGGCAACTTCAAGCTCAATTTTCTGAGCAAGTCAATGGCAGGAGAGAGAGGGAAAAAAAAAGGTGAAGTGAAAATAAACACTATATATATGTAATTTGTAAAGAGTACTTTGATGATAGTGATAGAAACTTGTTAAAATGTTTGACATTTGTTTCATTGTGTCTTTCCCTTCCTCCACCCCATTCCACCACTCCACAGATCACCCAGGCCCTGGTTCTCGGCAATAATTCCACTTGATTCTATTCAGGTTCTTCTAGCACGAGCCCCTGGTATGAAATTGAGAGAGCTTTCAGATAGAGGCATCCCTCAAATCCCCCCCTTTAAAAAGGCAATATTAAAAGAGTTCGGTATGTCATCACCAAATGAGTCACCATTAATTTTGAATTAAGTTAGATTTCATTGTTTTGCCAGGCCACAAGCCTCCCTCACTGTTGAGTCGGTAGGCAAAGGCAGCCTGGCTGAGAAGTCAAATACTTTGCCATTGAAGATGTGCCCATTGCTTAATGCTTTACACAGAACAGCAAGTGGCAGTAGCTTTCCTCAAGGTCCAAAACTGGTAATGTGACATCAGTTTTCACATTCACTCAGCAAACATTTATTGAGCCTTCCTTATGTGCAAAGTACTCTTATTGGTGCTAGGTGTCCATGTACAGCAATGAAAAACAAATGATTTGCCTAGTGAGGCTGGGCAAATGATAAACACAGACAGGTAACAGTATAGTGTTTCATATGGTGATAAGTGCCATGGAAGAGATTAATTTCACATAGGATGGCCATGCAGAAGGTCAGACAATGAGCTATGCAACCATCTGTGAGAGGAGTTTTAGGTGGAGAGAAGAGCAATGCAAAGCCTCTGAGCCAGCTAGAGCAGAGTAAGCTAAGGGAGATTGGTGTGGGGTGAGGTCAGGGACAGAGCTGAAGTGCTTCATTGGGCTTTGTTGACCATTACCAAAATTTGCACTTATTCTAAGGTGGGGTGTTTGGAAAGTAGAGCCAAAAGGAGTGCCAGTGCACTGCATATAGGGTGTCAAAGAAAAAGCAGAACCCAGAATGAATCAAAATGTATGGTCTGTAACTAGAATAGTTTATTGAACTGGGAAATATTATTGGAATATCATGTTTGGCAACAGGGAAGAAGAGGAAGGGAGAATTGGAATGTTCATTTTGGACATGTTGAATTAAACATGCCTATTATACAACCAAGTAAAGATGTCAGATAGGCAGCGGGCTAGGTAAGCTGGAATTCGTGGATGTGGTCTGGCCCAAAAGTTTACATTTGTATATTTACAATCACAGAAAACATGAGAAAGAAGAGGAGTTGGGACTGAGGGCTCAGACTCTCCAATGTTTAGAGATCGGAATGTGGAAGCAGAACCATCAAAGTAGACACAGGAGCACTGTCCAGTGAGGGAGAAGACGTAGGCGAAGATGGTACCCCAAAAGGCAAGTGAAGAAAAAAGATAAGAAGTAAAGAGTATTTGTCCATGTCCAACACTGGAAATAAAATTAGGAAAGTAGCCTTAACTGGTGTGGCTCAGTGGGTTGAGTGCCAGCCTGCGAACCAAAAGGGACAAAATCAATTCCCTGTCAGGGCACATGCCTGGGTTGCCAAGTCCCCAGTTGGGGGCAGAGAGAGGTAGCCAACTGATGCTTCTCTCACACATTGATGTTTCTCTCCCTTCCTTCCCCTCTCTCTGAAAATAAATAAAAATAAAACCTTTTTAAAAACAGGTAAGGTGAGGACTGATAATTGATTATAAAGTTTGGTGAAGGTCGTTGGTAACTTTTAATCATTGGTGTGATGGTAAACTGACTCTGAGGAACAGCAGTGAAACCCTGATTTGTCCTCTCTACCAATTTCCATGTTGTAAATGCTCCCATCATAACCAGTTTCAAGCTACAGAAATGCTTTCTAGGTAGCTCTCGCAATTCTGGACTATCACTGGTCAGCCCCTGACAGCTTAAGCACACGCTGCTTTGAGAGGAGCCATTTTCATGGGAAGAGTGGGAATTGAAGTGAATTCACAAGAGGTTAAATGAAAATAGTTGACAATAAGACTGAATGGCATTTTTGAGGAGCTCTGCTATAAAGAAATGAGGTGGTAACTGAATGAAGATTAAGTGGTCAAGAGTTGTTTTGGGGGCACAGAGGGGAGCAAAAAGGGGATGGCTGTAATACAACAACAATAAAATTAAAAAAAAAAAGAGAGTTGTTTTGGTTTCTTTAATAGGAGATATAGCAGCATGTTTGCATGCAGATGAGAAGGAGCCAACCAGCGGGGAGAAACTGGTGAAGAAGGAGAGAGCAGGGAGAATGGCTGGAATGAAGGCCTTGAGAGGGATGGAAGAAAGGGTTTTAATGCACAGGGAAAAGATGACTTGGTCTTAACTACAAGTATGGGTAGTTCCTTCATAGTAACAGCAGAAAACAGAGCAGCAACTGTCCCAACAGAAACATAATGTGAGCCTCAGGTGTAATTTTAAAATTCTAGTAGCCACATTAAAAAAGAAACAGGTAAAATGAATGTTATCGATTTTGTTTAACACAGTATCTGCAAATTATCATTAAAACATGTATTAAATATACAACATTAATGAGATATTTTACATTCAGCTTTAATATTAAATTTTCAAAATCCAATGCATATTACACAAAAAGCACATCTCAGTTTGGGCTAGCCATGTGTACTCAATAGCCACACATGCCTAGTGACCCCCATATTGGAGAAGGCAGGTATAAATAATTGGTTAAGTGGGTAGACGT
This sequence comes from Noctilio leporinus, assembly GCA_004026585.1. NCBI lineage: Eukaryota > Metazoa > Chordata > Mammalia > Chiroptera > Noctilionidae > Noctilio > Noctilio leporinus. The sequence goes on from PVIW01002399.1 coordinate 159,116, forward strand.
GTTGATGGGAGGTTGTGTAAGCTCTTTTCTGTTTTCTCAGTGAAACAGGGAACAAGTTCATTGAGCAGAGTAAGAGTTGGACAGAAGAGGCTGGAAGTTTGAGGAGAGGGGCAAAGGTATGAAATAATAATGCAGGAATCAGCATGGAAAATGTACTAGAACTGGTGTAGCCCTGATGGCCCACTTGAGGCCAGTGGTCCGGAATGTGGGTGAGATTGGCAATTGCAAATGTGTGCTTTTCTTCAGCCACCTTGCACTCTGCAGAGGCAGGATTGGGGGCATCTATAGGATGGACACAATTGGAATAAATCAGAGGGAAATTAATTTTCGGAATGCAGATGCCAACCTACCAATCTAGTAAAAAAAAAGCTACAATTTCTCCATGGGAAATATGACCTTTCCCTTTCTGATCTAGGTTTCACACATGTGGATTTTGGTGGGAGTATGAGCTGTTTAGCAAGAGTATGTGGGAAGAGTTTAAAAGCACAGTGACATTTTTTTTTTTCAGCCACTGAACTCCTAGCTCAGAATTTTTTCAGCAAGCTCTCCAAACTTTCTCTGGTGTTGCCTTACTGAGCTGTAGGTATCCCATCTCTTTCCTCAGAAGTCATCCAACTGTTTACTACAGTTTATTATTATTGCATGGTCTGCATCTGATATGTACTTGTCAAAACTAAGTGGGTGTGTTGAGCTGACTCTCTAGCTGTTGGAGGCTAGGAAGATGTTAATGAGGGCTCTCTGTTCCCTGTTTGTAACCTGAAGCTGCCCTTCAACACAACAAATCAGACAGTTTCCAGCAGCACACTGAGGTCCTTATGTAAGGAGGATCACACGCAATTTTTTGTCTTTGCAGAATTCCTCTCTGTATAATTATTCTTTTGATCATGCTACACATGAAAAGAAAAGCAACTGGTGGGGGTATGAATCATGTCCTTGTTTCACTTGGAATTAACAACTGAGAGGGTGAGGATTCTGTGAGAACTGCTGGTCTGAGGGAGGTACCATTTTTAATGTACAGACTTGGTGCATCTTGTTAATTGTGTCCTGGGAGCAATACCTCAGAACTTACACGTGAGTTACAATGACCAGTCACTGTGGGTAACTACATTCCTGGGCGTGATGCTGCTGTAAGTGCAGTCTCAACCTTCTCTACTATGCGTGTGAGAAAACGTAAGTGTTGCTCACTGAATAAATTAGGTACAGTTAACTCCATCCTGGCTTTTACTGAAATGTCATAGTAATTGTCTCACCAGTTTGATATTAAAGGGATTGAGCACTTAATCTGTGCTGTACCTTAGAGGTACAGTGTTTCTTCTACCTTCGCCACCTGTAAACAACGCCTTATCCTGCAAAATCTAATAAGTAAAGTGTTTATTGAATGAATGAATGGGATGCTTTGTAGAGAAGAGGCCTTTCCTGAATTGATCAGTCCTTCCTTAGGAGTCCTTGCACATTTCTACTTCATTTTTGGCATTATCCAGTTCTTAAGATTTATTTACCTGTGGGTCTCTTTCATGAGTCTCTAACTTTTGCTAGCATGGGGACTGTGCTTAATGTACTTTTGTGTCCCTAGTGCCTGTTATAGGAGCTGGCAGCTGATAAGGCTTCACATTTTTGTTGAGCATGAAATGCAAAGAATTAAACATGATCGCATGAACCTGGCGAATATAGAAATAGTTTAACTTGGGTCACAATTTTATTATCCATGCAAGCTTGTATTGAACTAAACCAACCAACTTGATGCATTTCAAATGAAACCTCAAAACGAGGATATATTGGTTTTAACTCAAAGCAGAAGTTTATATAAAGGATATAACCTTTTGCCCTACACACTCAGGAATTAAATTAAAAAGAAATCTAAAAAAGCATTTATAGGTAATTTCAATTTGAGGCTTCTAGGTATGTAAGAAAGGTTTATTTAAGGTTTAATAACCAAGTTTCATGTGGGTTCTTGTTTGGGAAAGAAAATTTTCACATGGCATTAATATACCGTAAATTGTGATTTACAAAAACATTCTCACATCCTGCCTAGGGTAAAATTTTAATTTGTCCAGTGAACTTTCCACTGAAAGAGAAAATGGCAAAACTGACAAACCAATCTAGCTATGTATGTTTTGTTTTGGAAACTTGCTATTCCCAAATGCTCCTTGAATTTATTTTTGCAAATCCTTTGGAAAATTCAAGGGAAAAAATGATCTTTTGAGAAATACCTTGAATGTTATATTTTGTAGCTCAAAGAAGTATTTGGGTTTTTTGTTGACACCAGTTTCATTGACTTTTCATTTATTTATTTTTGTACTATACATTGTTTCTACAGTTCAGTATGTGTTATTAATCTGACATTTTAAGATCTCATGTTCCTGTTTCAATTCTATAAAAACAGATATATGTTTTTAAAGAATGTTTTGTGTACACCTCTCTTTGCTTGACTGTGCCTTCCAAATAATAGGCATTTCATATTGGGTAGATGGGTAGATGGATGGGTATTTGAATAATGGGTGTATGCTTCAGGTGTTGGGGTACAAGTCACAGCTTTACTACCTACCTATTCCCTGGTCTACAGCAAATTAAGGATCTAAACTTCTATTTCTTCAAATGTGAGTAATATAGTTCAACATAGGGTTGTGGGGATTAAATTAAATAACACCTGTAAAGAACTTTGCATCACAAATGGTACAATAACGAGGGCTCAGAAATGTTAGTTGATGTTATTGCTATTACTAACATAATAACAAATGGCTTTAACCAAATCACTCATTTTTGAAAATTTAAGGATCAATAATAAAACATGTAAAACTTAGAACTGTAGTGATTGTAATACATCTGGGAATACCAGTAGTTTTCTAATCATTACAGCTCAAGATCTTCCATTCATAAAGAGTATAGTTAGTAACAGGAAACTTCTTTTTCTATATATAGAATTACACGCAGAGCTTAGATTGGAAAATATACTTCCACTCCACCATGACACAACAGCTGGTTTGTCTTACATACCATGTCTTACTAAAGCATCACCATTTTGTACAGTTTAAAATGTTTATAAATTCTAGGTAAGCATTCATAAAGCAGGTTGCCCTTTTTTTCCCCCTCTAAGGTGATCCAGGCTCTCAAAAGAGGGTGGTGAAATTGTAAACGATCTTAAATGGGGTCCAGATCTTTAGGTAGTACAGCTTGAGGTTTTATTTACTCCAGGCTTCTCTAGTGGGAGAAACAGCACGAGTTTTAGGCAAAGAAATAAACCACCGAGGTCTGCCTTTGGGGTCAGATTCCCAAAGGGAAGTTCTGCAGCGCAGAGGCAGGTCAGTTGGGTGGAAGAATAAGACTTATTTCGTATTCAAAGAGGGATAGATGTACGCAAGAAACTTTCAGCTTTCCTGGTAACTCGAACCGCAGGGTCTTTCTTGTTGGCATTGGGGTGGGGCGGCGGGGGGCGGGTGAACACTGCTCTGAAGCTGATGAGAAGAGGCTGTGGATGCCTCAGGTGATGGATCCCGCGAGGCCAGTCCCGCTCCGAGCTCGCACACGCGCGCGGACACGCGCAGATTGTTGGAACTTGAGCAGCGCTGTCGGCGTCGGCTTTTCCCCCCCTGGTTTTCTGTTTGCGCGGGGCTGGCCATTTCTGGCAGGAAGCGCCTGCCATTTAAGGAGTGCCAGCCGTTCCCGGCAGCCGAACCCCCTCCGCCGCCTCCCGGCTGGGCTTCCTCCTCATTGGCCTGCAGGCTGGCCGAGGCTTATCCCTGTGAAGGTTCGCATTTTTAAAATGTCTCCTTTTGTCAACTTGAGATTTTCCAGAATTTAAAAGCGGAAAGGAAGAGAGGAGTACAAGGAAGCTATTACAGATATATTAAATAAACTCTACTGGGAGCAAGTGTGTGTTTAAGAGAGAATCTGTAACTTTTGCAAGAGAAGTTTGGATTTTGCTTATTATTTTAACAAAGAGGATGGTGTGTGTGTGTGTGTGTGTGTGTGTGTGTGTGTTTTCACCCTGAACTGGAGAAGCAGATGTTTAAAGGAGACAGGCAGGAAGCAGCTCTGACAAATGAAAGCATTTTTGATTGAATTCATGAGCTAAAGTTTCCTGCCAATAATTCATTCAACCCTAGGCTACATGAAAAAGAAAACGCTATATAATTGAATTTTAATCGCCTAACTTTTAAACATACAACCAGAACAGGCAAGTGTGTCAGCCATAGGTAACATTGAAATAGTGCTGTAAGCTGATTTTAGATTATGATCTATTGGTAGTTTTTAAAAATTATGATACCCTTGCTTCATACCACTCCTCCTTTATCTGGGCCTGTGTGCCAGAGGCTATTCCTTATTGTCTGTATAAATTAAAATCCTTCCTACAGATTTTTTTCTTTAAGCTGTTTAGTGAGCAGGTGCAGATGGCTTTCCTGAACTGAGCCAATTGAAACGTTCTGTTTCAGCCTGCAGAAACTGAAGTTTTAGAAAATGCACAACTGCATTTTGTGCTGTATCTACCATTCAGCTGGAAAATGTTTCTCCATTTTATGATGAAATCTGCCACCTCTGTTTCTTCTTCTTAATGAATTCAGTTTGTTTACAGCCTTACAGAACTCTTGTCACTAAAATCCCACCCTCAACACTCCTCCAGTATTTTCCGAGTCGGATGATTTCACAACCAGGGCCATTGCAAAATAAGGATAAAGGGGCATTTAAAAAAAATCCTTGGAGATTTATAAGAACTATTTGCCCTTTTATTTATTTATTTTTCACAGTGTACTCAAGTAAACAGTTTCAGGAAGACTTAAAACATTGAGATTGTAGTACATTTTTATAAATATCATGTGAAATAAGTAATGTCTCTTAGTCAAGCCTTAGCATTTTAAAGCAAGCAACAGAAAGTGGAGAGTCAATGGGTGCTAAAAATTCTTGGTTCAGTGCTTGAATTATTGAGTCCGCCAGCAGCAAAACAAGGGGAAGAGCGAGTTGACTCCTTTGGCAAACGGAAGGCTCTGATGGCCCCGGTGGTGAAGTGCTTCAGTTTTCCGCTCCAGTCACACTCACATGAGCGCTAATGCAAGCCCATAAACCACAGTAACATAGCCCAAAGCCAGAACTGCGATGATTTGCAGCGCCCAGAACTGAACAAAACCCAGATATTAATGTTGTAACTGAACCAAAACATGTTTAAAATAGACATAATAAATGAGTTCAAACCAGAATGATTCTTAAATGTATTTTCTAAAATGACTGGACAAAACAAAATTAGAACTTCAAAAAATTCCACAAACCTAACCTGAAACAAACCAAGAGCCCATTGTTTTGGATCTGTGCACTGCCAATGCTGCTGGGATCCCAGCAGGAAATGAAGGGTTTGGACTCTGCTCTTAATGTTGACCTTCACATGGAGGACTGTCCAGCGACACTGGCTCGGGCAGAAAGTGTTAAAACGGGGCAGTACCTGGTAGGTTGTCAGAGAAATACAAACCAGAGGGCAAGGTTCTCACCCTCAGCACTATTAACAGTTTGGACCAAATGACCCTTTGTGGAGGCTGTTCTATGCGTTGTAGGGTGTTGAGCAGCATTTCTGACCTCTATGCACTAGGTACCAGTACCTGCCTGCCCCACACTTATAGAATCAAAAATATCTCCAGGCATTTCAACCCCTCCTGAGAGCCAGTGCAGTAAGAGAGCAGTCATCAGTCTCTTGCATTGTTTCAAAAAGGTTTTCCAGTAGGTATTGAAAAGAAAGACTATACACTTATCTGCCCAGAAGGATCACCTAGTAGAAAATAAAAGTCCTTGTTTCAGAGTTGGTTTCTCTACTAAAGCAAGAGAAACCCTTTATGTTGGAAAGACCATTCATATACAGTTGCATTTATCGTGAGGCAAAACTAGTAAAAATACTGTAAGTTATTGGAGATTTTTATAAGTACACACTATAATAAAAACTACCTCATACCAACTTACAGTCTTGGTCATAAAATGATTCCAGAGTATTCTGACCACACTGCAGTCAATGTTTATCTTCATATGCTGAAAAAAAGTTGCAGATATATTTTAACATATTGAACCTAGTGGTGTTTCTAGTTAACAATCTAGGGAGATACTCTTTGATCCGGGCTCCTACATACCCTATGTGAATTATATTATGTATTGGAGTACTATTTCCAGAGAATTAGACATATTAATTACAACTTTCTTTTAGTTTGTGTGTATATAGTGTATGCCTTTGAAATGAAATTTCTAGTTATTCTGCATTTGAGTGAGAAGACTCTTCATTTTTATATAATATAATAGTACCTTTCCCTTGGCAGTTGTCTCTTGGTAGGAAGACTCATTTGTACCCGAGAGCATTATTTGAAATGGTGGATTTTGCCAAGGTTATAATGCGGTAATTGCATTTAAAATTGAGCTGTGCCAAAGCATTGCAATAATAATAATAAATCCACTAAATACATAACACTGACACAGACAGTTCCTTAGCTTTTCTTAATACTGTGAAACACAACCCAAATTCTCTATTTTTGTCTGGAAGGAAAACCTGGGGAATGAATAATCACAGTATACTATTGAACAGCTAATCGAGTTTTCCAAATGGTTTATTTTAATGGTGATTTACTGTTCAAAGGCACATACCCTTAGCTTTTATTGAGCTTTTGTCTTTAACATGGATTATAAATCAAAGTGCTATACAGCAACAAAGAAAAAAGTTACTGGTTATATTTTCTCATAGACTGTCCGATGATGCCTATGAAGCCAAAGTAATGAGAAACACTCCCTTAATCTTAATTGATCGCCATGACCACTTTTTGAAGATCAATAGTTTTCCTTCTTTACCAATGAAAAAACTGTAGCTCAGAAGTAGTAAGAACATATTGGCAGGTCGCTACAGCTGTGGTGGTGGGCAGGGGTAAGGGGTCAGGGAGTGAGGAACACTACTAATATTTGGAAATTGGTATAACTACAATGAACACCATTCTGCTGGAAGACATAGGCACCATTATTTTTATATTCTTATGCTAAAACACACGCTCCAGGTGGAAACCCCAAGTGGACAGTTTATTAATCCATAGCCCTAGAACATGACACCAGGGCTTGCAACTTTTCTTTCCTGATTCCCCTGTATCTTGCATCCAAAAGCATAAAACAAAGGAATAACAATTCCCACTAACAATGTATCCACTCTTAACCATGAAAAGTAAAATCACATTACATAAGTACCTGTGGCCTCAGTTTTTAGGAAAACCAAAACTTGAGGAGTTGTGACCTGGACTTTGGCCAAAATATCTCTACTGTCTCCTGAAGCCCAGAGTTGCGGCTTACTCGTTTGGGGAGTGACTCTTAACATTTTTCTATTCGATTGCCTCTTGCTTAGTTCTGTTGCTCCATGAACTACTTCCATCAACTACTTCCCACCAGTGACTCAATCATTCTTGAATTTTCTCCCCCATTTTGTGAACAGTTTCTTTATCTGCGTGGCTCTGTTCACACCAGACACTTGAATAAGTCACATTTCTTGACTTTACTCTTTTAGTAATTTTGGGCTCATTAAAACATCAGCAGGCAAATACTGTATGATCTTACTTACATATGGAATCTGAAAAACCAAACTCATCGAAACAGAGTAAATTGGTGGTTGCCAGGGACCAGGGAGGTGAGAGAAATGAGTGATGATGGTCAAAAGGTGTCAACTTTAAGTTATAAGATGAATTCATTCTGGGGATTTAACGTACTGTTTGGTGACTGCAATTAACAACACACATTGGAAGTTACTAACAGTGGATCCTAAATGTTTTCTCCTTACACACACATACCCACATACCAAGGCAGGGTGATGTGAAAAGATGGATGTGTTATGTTAACTAACCTTATCGTGTGTTATCATTTCGCAGTATGTACGTTAAGTCCTTCCTTAACAGCCGCAGGTTCTTGGGAACTGTGACTTTAAACAAAATGACATATAATGAAACCAATTTTACTAATTGATATAAACATGAGTTGAGTTCCAACCGCATATTTCTGTTCATGAAAGCACCAAACTTCTAAAAACACACCCCAGACACTTCTAATATGAAACATTGAAATAAATGTGAGCTATACATACATTTAAGGAAGATTAATAAAAACAAATAAGATAATTATTTTCCAACCTGCTAATGCCAGTTCAGGGCTATGGTGGCTAGAGCCAGTCCTGGTCGCTTAGGCTCCCTGTACCCTAAGCTACCAACACTAGGCCATACGCTCTTTCCCTATGCCCACACTCACTCAGACTGGAACAATTTAGATAGCCAATTCACCTCATGTGCACAGCTTTGGGATGTGGGAGGAAACCCAAGTCCCTGAAAAAATCCACAGACGTGGAGAAATGGAAACTCCACATGGAGGCCCCAGCAGGCAATCAATTTTTTTTCCAAATCAATGTTAAAATGAAACAACATTGAATGAAAGTAAGTTACTTGTGGACCTGTTATAAATCAAATCCTTACATTATCCATCTTAAGCTACACAATATTATATGTCCCTTATATCTCAATAAAACTGGAGAAAACCATTAGCAAGCACTTCAATCCTATCATGTCTAAAGAGGAAGTTTTGTCTATAACAATAATAACTACAATGACATCTAACATTGGGAAGAAGTGATTGCTCCAGGAGCTGAACTTGAACTTCTCTGTGAGAGAGTCTGGGACACTGACAACCACAGCAGTCCTGGAAAGGCCACTGTGGAGGCAGCAAGGCTTGGATGCACAATGGAGAGTTCATTCAAAATTGGGTTCTTTTTCTCTGGTCTCCCAAATTATTTCCAGAGGTTAGCAACCTACAGAAATAATCTCCTATTTGGAAAATTTTAAAAATGTGTTATTTGACTTGAAACATAGCACAAATATTCTTTGGCTTTGTTTTGTTGTGTGTCTGGTGAGTTTACTATTGCTCTTCTCCTTTATGCAAGCCTGTCACTGGTTTTGTCTGTGAGGTGTCCTAGTATGAAATGCTTAAATCAAAGTTTATAATAGTGTCACTAACAGTTTTATTGTTTCTTCCATGTTAATGAAACCCACAGCTAAACAACTAATGCCGTGTATTAATTGCTTGTCCTCAGAGCTGGGTATTTCAGGTCTAATTCTCTTCAAAGCACAGCTGGCATGGAGTGTTCAAAAGCTCCTTTGGTTACTTTAACCACTTAAGTAGTAATTTGGGGGCATGGAAAGCATTAGGCTGTGTGCAAACAAACAGCACAAAGCAGAATATTTAGCAATTTTCTGAACTTTATCAATGTAGTAAGTCATTTTGGTTGATGTTTCTAGTTAAAAGACAGATGTTTGAGTTGTCAGGATGTGTCCAAGCAAAGTGTTTGTTGAAATAAACATTAGCTTAGTAGATTCCTTTCATTACAGAGGCCTTCTGAACAATAGGCAAGGTGTAAATTTTGGAAATCTGTGAGCATTGAAGAAACTAGGAATGCTGTAAAAGATTATGTACTTTTCCAAACGTTTTATATGCACAGTCAGACTCAGGACATGATTTTATATTAATGACCTACACTGGAGCAATTAGATAAATTATGTGTTCTCACTATATGTGAATTCTGCAGATACCCTTCCTTGTTTACTTAGCTCTTCTTTTATTTTTTATTTTTTGATATTTTATTTATTATTTTTTCAGAGAGAGGCAGAGAGGGAGAGAGACATCATTGCATGGTTGCCTTTCACCTGGTTCCAGCTACAGACCTGGCTGGAGACCTGGCTTGCAGCCTGGTTATGTGCCCTGGCTGGGAATCGAACCAGTGACCTTTGGGTTTGCAGGCTGGCACCTTATCCACTGAGCCACGAGCCAGGGCCCAGCTCTTCTTTTACATATTAGATATTGGCCCTTCGAGTAATGACTGAAGTAATTCCTTTCATTTGGGCCTGAGAGTCCACATACATTTATTAAAATTACCCCTTTGGCAGCTTTGTCTTTACCACCTTATTGCTAATGCTGATATAAAAGTTGGATGTGTAATTACCCACAACACAACTGGCAAGGTGGGTAACCTTTCAAGCAATCTGAAAACTGCTGTTGATTGGAGAAAAAAAAAAAGCATAAGTATTCATTGTACATTTACTATATGTCTAGTTTGCTAGACATTATGGAAAACAGCTTCATCCTTGGGAGCAGCCAATCTAATTGGAGAAAAAAACCACCCACATGAAACAATTAGAAGAAATGAAATGTATTATGTGCTACAGGTTATTAGAGCCAAGGATAATAAGGTGTTAATAAGGTGTGGGATAGACAGTAAGTCTCAAAGGAGTTAAGGACAGTAGAGATCAACATGGGCTGAGGTCATCCAGGAAGACTTGCAAAACAAACCAGCAATCTTTATAAGCCCCTGCTATGTTCAGAGCATTGAGAGGGCTAGAGAGAAGGGTGATCACAGAGATGGGACTTAAGCAGGATCTGAGAGGATGAGAAGAGTACTGACTGGCCAAGAAAAGAAGGTAAAATACTATTAAAATACAGAACTCTGGGGAGCAGTGGGGACAAGGAAGAGCCATGGCTGCGATAATCAGCTTAACATTTCAGCTCTTCCTTTGAAAGTCCTTAGGCTGAGGCAGCTACGCCAACTTAGATTTTTTAAAATTCGTTTTGGCTCATGCTTGGTCTGCAGAATATTAGCATCCAGTTCAGAGGTGTCTCTGTAAGAGAGGAAAGCAGATAGTGCTGTTCTTGGGGATTTGGGGAGATGATCTAGCAGAAATGATAGACAGTGTGCACAAATGTCTTTTTCTTCGCAAAGAAAGGCACTATTGAAAACAAAGGTGCCAGCCAAACTGTATAATGTAAATGCAGAGAACTCAGCATACAACAGATGTTTCTGAGAGGATGATAACCAAGCTCTGAATGCTATTCATAGGATTGGTTTTCTTTGAGTTTTATAAAAACTCTCTAGTGGCTTCATTTGTTAGGCATTCTTTCTGTTTTGATATATATAAGGCATTAAGGTGAGTGAGCATTATTATGCTTTCTAAATTTCATGTGTGCTGGTTCTTATTCAACGTTCCCTGTTATGGAGACTAAAAACCTATCATTTCCAGTTCAGAGACTTGATGTTACCCCCAAACACCTTTACTTTCCAGGCAGGAAATAAATGGGAGAAAAATGCTTATTTTCAAGATAACAAGCTTTCTGGTTTAAAAATCATAACAACTAGCATTGAGATCTAGTGCATTTTCAGCTCTCTATTTGAAGCTCTTTAGGTGATTTTGTGTTTAAGGAAACCTAACACCTCAAGTCTTTTATTCTGTCATGATAGCAATTTCAAAAGATCCTTTGGTTCTGTGGAGAATTTAAGAGAAAGGAGATTACGCTTGGTCTGTTATCATTTATTTAATTTTGTAGCCTTATGCCATGTGTCTGGAGAGAAATTGTATAGTGCAAAATATTCCCATAGCAGCTGGTTCTGACAGTGTACAGCCTCATTCATGCTGAAACAAAGCAGTTTTTCCCTTGTCATCAATTGAAAGACTATTTGGTGAGAGGACTCCAGCCACTTCCCACAGGATCCCAGAACCACAGCAGAACTAGAATACTCATGTACCAAACACGGGACAGAAAAGAGCATTCATCTCTGGCACGAGCAATGCGGCGCATCTGTTGTAGCAAAGTGTGGGCCAGATGTGCTGCCTTGTCTACAAGAGATTTCACTGCTGTTTACATTCGCTCCCCAGCTCTCATCTGCAGCTTTCTGGCATGTTCATGATACGGTAGCAAGTGGGGGTGGGGGTCATTTGGTTGTTAAATGCTTGAAATGATGTAAAACATTTCACTATGAATTAGGGTTTTAAAGAAAGATTTTTTTCCCATCGATTTGGATTCCCTTTAAAAAGTATACTACATTAGGAGGAAAGGTCTTAGCCCCCTTATAGCAAAAGAGAGAAAGTTAGAGGGAATTAGTAAGGAATAGACAGATGATCACCCAGGCTAAACCTCCTTTTTTATATATAGATAAGAAGCCAGACCTGAGGAAAGGGATTAGTTGCCCAATGTCATAAAGCAGTTTACTGACATAATCAAGTCTAAACTCCAAGTATCCCGACTTTCAGTCTATAGGAGCCATGCAAGAGGGAAATCTTTCCTCTAGATTAGGAGACAGTACACTTTGTTCTTTCAAGGCCAAATAGTAGATATTTTAGGCTTTATGGGCCATGTGGTTACTGTCAGAACCACTCAACTCTGACCTTATATCCAAAATTAGCCATACACAATATGTAAATAAGAATGTGTCTGTGTTCCAATAAAACTTTATTTAGTCAAGGGCCAAACTGGGCCCGCAGGTCAGAGTTTGCTGGCCTTTGCTCTAGATCTGAAGGAAGAAAATAAATGTGAAAGTCTCCTTGAGCACATCTCTATTAACCTTATCCAAAGTTGATCTATCATGAAGAATGCCAGTTTTTTGCTGTTTGTTCAACAAGATTGCTCTGACGCAGGAAAAAACTGAATTTTTAAAATAACTTTACCGAGAAAAGAGTGTTTATTAGAATTTCAAAGTATTGAAGAGTCATTCTTCAGGATTGTCTTTATGTCACTATTGTTCCACATAAATGTGGAAGATTTATGTTCCTATATGCCTTTCAGAAGTTCAATATACTCACGACAGAGGTCTTCTATTATCATTGTTGGGTTGTCTTGACTTGAACAATCTCTTAAAAATTTAAACATATGCATTTTTTCAGAAACAGGATTCCACAAAGTTTTCCAATTTAGCAGCAGTTAAGTCATGGAAATGAAGTAAAGGTTTTCTAAAAGTTCTCTATTTTTTAATGTAAAATTCTTTTTCCAACATAAAGAGAGCTTGCTGTTTTTTAAGTTTACACGTATGTTGTGTACACTATGTGTATGTGTGTGTGTGAGAGAGAGAGAGAGGGAGGGAGGAAGAAAATCAATCATCCTACAAGGCAAACCAGAGGGGCTACCGACAACGAAACAGTAACTGGCTTGGAATGAAAACTCTCTTTCCCATTAAGACTATTTGATACCCTAAGACATCCTGGAGTTAGATGAGTGCACCCTTACTAAGGCAAATTTTTAGGATGCTTCTATTCCATACACATACGTGTTTAAAAAACGACTATTTAGGGAGTACATGTACATTAATTTTGCTGGTCTCAGTGCAGCAGCAAGACTTGAATGGAGGATGGAAAAACATACAGTGCAAGATGGAAGCAGTGTTGACTGAGACTAGCAATAGGGACAACAGAGGTCAGAGTTCTGACCATGCACTTTCCTGCCTCCATTTCACCTGAGCAATGTGGACTCTTCCTTCAGCCTGCTGCCCTCTTTCCTCTTCTCTCCTGCTCCTCCTCACTTCTGTTTGCTGCTCTTTGCTTTCCTCTTCCTGCCACCAAACAGTGATCTGGAGAAAATCATTTTAGTTCTTTCCCATTTCCTTCTTCACTTAAATATTCCAAGGAATGAAGGAAAGCACATAAATATCTTTTTCACTGTGAATGTTACATTGTCAAAGATGAAAGTTTTACCTATTTGTAAAGATTATTTGGAGAGTAATTGAAAGGAAAGGTATCTATTTAGAAGTTTTTTGTTTTAGTAATTAAACTACTATAAAGCCTCGCTATGACCTTGTTAGTGTCTAGAAAGAATTTGAGATAATATATAACTTTAGCATTCAAACTTGCTTTATTTTGATGATGATACTACATTTTTACTGTCTTGGTTTGCTGTAAAAGTTCATATAAGCCTTTATTTCATAAATGATAGCACTAATAAAAATTGGTCTTTAGAGGCAAATAATCAAAATGTTATCCTCCTGAAATTAGGCACGTAATAGGATGTTGGGTTTCATTTTATTTTGTTTTGTTTTATTGATATTTATAGTTCAAAGTTTAAATGAGAAGACTTCTATCTCACTTTTCTCAACAATCTCCAGGTTTTTTCTGAAGGGAGTAAAGGTATAGCCTGTGGACCAAGCTATAGTTCTAAGATTAATAATATGACACAGCATTCTGGCCTCCACATCTGTGGACCTACGTCCTGCTCAAAAGTCCAGTCGCCCCTTCAGGCTGTAGGCCTTTAGGAATCTCTCCTTGGATAATTGCCTACCACAATGATCCTTACTTTCTCGGAATTTCTGTAGCACTTTTAGTTTGTGCCAAGCAATTCCTCACTTAATTACATGTTATCCTGGATCACTGTCTAGTGGTTTAAAGCACAGTGTTAAGCACATAATCTGTTCAGCCTTTGAAGGAAAGCAAATGGCTCGTGGGGAGCCAGAGCTGTGATCTTTTGGGAGGGCCACACACCCATGGGGAGGAACCATTGTGGCGGCTTTGTTAAAATCTAGCTCTGGCCCTGAGCCTGACAAGCACAATGACTGGCATGTTAGGAGACCACGTGTTGCCAACGCCCCAGCTCACCTTCCCCTGATTCACAGAGGCTGATTAGAATGCCAGTTTGTTGGTTTTCAATATGAAGTATTACTATTACAACTAGACACTCAAGTCCTCAGGCAAACGTATCATCTACTTCTGAGTAAGCTGTGTGATTACAATCATAACCATCAGAACTCTTAGCATAGAATTGATGTAGAAGTGGCCAGTCAAATAACTGAATGTTCAGAGGGTTAGAACAAGGAGACTGGTGATACGTTTTTACCATAAGGATGTGCCTGCCCACAGGCAGCAATGTCGTTTGGTGGGATATGCTTTGATGCTAGACAGTGCTTCCTTGGATGATCACTTTGTGAGTCTCTAAATAATCCTCTGAATGACCAAACTTCTTTTCTAATGGCAGTGTTTTTCATAATCTCTTTATGTTTCCAGTCAGTTTCCAGTCAAGTGCTGTAGTTAATTATTATTTTGTTTAATCTCTGATCCATCGTGTGTCGGGAAATCTCATTTCTGTCCATCCCAAATCCTCAGGGTGCCTCTCACTATTGCCTTCTTTTACCGCCTACTGAGGTATCATTAAATATTGAGTGACTGATTCTCCAGCTCCAGGACAAGATCCTTAATGACATAGACACACAGAACATTTGTTTATTTAGCATTTAAGAAACAAGCATATTTAGCATCTGCTCTGTTCCAGCATTATTGAAGTTTAATAGAGATATACAGATCAGTAAAATGCAGTCCCTTCCCTTAGAGACTTCACATTTAAAAGACAAGTGTGTAAAACAAGTACAATAAAGTCTTTGGGTGCTATGATAAGAAGAGATGGTGGGACATTAAGTGGAAAATAATTTATTTTACTTGTGAGGATCTGGAGTTTCATAGAGAAATGTATTGATTAAAATAGCTTACATATGTGCTTTTTACTAAAGGATTGTCCTGAAAAATTATGAAAATCTTGACCTCTTTCTCATTCATGTCACTTCCCTTGTTATTAAATACTCATGCCTAGTCTAAGTTTGGAATGAAAGTGTCACAAGACACATCTTTCACTATTTCCTGATTTACTAAATATGGAAATGTAGCTCAGGACCTGAGCATTTGGTGATCTCATGTGACCACGGGAACATTAAATAAGAAAGGAAGTGAGAAGTGAATGTGATGATCTCCTATCTGGGTAGAGAAGTGGGGTTTTAATTAGCCAGGCAAGTGTCACATTTATTCTACAGACATCACAGCATATTAAACTGAGTATCATCCCATTTCCTGACAGCCTTCCCCAAAGATGTATATGGATGAAATCAGAGGACCCAGGGACTCTATAGATCTCAGATTGGCCAAAACAGAATCAGCAGAATCTGATGTTGGCAGTCTTGGAAATCAAGAAATCCAAGAGATAGTTATCGGAGTATGCTTTTTTAAGGAAATCATTTAATATCTTTGTATATCTAGTCTTAATCTCTGCATATAGGATGTTATAAAGAAAATTATATGCAATCCTGTTCTTCCAACATTTTAACTATTTCCGTTTCCTAAATTGTAAAGAATTTACTCATTGAATTTACTCAAAGAATAACTCATTGAAAGACAATATGTACAAATCTTTTCAAGAGCATTATAAATGAAGTAATGCATTTAAATTGAGAATCAAGATGTACAAATATATATACACATATAAACAAAGGAGCAAAATGTATAAATCTTTAAAAGAGATTTTAATACATTTTGATGCAAACTGGAAATTTTTATACGAATGTCATCATATCCATATTCTAAATAGAATAAGATTTCCTTTCTAAAAATGGGACCAAGAAACAATGTTATATTATGAAACATTTTTTTCATTTAATGGTCCATATTTCATTAAGTGTGTTTTAAAGCTATTTCAATTTTCACGTTATCCTATTGAGGATAACAAATCTGAAAACTTGCTAATTGCTGATAAAAAACATTTGTACTCTAAGTATAATATTTTTCATTTGAGGAAAGGTTTCTCTAGTTCTAGAACACTAAAGTTCAGTAAATAAATTTGTGTTTTCTATATCCAAACCCACCTTCCTGCCTTTGGGATCTTATTTGTGATTTTGCAAGACAAAATGGTATATAAAAGTGAACACCAAATGACTATATTTCTCTGTAGTCCAAAGATTCCCCAGTTTCTCCAAAAATTAAATAACTAACCCCAAATAATGGAAAACTTCTGGAATAGCAGATGGTACATTTTTGGATGGTATAATGGAATGAAGTGCCCTTTCTGATTTGTGTTGTCTGTTTGTGTGAATAAAACATTTGTTAAGTTCTTAGGTGAACTAATCAGTTTATATGTAGTCATCACTTGTGTTCAAGGTACTATGGGGATAATACAAATGGAAGCCTGTATCTCTATACCGAGGGCCCTTACAGCCTAGTTAAAAAGACTAGACACGTAGTGGGAAATGCTGAATAACATGACGGACACACAAGGCGTTGTTTGACAAAGGAGCCTCAATAGCAAATAGAGTGGCAATTCGGAGAGCTCGCTGGGGCTCCTGGGGTTTCGGAAAGCCTACTGGAGGAAGGGATGGGACTCTGGCAGGATTCTGCCAACTACTCCCAGAAATAATAATAATAATTAGAAAGCACTCAAAAGTATAATCGCTCTTTCTAGGAAATGGCTACTTTTATTTCTTGAAGTATTGAAGAACATTTTCAATTTTGTGTTGTTTTCTTTTTGCCCTTCCTACATGTCTTGGTGATTTGAGTTAGATTTGTGATTTCTCCTCTCTTGACTTATCTGAGAAATTTTGGCACTAGCCAGGTTTGGGCTGTTTTTGTTCAGACATTCTTAAGTTATTTGGTAAGAAGTAAAGTCTTTGTTGCATTTTTTTGTTCAGAAACTGCTTTTTCTTTTCTCTTTGTTTAAACCCTGAACTTAGTAAAAGCTCTTTATTTTTATAGCCTGTTCTGCAAAGCAGTATCTTTAGAGGTGAGAAAATAAAAGCCATTATTTTTCAACTGCAAGCAGCCATGTTTACAGAAAATATTTAATATATTTAAAAGATGTCAAAGACAACCTTATGAAAGAATGCATGCACATGGGTATGTAAGAGAGAGACTGGTGCTCTTGAAGCCCGTATCAGCAGGCCTCAAAATTGCTCGTGAACGGCTGGAAACCATGACCCACTGCCAGCCAGAAGCAACATCACCAGAATGGAATTCACAGTGACACTGTTACGACTTATAAATACAGTGAGGGTCCAGGAGCCAGGGCCTTTAGGCAAATCAGGCTTGTCTGGTCTGGTCTGGTCTGGTCTGGTCTGGTCTGGTCTGGTCCGGTCCGGCCGACTGAGCAAGCAAGCCCTCTCTTTACATGAGGCCGTCCTGGGCGTCAGTGACTAGACTCATTTGTCCCCTAAGCAAAAATGTCCCAAGGGATGGGAAACAGTGGCTGTCCTTTTTCTGGCCAGACACTCTCCTAGTTGGGGCAAGAAGTCATCCTGAGAGAAAAGTCAGCGGGTACAAGGTTGGTGCAGGGACATTATTTGGAAGTTGGGAAAGTGGAACCACTTTTCAGTGTGAATTCATGTCACTTCTGGCTTGGCCTTTCAGAGAAAGGGTGTCAACTTCTAGAAACTGAGCGCTGTCATAAAGGAGACAAGTAAGATAAATTGAAGACCTGTATCTACAGATAGTTGCAGGAAAACAAGAATGCAAGCTGGTGATGGCTGGAGGGGTGGATAGGATTAGCTGCGACTAGTACAAGGAAACCAGACAGCCACAGTGATGGGAGACCACAGGTGTCCAGGAGCTGCAAAGAGATATACTCAATGAATCCTTTCTCACCGTCCACCTGAACCAGAAGGAAAAATATAGGGAACTGAGTTTGTAATGATTTCATTCAATAGAGGCAAATACATTAGCAATGATATTAATAATAAGCTCTTATTCTAGGCTGTGTTAAGCAGGTATTAAGCTTAACACATTGGATGCATTTTCTCATGACAATCATGGGAGGAATCTACTAGTATCATCTCCATTTTACTTATGAGGAAACTGAATCTTAGAAAGGAAAAAAGTATGCCAAAGGTCACATAGTTGGCTAGTGAGAGTATGGTCTTTATACCAAAATATACTTAACTTTAGAATCAAGCTCTGAACACACACTGTACTGCTCATTCACTCACTTAGTCTCATATTCATGTCTGTATTGTAAACACAGTGTGCCAGGCGCTAGGCTAAAACAGAAGGACGAGAAAAGAGACCCACCCCCTCTGTTCTCTTGGCATGAAACTTACAGTCTAGTCATGGATGAAATATGTATTTATGAAACAATCACATAAATATACACACATCTGTCCAGAAAGTATTGAGACAATGTCAATATAGTTAAAACAGTTTTCACAGCCGGTACTTTCAGGACAGACCTTGTATACCTGAACTGTGACAGGTGATAGTAAGCAAGGGTGATAGGGACAAGAGAAGGCCTGGGGACTAGGGTAAGCATAGACTTGTTACTAAAGGGACCATGAGCAATGGTAAGTAACATTAAGGAAAAGTATACATACTAAGAAAATGAAATATTTTGGAGAGTCAAAGAGAATTTCCCTGAGAAAGAGAAACCTGCATTTAGATCAGAAGGATTGAAAGTTGATAACTATGCAGAGAAGAGAACTTGCTGGTGGGGGTGGGGTGAGGGGTGGGGGTGGGGGGGTGGAGACTAGGAGGTTTCAGAGCCCCTGAAGCTGGAGAGAGCTGGTTCTGTGAATACTTATTGACAGATAATGTAAACTACCGGTTTGTCACTTGTATTGTATATGCCTCAACTGAACCTAAAATTTCTCACTGTTGCCCAAATAAATTTTTAGGAGGATACTCTCAGTGTTCTTTATGCAGTTTTCATTTGTTTTCCACAAATTTTATCTGACTTTGCTTTCAAAGTTTTAGAGAAACAAGAGCCACACCTGTCATTGTTGCATTACAGTCTCTAAGATTACATTCAAATTGGCACTTAAAAATGTGATCTATGATAAAGACAAAGAGGGATAGTAAAATATTAAATGTCATTTTGTAGAATAACTGAATGTAGTTGCTTTAAACTGATATGTTCAATTAGGAAGTGACATTGCCTGTAAAAAAAATCTTATCTGTGTATATTACATGAGCAAGGAAATAGATTCATTTTTAATTTCTGCTAAGTGAAGCTTTTTAATATTTCTTGAAACTAAATGGAAAATTTTCCAAATTAATGCTCATCAGTTTGGCATGTGGGGGGAAAAAAATCTTTCCTCTAAAGCAGCTTTTCCAGGGAAGAGATTAGTATCAATTAGGGGATGTTTTACTAATGGAATATTTTTCTTGCCATTGATGTCACAGTCCTTCATCCCCAAGGATAGCATTATTGACAGGGCTGGTGCTTACATGTGATAGACTATAGGCAGACAGACCATTTCACAAAATTCCATTTGTCACACATACTGAGACAACTGAACTTTGGTTTAAAAGCCTGGTGCTGTTAGTCTGACCTGGCATTGTTTAGAACCCTACCTGTTAAAATCATAATTAGCCCAGAGCCTTGAATTCCATTCATTTTTCCACCGTTGTACAAAACAATTCTTAAATACTCTGGTTTCTCTTCAGATCGTATAAATATTTTGCCTTTTACAAAATAACTCTTAAGCATCTTTACCAATTAGGTAGGGCTCCTCAGATTGACATCAGTCCTTTTATTTTCTGTGGCAGACAAGATGGTGGGGGACCCTGGCGTATGAAAACTAAAAACATGTACCCCATCTTATTTATCTTTGTATTTCTAGGACCTAGAACAGTGATTGGCTGATAGCAGACAATTTAATACACATCTATTAAATAACTAATTGGCCAAATGAAGGACAGTCCTAGCCACTGCAGAGGTAGGTTCCAGATCATGACTTTTGATAATCGCCTCAAGTTTTCTTGCTACTTTCAGAAATGAATAATCATCGATTTAAAACCAAATATATGTACCATGAGAATGTTCATATTTCTATAATATCTGTATAGTCAGTATTCTGAATGATGTAATGAATTACCTCAAAACTTAGCAGCATGAAACAACTAACATTTATTATCTCAGTCTCTGAAAGTCAGGCCTCTGGGAACAGACTCGCTGGCTGGATAGGTCTGGCTCAGGGTGTCTCATGAGGTTTCTGTCAAGCCTTTTGCGGGGGCTACAGTCATCTGAGTGTGGGAGTAGGGTTGGAGGATCTACTCCCAAGCTTACATGGCTGTTGGCAAGAGACCTCACCATGTTGGCCTTTCCATAGGGCAGCTTAATTGTCCTCATGACATGGCAGCTGGCTTCCTCCATAGTGAGTGACTCAAGAGGGATCACTTTTATCGCCTAGCTTCCCAAGGTACATACTGTCACTTCTACTTTATTCTATTCCTTAGAATGGATGTAAGTCAGAGCCAAACCTATACTCAAGGAAGGGATAATTAGATCCTACCTTGGAGGGAAGGAGTACCAACGAATCCGTGGACATTTGAAACCACTGAAATATCTAAATATTGAAATCTGTCCAATACATTAACATAAATTACATGCTTTTTTTTTTAAGTACAATATATCACGCCATTTGTTCAGTTTGTCAATAAGAAGTGCTTTTAGCCAAAGTGCTTTTCCTGGAAATTAGCAAACTTAAAGTGTAAGCAGTGCCATTTTAAAAAAGCACCCCCAAAAATGACGAGAACAAGATTTAGCAGTATGAGAAAAATCCAAATAATGGCCTTTATTTTATTTTTTATTTTATTTTCATTTTTCTGAGGTAGATCTCAACAAATTCAACATTTTGAATAATTAAGAGCAGCTCCGTTGTACCAAGTGCTCTGTTGCATGCTGTGGGAAAGGGGCAGGCACATGAGCAGAGGAGGAGAGGCAATCTACCCCTAAGAAGTTGATGGAGGAGCAGAGATGCTGGGCATATACACAAAACTTGAACTAATGCCAGGCTCACTGTGATGACCTCTGTAGTAGAACCACATAGACAGTGCAGTGGGAACACAAGGGGAAGAAAGTTGGTTGGAATTAGAAAATGAGGAGAGCTTGAAAGAAGTGCCACTTGACCTGGGCCTTGGCAGATAAGGAGCCCGCCAAACAGATGGAATTGCCAGCACGCAGACCTTACCTGTAGTACAGACAGAGAGGAAGGAAAGTATATGTCTCCTTCAAGAATGGTTTTAAGGCAGGAGGGAGGTTGGAACTGAAGACTGGAAGGACAAATGGGAACAGCTGAAAGCCATAAAAAGATACACTCTGGGTAATGGAGAGCTACCAATGGGTCTTGAACAGGAAGATTACTGAATAAATTATCAGATTGCTACTTTAAGCAGTAAACATGTGGAAATAATAATTATTGTTATTTATTTATTTAATACTTATCAACTGCAAAGCACTTTGCAAGTATTATCTCCAGTCCTCAGTGCACCTTACGGTTGTAGATATTTTCATCAACATTTTACTGATCAAGCAACTGCAGCTTAAGGAGTTGAACTAAATCACCCTGCCAGTGAGCACTGAAATTGCAATTAAAATCTAGGATTGCCAGACTACAAAGATTCATGTTTTAAACATACATGTGTAACTCTTTCCTGTAAGTAAAAAATGATTTTGAAAAACAGATAGGTTGTCCAAAAAAACACTATCAGAAACTAATTAAGAAACCAAAGAATTTAGTATTCTTGCTTTTTATTAATCTGTCCCTAAACCAGATTACCTACTGAGAACATACACTAGGTTGCCAGGGGAAAATATCCAGTCCTATTGAACTTAAGCCAACCAACATAAAATAGTTCAAAATAACAGTACTATTCTGGCTTCAAACAGAATAAAATACCTTAGCAGATCTTCCCCCTAATACTTTCAGGGCTCAGGGCAAGACAAGTGGAGGCCTACATACCATATGCCTAAATATTAAAAAGTTATAAGTCAGGCTAATAGTTACATCAAAGTGCCTCTGTATTCCTATCCTGACAAATATCAAATATATGTTCATAATAACAAAATTGAAAAATATATAGGAAACTATAATTCTTATATGACTGACTAAAAGTCAACAAAATATCCAGGGACTGAATTTAATTATTATTGTGCATAGGACTGAATTTAATTATTATTGTGCATATCTGCTTCTTCTGTTGTTGGGTCAATAATGTTTTCATGAATAATAAAATTAAGTTATTACAACTTTTACATCATTAATTAATCATAAACTATATATTATCACCTTCATTTCTACAAAAATCCCTGATTTTGATTTCATAACAAAGATTTTCATATAAATTATTTTCTGTTGACCAAATTTTAGACTCTAACATTAAAAGTAAAATGTAATTTTATTCAAAGTATACACAATTTGAATATATATTCATCAAAAGTGTAAATTATACATAAACATGAAAAAATAAAAATTTAAGTTTTGTTCTCAAAAGTTCTTTTCTAAAATCATTAATTTTTCAGTAAAATAAAAAGTAAACTTCAAGGTATAATTAATGAATGTAAAATTTAAATGATTCAGTTGAAGCTGAAATTTTATTATTTTTTTTAATGTAATGAAATCTTATTGAAGATTTTGATCAAGGTGAAACTATTAACAATTCTAGCATTCAATGTTGATCTAAAGGTTGCTATGACACAAGTCACTTCTAGCCCTACATATATTTAAGAGTAATAGAAATTGCTTAGTATTCAAGATGTTCTTCTGCCACAGTGTGCATGCAGCTCTTGGGAACCAGGAATTCAGACATGAAAAGCAGCAGCAAAGAGGAAGCTTGGCACCCCTGGCAAATGATACATACCATCACTAACCTTTGTATTTGCACTGAGGGAAAGACTTGGCAACCTATGTCTTTTTCTTACCTAAGTACTTCTGCTGCCCAAATTGCCCCACACTTCAAAGAAGTTTCCTCTGACATCCAGAAGACAGCTTCTCACCCTCAGGATGAAGCCACCAGACAAGACCCGACACCAGACAAGAGATCATGAGGATCTCCCTGCTGGAGCCTGGATAGCATTCCTTACAGTGGGGTTGGATGTTTAAGGTGGTTGTGGGGCTGAGCAGCACTGAGTACCCAGTTTCAAGGGACCACATGTCCTTTAAATAGATTTCATGTGTGTCTGTGACCTTCAT
The DNA here is from genome assembly GCA_004026585.1 of Noctilio leporinus. NCBI lineage: Eukaryota > Metazoa > Chordata > Mammalia > Chiroptera > Noctilionidae > Noctilio > Noctilio leporinus. Next base: position 182,616 of record PVIW01002399.1, read on the forward strand.
GGCTCCTTCAAGTTCTGTGACCCTTGTGGCTCAAGGCCCAGGCTGAAGGCTGGTGCTGCTTCTGAGCATCACTTGTGATTCAGTCCCCCGCAGCTTGTAAAAGAGGAAGGACCCCTTAGGGTGAGTTAGTGGGTGGGGCCATGTCAGAGGGAGAGGCTACCAGCAGGAAGTCTTTACCTGTAAACATTTCCCAGTATGAAATAGCCTGGTTTTCATAAAGTCACCAGATCCTACCAGGAGAAAACAAAAGATTACAAGGATCCAAATAAATATGTGACAAAACTAGAATCAGAAACTGGGAGAAAATGAGATGAAACACAAGGGAATGGTGTATTGGAAATCAGGAATGAAAAAGCCAGTCAAGAATGGAAACACCTGAAAAGCAGTTCTGGAAACTTCACTCACTCCTGCTGGTCAAGAGACATGCTCCTATGTGTTCTGGCCTTCCTCTTCCATTCACAGCTGCCAATGTGGCAATATTTGGTTGTTTTCTGTTAACACTAAAGTGTTCTAAGACTTTCTTCAGGAGCAAATTCAGTACCAGAGAACAGTTTACAAAAAAAAAAAAAAGCTTGTCTGAACTGCCACTCCGATCTTCCTTATACTGTGCAGAAGCCCAAACAGCTAAATAGTGATTTCGGTTTTGTGGTTGAAGACAACTACTGTGCAACTTCTCAAGTGGTTCCTGGCTGTCCATATTTTATCCTTATAATTGAAACAATATTTCCCGCTTTTTTTCAGAGTAATAATTTTAAAGGTGGGGTCTCTAACCTCCAGTGCAGCCTGCCCCCCAGAGTGATACACTGTTCCCAAAATGACAAGGGGATACTGAACGGATGGGTCCACCTGGAGGCTGGCAGGACTGGGATTTTGCTCATGAGGCCAACTCTGTCTGACACTAGAGAAGGAAAAGCCCAAGGCTGTCTCTGAGTCTTGATGAGTTTGAAATGACTTTAAAGTTACCAGTTGACAAAAATAAAATAGGTGGGAACTGCTATTCTCCATGGGCAGTAGTCAAGTGGCAAGGTCAATTGTTGTGAATCCAAATAATAAGAAACTATGAACTCTCTCACCTAAGCTCCCATTGGTTATTCACTGGCTTGCTGGGTGGCTGTATTTTAAACAGCAGTGTGCTGAAATAATTTATTAGTGACCAAGGTATAACAACTCTCACAAATGTATGATAGGGCAATGCATCTCCTAAGTGCTCAATAAATACTTGTTGGGTAAATACTTGTTCATTAATTAACTAAACAAATGTTCATTGAATACCTGCTAAGTCTTGATATAAAAATGAATTTATTGTATCTGGTACCTTTCAAGAGATTAGTTTTGCAAATGTCATACTAAGGATGAATAAATGACCTAAATTATTTTTTTATGTAAAGGAATTTGAACTTACTCTTTGGAAAGAGCCAGCAGAGAACTCAGAGGATGTACTTGAAACTTAAGTTTTGTTTTGCAACATGTCTCCATGTTAAGAAAACCATACTGTTCTCCAAGGTACTCTGACTATATAATACAACTGAAAGTAAAACATTAAAAACCTAGTCTCACACATGCTCCAGGATGCCAGAAAAATCATTTTGCATTTAGAAAAGCACTTTCCATAGCATTTTTAAAAAGTTACAATAAGGAAAAATAGTATGTGTGACTTCAGAGGCAGGAAAGAGGCTCCCATTTAGCTTTTAAGTTATGCAACTTCCTCACTGATGACAGAGAAAAGTACAGAGGCAGCAAATGGTCAATAAAGAGTAAGGCAGGAAGTGCATGGTGACTCTTGTCCAAGAGGACTCTGCCACTAAGGAAGCAAATCTCACTGGCAGTTAGTGTTTTCCTGCTTCTCACATAATTCCAAACAGCACAGTACAGTGGTTTAAATGTGTAGGTTGAAAGAAGTACAGAGAAATAAAAAAATAAAAGAAAGAAGTTGTGGAGTCAATGAACTCACTCATCCGTCTCCAGGCAGCTGGGAATTTGAAAGCACTGATTTCTCAGTCCATTCAGTTCTGCAGGGCCTCATAAGCAGTGGGTACCGAGGAGGATGTGGGTTCAAAAAAGCTAATAAGAGAATGATAACTACCTCCCGCCATTCGGTGTTCACTAGGAGTTGACACTATACATATTATCTCAGTTAATACTCACAGCAGTATCATTACTGAAGGACAAAAACAATATACTGAGATTTCAAGAATGCACGCGTTAGGGTTGCAAAGCTAGTAAGAGGTGGAGCACCATTTAAAACCCAAACTGGTCTGACTCCATGATACTTCGAAACACAGTACTATGCTACCACTATCTACTTTCTTCCTTGAGGAATTTATGAATGAAAGGTTGGTTAAAATATTAAGCAGAATATGTGGATGGCATGAACAGTAAATGCTGGAGAGACCAGGTGGTAGAGGACGCATGTCTGAGGTGAGGCGGGGACGCCTCTTGAACAAGGTGGAATTTACATCTGATTCTGAAGAATCAGAAGCTCTTAGACTGAGAGGTGTGGATTAGCCAGAAACTGCTTTTTTGTTTGTTTAATTTAATTTTATTGTTGTTGTATTACATCCATCCCCTTTTTGTTCCCCTCTGTCCTCTTCCCCACCCACCCATCCCCCCTAAAAAAGTCAGTCCCACCTGTTGTCCATGTCCATGGTTCCTTTATACTAGGTTCTTGTCTAAACTGCTCCCCTTCCCTGCCTCTTCCTCCCCCCTGCCCCCAAACCCCTTCCCCTGCCCACTGAAGCCCTATTCCATGTATTCATGTATCTGGTTCTGTTTTGCTTGTTGTTAGTTTTGTTCATTATTGTCTTACTCATTGTGACTGGCACTAATGAACATTAAAGATTTCAAGAACAAATGCAGTGAGTGCCCACGATGTGAAGGGCATTACTTCCGTTGCTTTTAAACTTTTTAACATTCTTTAAAGGAGGGACTGGTTAGTCTCCAGTGTCTAGATCCATTAGACCCGGAGCCAGATGGCTTCATGGGGCCTTTGGGAATGGCCTGTGAGCAGTCTCCACTTCTGCACATACTCATGGAAAGAATGGCCCCTTGGGAGTTTTGCAAACCTGCAATTTGGGGATAATGTAATTCTAATCATAATTCAGCTATCCCCCCAGATATAGGGTTGCCAGATTTAGCAAATAAAATATAGGAAGCTCAGTTAAATTTTAATAGCAAATAAACAGCAAGTGATCTTTTACTATAAGTATGTCCCAAATTTGAATGGGACATGCTCATACTAAAAAAAGTTATTTGCTGTTTATCTGAATTTCAGATTTCACTAGGCTCTTATATTTTATCTGGCAACTGTAGTAAGATAGGAGGAATAAGAGGGACAATTCTGAGATTTAAACTGATCAGACATATATAGATATTCCTCTGTTTGAAAACATCAAATCAGTTAAGAAAATAGGAAAAAATAGAAAAATTATCACTGGTGCTATGTACCCCATGAAATGTGTCCCATTTTTAACATGAAACCAATAGAGCAGGAAAAGAGTTTCATCACAAGATAATTTTGTGAACCTATATAAGGATCTCTGTGTTTTTATACCTTACATATTCATTCAAAAACTTCTGACCTTCTAATAATGGCCAGGGTTGACCTAAGTAAGCCACTTGCTCTATATCAAGATAAAAATACATTTCATGCCTTGTGCCCTGAGGATAAAAAAGGACATGCTGAAAACTGCATTTCCTAGTAATGCCCCCATTAAAGATGACAATTAAGTGGGGTTCACTGAGGAGGCACATGCCTTCAGATTGTAAGAATGATGATTGTTTTTGGAGTTGGAGTCAAATATCAGCCTTTAAACCAAGTTAAATCCAACACTGCAGCTGCCTTCTGTCACTGACACCGCTGTGGAAAAATTCAAAAGGCACACTCAAAATTTTTTCTAGTGCATTTTTTTCAAAACAACTCAACATTAATGCAAGTGCCCCCAAAAGCAGAAAGCAAATATATTTACCTATTTAATGTCTACCTTGCTACTAATTACCAAATGAGGAAAACTATTCTGAAGAGAAATAATGTACTTTGTGAGAGAATGCACAGCCTGAAAGGCAAAATGGAGTCTGGAAGAGGGAGAGACTTAAAGTCACATTTAAACATAAATCCTGTCAGGTTACAATCCCATAGATTACCAACATCTGCTAAGCCTAGATAGCTTCTAATCACTAAAATTGTTTTCATCTTCCTATGGAAGGCTTACCAAGGAAGTACTGAATTACACTGGGTTAATATTTCTAAGAAGAAGCAGTGAAGAAGATGATGCATACATTAATGGAGTGGCTACGTAGTAAAAATATAACGTTTGCAACGTATCTGAACCAGCCTGGGGTTATCAAAAGATAGAGCACTCCATTAGGGTGACATGCTCTCCCCTATGTAATCACCTGGAAAGTTGCCAACCATTATTCACCTTCACCCATTCCTGCAATTATCTCCACCTTGGCATATTCTTACCTTCAAAAAGCAAAGAGGACTTAAAGGTTGAGTCTGTGAAACTGAGAATAACTATAAAAGCAAAAACCCAGACATGGCTATGAGAGGAGATGCCAGAACACGTTGTCAGTGAATGGTATTCTTTGTATTGAAGCCTCAGCTTTAGATATGGTGTCTCAGAGTCTGTCTACCAACCACCCCTGACTGGGGACAGTGCAGTGCAGCATTTAGAACTGTGGGAAGTGTACCATCTGCACTTGAGCATGACAGTCACCCATGATGTGTCTAGATGGATGATGCATTGGCACTTGTATAATACCTTAGTAAATGCTTAGGAGCGAACATTCTCACTTTCTTTCACTGAATTTCCTGGGATCAAGAGAGTATTTCAATGACATTAAAGTATAAATTGACAAACTATAAAAGAGCTAAGCAAATTCTTGTTATGCTTGAATAGGAATAGCAGTATAACATGTAGTAAGCACTGAGTAAAGCGAGTTTGTTGGGTGCATTCATGCACCCATTTAAATAAAATGTGTTGGTCTGACTCTTAATTCCACACCCCTGCTGCCTTACTCTCCCTCACTGCCCTGGTCTGCAGTCACACTGCAAATCTCGCAACACTTCACTGCACAGCCTCTTCATGCCTATTTGCTTTTGCATGTTCTGCTAGCCCTGGTGGGATTCCCCTTGGCCCTTGTCCCCTGTTGAACCTCTGCTTGTCCTTCCAAACTCAATTCAGGCCCTGGCAGCTGTGACTTAGTTGGTTGGAGCGTCATCCTGCAACTGAAAGGTTGTGGGTTCAGGTCCAGGTGCATGTGGCCTCTGGTTTGGGCTTGTACAGGAGGCAACCAATCGATGTCACATTGATGTTTCTCTCTCTCACCCACCCTTTCTCTAAAAAGGCAATGAAAAAATAATGTCCTCTAGCAAGGATTTAAAAAAACAAAACAAAAAAAAAAAAAAAAAAGGAGAAGAAGAAGGAGGAGGAGGAGGAGGGGAAGGAGAGGAGGAGGAAGAAGAAGAAAAATTAAAAAAACCCTCAATTCAGAAATCACCCTCTGACCTCTGTTCCTCGATATTCTATCCAGAGTTGGGTGCCTCCACTGTGTTTTTTCAGCCCTACATTCATACTTCCATGAAAAAGCACGTGACATTGGATTCCAGTTCGTTGTTTCTCTGCTTTTCCATCTCAGTGGGCTGCACAGAACAGAGTGTGATATATGGCACACATAGCTGATCCATATGCATTTGTTCAATGACTGAATAACCTGGCATGCGCCGCTGGCCCGGGCCACTCTGTGGGGCTGTAAGACAAGTGTGATAACTGACATACACATGGAAAGACATCTAAACTCCCAGCTGTAAATTTAGTGATACCAGCCAGGAAAACTGGAGCAGTTGAGAAAAGGGAGAGTACCATTCTGCGGAAGGGATTGGAAAAGGTGGCGTGAAGAAGGTAAAATTTGAGGTGGGCTTTCACAGAGGTCCTAAAATAGGAGAAGGCAGTGTCTTCCTCTTTTTGTCAGGTGCACCATTGACATAGTATGGGACAGAAAAGCCAGGATGTGGACTGTAAAAAGAAAGCCAACTGTGAGTGTCGGGTTTACATTGAAGAATAGGTTAAAAATCTTTCCATTCTTCGTTGTAGGTAACAGTGGGAGTCTTCTGGTATCCAGTTTTACATCTTTCTCTGGACTAGGGGACACGCCTAAAAGGAATTCTGCTTTCAGAACAACTTGTGTAGTCACTGTGGAGTTCCCAGGGACTTTGGACACACAACTCTACAAAGATGACACAAAATATGTTTCTAACAAGTTGAGCATATAACTCTGCCTCAAAGTACACAGAACTTTAACTTTTCTATTTATCATATAATTTTGTGAAATATATTCGGGGATCCCACTTGGCCTAAAGCTAAAAGCTAGTGAAAAGCATTCTTGTTTTTATTGTTTTTATTGTGCTAAATTGAGGCTCTTCAACTTTGGTACTTTGAAATGTCATTTGATTTTGAGGATAGAAAGTCCACAGGTTAGAAGAACTTGGCTAAAGGGAAGGAACGGCCAGCAGAAGCTGAGGCAGCTGAGGGGTAGTGGGTGCATCTGGGCTCTGCTCAGCAGCAGGTGTGGAGGCAGAAGTGTGGGTGCTCGTCCAGGTGGCAACAGGGTTCAGTGGGCTAGGCAGTGAACTGCTCCCTGAGATGGTCTGCCTTCACCTCTACACCACGTGGAACAGGCCATGACTGTTTCCTCCCTCAGATTTTCTCACCCTAAAGAGGGCATGACAATGTGTTTTCCTCAGAGGAATTACTGACCAGTGTCTCATTCAGGAGCAGCTAATATGTGTATATATATGTGTGTGTGTGTGTATGTGTGTGTGAATGTGTATATATATATATATAAATATATACTAGCATTTCTTTGGAAAGCTCTCAAATGCATTTGTTCGCCTATCTTACCCTGTTGACAGTGAAGTATTTCATATCTTACCCAGGGCACTGATCACTTTTAAGGAGGAGATGGCATTCTTTACTGACTTTTGCTAATTTAAATATGTTGAATGTTGTTTTAACTGCCATTTTAAGGGCTGAGAAAAAGCCATACACCTGTCGAGAGCTCTGTCACTTTTCTCCACATGATGACTAATGGTGGGGAACTTAAAACCTTATCCTTGGTATCTTTTGGAGTCCAGGCAATTCAATGCTCTCTTGGGATGAGTAAATATCAGCCTGTTGCCAGGAAGATTAACTGGTAAAGTGATGGAAGAAAAGCTGCTAGGTTTTAGAAGTCTGTATTTAAACTGCTATCTCTACTTCTTAATGAATTATTTCTATGATGTTGTAATATCTAGGGAGGAAAGATATTTTATACAGTTCTAAGGGTAACAGCAGTTTCTTTCCAAGATGTTACCTTTGGTCTGAGTGTTAATATTTGTTAATGTAATATATTTAGTGACCTTTAAGGGCCATAAAATAGAGAAGAATTAGGAGACCTGGTTTCTATAGCTCCAGATTACTGAACATATACTTGTAGGCAAATCCTTCATTTCTGTTCCTGTTGTGGAGGTAGCAATGCCTATCCAGCTGCCTTCATAATTTTTCATTTAAAATAATAAAATTTTAAATATTTCAATACTTTGAAAGTTCTGAAAGTCCCGATGGGAAGCAAAGCATGGGTTTTATGAACAGAAAGCCACAAATTTGAAATTTAGCTTTGCTGCTCATCACTTGTCTAGGCACATTTCCTAAACTCTATGTTTTGGCTACTTTATCTGTCCAGTCCCTACTACATAGGATACTTGTGAGAACCAAATGGACTATTCTGCCTAATTATAACATAAGGAAACTGAGGCCTAAGCTGGTAGTATCTTACCCAAGTTCATTCATCAACAAATACTTACAGAGTCATTCCAAGCAGTGTGCATACAGACTTTCAAAAGTTATTGCTTAAATTACTATGCTGCCTCAATTCTTAGGATGACTTTAATTGAGAGCTCTTTCTACTCTTATTTCAAGAGAAAGGGTCCTATTGCTGGCTCTGTCTTGTCTACCGGCTAATGACTCATTCATGAGTTATCCAAGCCTCCTGTTCTTTCTCTCTTCTGCCTTCTCTATCATGGACCCTTTTCTTTCTGCTAGAATTTCTGGAAATTTGTGAAAGAGTGGTGAGTGACAGTGAATTAACTCCTTGTTAGCAGCCCTGCCTTTGGAGAGGCAAGACTCCCCCCACTACTGCTGATTGATGAGAAGATCACAATCTCTGCTTCTTTAAAAGCCTCCACTGCTCTGACTTCCAGGCTGTGACTTGCCCCATTCTGCTCTCATCACTCCTTCTTCAGACGATCCTCCCTCCAGGTGAAACCCTTAAACGTTAGTGTGCCTTAGGGATCTGCCTTTGGTCTTCGTCTTCTCTTTTTATTCGTTTGCTATCCCTGGGTGATCCCATTTAAGTTGTGTCTTCAGTTACCATCTATCTGATACTGACTCCTAAACCCATCACCTTTCACAGTGAATTTCTCAACCTCCAGATCCAGATGCCCCTTGAACATTGCTGCCTGCATCCCATAGGCACATCAACATGTTGTGTCCAAAAATGAGCTTGTGGGTTGGGGGATGAAAAAAAAATGAGCTTGCTATTCCTCCAGTTCACACATACCCCCACACACTTTCTTCCTCCTCTATAGGCTAATTAATCTGTCATTTGTTCTCGACCTCTAGATCGTGCTTCATATCCATCCAGTATTCAAATCAGTTTCATTTGATATTAAAATACCTCTTTCCTGGATCTGTTTCCCATCACTAATGCAGTTGCACTCATCTTTTTTCTTCCTATACTATTATAGCAGCCTCCTAACTTTTCTCTATGACCTAATTCTCTCCATTCTATCTAATCTGCTCTCTTCTGCTAGAGATCATTCACAAAGCCAATGTTTATCTTTGTTGATATTCTACTAGACAGATTTTGCTAGGTCCTCATTTTCTACAGAAGACACACTCTCAGTTTCCAGGATCCGAACTCCAACATCTTCCCACCCTGTCCACTGTGTGCCATTGCGTTCCAATCACAGTAAACTTGCCACTCTCCCCCAAGTGCTCCTCAAAATGATATGGGTGATTTTCTCTTCAAAGTCCCTGCACGTACCTCTCATCTTCCCTTCTCTTAAAATTCCTCTTTAAGTTCCCTCAAGTTATCCTTTAAGAAAGACAAAGTCTTTTTAGATTTCTCTCATGCACAATTAGTTGCTCCCCCTTTGGTCCATTCACAGTCTCATACTTATAACTTTATATTGTGATATCTTTTTTTTTCTATCTCAAGGTATTAAGCTCACCTAAGTGGAGAACACATTTTCTATTTCAAAGACCCTATCACATTGAACAACGTCTCACACACAGGAGGAATTCAGCATTTATTGAATGAATGCATTTATGATTTTTACTAAGACCCACAAAGTCTTGTTTATTATTCTATTTCCAAAGTACAATATTCAACTGTTGATAATCACCTACTAAATGATTCACTAGGCCTCCCACAAACTAATTATCAAAAAGAGCCTTCATAAATGGCCTTGATATCACATCAACATGTTAACATTTTAGAGTTAGGGTTTCAAAAATATTTGTGTACCTTATGGCTTTAAGCAACTTGTAGGTCTCTCCAAAGTTTATCTAACTTTAATTCATTTAAATTGTTTTTAAAGGTAATCATTATACTTAAGCTGACCTGACCCCAAATTTCTAAATATTATGAGATCTAAAGATGGCTGCAGACTATAAATCTAAATGTATTGCAGTAAATGGATAGAATGAAATTACATTAATGTGGTTTGAGGACATAGTGCATATATGATGCTATAGAAAAGGAAGAAACAAAAGAATCTCAAAATTTAATTAAACCGGTTAAATTTACATGCATTACAATGTGAAATACTGTTAGAAATTGAATGATACAACCATATGCTAGTTTTATAAGAGTATCATGGTATACAGGTAATACATGCCTAGAGATAAGAAAACAATAATTATAGTAAGTTAAGATTTATCAGTCACTTACCATATGCTAGGTGCAATGATAAGTATTTCACGTGTATCACTTAGTCCTCCCACTCTCTCTTTAACCCAGTTCCTTTTCCTACTAATGCTTGCAGATGGGTGAAACGAGTCTTATTGCAGGACACCTCAAACAAGGTTTAGAGCTATTTGAATACAGGTCTGATTAGTTGTTCTGTGTTAAATGAATGAGTGCCTTTTAATCATCTTGATGCTTTACTAATTAGTAAGTAATTGATCAAACATTTGATACATTTGTATAAATTGTTTTGACACATCTAAACTAATAAGGTATCTGACACATGCTGTAGCCATTGAGAAGAAAAGAGAAACAAAGTTCATTTAGAATCATCAAAGTGTAGTATAGTTAATTATAACCTGTAGCTAACTATAATTCCAATTTCCTTTAAAGTCTGCATTAATCTCAAGATCTTGAGCATTATAAAATATGCCTGTATGTGTTTTCTGGACCCAGAACTCTTTCTTGGGTAGAATCGTAAGAAAAATTATCTCTTTGAAATTGAACAGTTACCAGGAATGAGCACTAATCTATTATTTAAGAATAATGTGAGATTCTAATGTGGGAAATCCAGTTTTTGGTTAGAGGGTGTCAGGTGCTATCTTGTTGAGTCTGACACCAGCAAATGATGACAATGGGGAGAGCTTTATTGCTGTGGCAAAGGAGAACTTGCAAGGAACCTTTGGGAGGTTTTGCTTGCTTTATTGGCAAGTGGCAAGGTAATGACCGCAGAGTGTCTAGGCATTTCTACACCTGCTCTCCTGCTTCTGCAGCGGCCCTTCACTGGAGAATGCTGGTGTTTCCACACATGGTTTTCCCACTCTCCCACAATAGCAGTGCATGCCCTGAGCTTACAGCAAGAGCAGTCTTATATACACATTGGGACAAAGGAGGCTCTATGCCAAAGGGTTACATAGTGGGTGACATCAGCCTGCTCAAATTTGCTAAGTTGGTTACCTCTGGGGCCCAGTGTTCCAGGGGGTTCCAAAGATAAGATTAACTCCAAGGCTGACTTTTAGGCTGACCCTATCGGAAGGCCCAGCCATTGATAGACAGAAAACTTCCTTGCCCTAACAGAGGGTAATTTAAAAAATATTTGATAGTGAGTTCTGTGAGTACTGTTCAAGTATGCATGTATTCAAAATAATCACAATTAAAAATCTAAGTATTTTATAATCCCCTCCTCCAAGTAATTACCTTCAGAATATCTTCCCAGAACAGTATGTTGCAAGCAAACAATAAAGAAAAAATTACTTTTTCTTGGTATGTGATCTCCAGAGTCAATTTGTGTAAACTAAATGAAGATAGAGTTGCCTTTATTATAAGATTTGAGGGACATGGAAAATGGTCTCTTGTCCCGAAAGACTTTTCCCTTAAAAACATAAAAGAAAAGAAATGTTATAGGTTTTAAAAAAGGTTTTCAAGTCTTTGGTTATTTTCTGTCAACATAGAAATATACCTGAAAAATGTTACCCTTTCCACCTTTATCACATTCCCTAGGTAATCAAACTAGACTACTGTCAAAATGCAGATTCACAGGGATGCTCTCAAAGATTCTGATTTAATAGGTTGGAGATAAGACCGAGGTATCTGCATTTTAACCAACACTTTGATGATTTAGATTTATAGTCTTCTGGACAACACTTTGAAAATACTTCAACTTAATGGATCAGGATAATGAACAACTAATTATTACCTGGTAACAGTAAAATAAAAGCAAGAGTAAAAGAAAATCTGAAAAGTTACCAAACTCAAAATTTATCTCATTTAGAATATCATCTAGATCTGGCCCTGCCTGGATTCTCAGGTTTATTTGAACTTTATTACTTTAAGTATCAACAGGTGGAATCAGTGAAACACGAGCTCCTTAACGGACTGTAAAACCTCAAGAAAAGGGAAAAATGACTTTTGTTTGTTTCCAAATGGTTCTGTTTAATAGCCCCACAAATCAGTGCTGAAATGCTAAAATTTTAGAGCAGAATGTACAAAACGTTCTTGAATTATATTTTGTTCTTGAGTGCCAGGCACACTGGGTTTGTATCACAAAACATTGAAATAATAAAAAGCAGGTTCCCTGTCAAGTTTCTTTCGCAATTGGGAAACTAAGTGTTGATGTATTTTGCAAAGAATTTTGACAAAATAACGGCCATGGATGAAGGATGAATCCATGCCCTCACTATACATTGAATGAGATGGAGATGGAGGAGGTGGTAGATAAAGGATTTAAGAAGATAGTAGATGACAAATTAGGCTAATAATACGTTTTATGATTTGTGGGAAATAAATCTTTTTGAAAAAGCACTGCAGTTAAAATGCGGCCAGTTGTTAAGACAAGCTTGCTCCATGTGATGGAGACTCTGAGTTTGGAAGCTTAGAAAAAACCTTGCAAGAGCGCTAGTGTGGAGAAAACAGGAAGACAACTTCCTCTCTGAACATACACCATTTCCTGGGGAGGAAGTGAGGAGTTTTTAAAAAATTTCTTTGTTGACTCTGTAACAGAGAGGCATTTAGTGATGACTATATATGTTTATACAACCGGGACGTCAACCTTTAAAATACATATGTAATCCTGAAAGTACTTTCTCTATTTGATAATGGTGAGGTTCAAAGCCCTTACATTACAGGCATACCTTGTTTTATTGCACATTATTTTCTTGTGCTCCATAGATGTTGTCTTTTTTACAAACTGAAGGCAGGCCCTTTACTAGCAAAAAGATTACAACTTGCTTTATTGTGGTTTTATCTCCCCCAATATGTCTGAGGATTGTCTGTAGCTGGTTTGGAATTTGTTGTATTTTATGATCACCGTTGATTTACTCACAGCCAAGTATATATTGCTGGGCAGTATTTAAGGGACAGCAGTTAAGCACCACACCTAAAGTGGATCTCAGCACCATTCTTCTTTTAAATACATCAGCATGTCCTGAGGCAACATCACCACCTAGCAGACAGAGCAGGGTAGGGGATGGGTATTATCCACTGTACCAAGAATCCCCTCCCTAAACACCTGCCCTGTGTGTGTAGATAAAAAGAGGCAGCAGCTCCAGGCAGTGATGTAGACTGGCATAGTGTGTGATGCGTTTGGTATGTGGGATATCTACTGGCTGAAACTGCTTTAGAACCAACTTCAATTAAGGATGAAGCAATCGCATTAAGGTGACCACAACCTGCTAATCAATTTGGGAATCTGTGAGCATAAACCAAGACCCACTAGAACAGCATCCGACACTGACTTTTAAACAGTATCTATAATATTTCAATTGAATGCAGACAGAATTTGCCCTGTAACCTTTTAGGGGCTAAAACGATGGGCCAGTGAATATACTGAAATGACAGCCTTTGCAGTGCTGCGTTACACAGCAGAAAAAGCACACCACAAAAAGTCATGCTCACGGTACCCCAAAGCCATCAGTTTCCAGATTACAACAGAGAACCCAAACTGGTACAATTACAAGAAAACAAGCCCCTTTATTGAGGGCAGAGTAAATCTCTTGCGAAAACAGACGCAGTAGCAGATTTAACATCTTTCCTTAAGTTACCTTGGAAGAATGTTACGGTCCAAACTTAACAGTGTTTCTTTCAGGAGGTTGGATGATTTTTCCTTCCCTTTTTTATCTTCATAACACTTCGTGGTCTCTAATTTATGTCTTTGTTTTATTCAGCAAACAAAGCTCTAAAAAATTCTTTCTGAAACTATGATTTCCCATTGTTCCTTTTTATACCTTTATTATTTCTAGGAATTTCCAAAGTGTTTAAAAACACTATCTTGGAGTTGCAGAGTTGCTCCAGAACACCATAGATAGCCTTTTTCTGTCTGGCCTAGCTGACTCTGAGAATATGGTGTGTGCAGGAAAGAATAGAAGAAAAAGCATCTACATTCTTTCACTTTCAGTCTAAGGAGGACAAAATGAACTCTATAACCTGATGACTCTTAGCCTGCAGGTGATTTCAGTATTCCTGCAATGATAAAAACTTCCCAGCAGAACTATTGACTTTTATATTAATACTCATTATGCACCACAATTATCTATTTGCCTGAAATAAGTTAATTTTTAATAACATATAAACTAAATTGTTTTCTGTGTTCACGAACCAGTTTGAAAAGATTAAGCAACTATTTCGGGGGATCCTATGAAAAGCTTCCTAGCTTAACCTGCTCAATAATGAGTATTAATTCCATCAGGCATTTAGGACCTGTCAGTTACCGTTATTGCCAAAAATATCAATTTTTCTTTTTTTTTTTTAAAGATTTTATTTAATTATTTTTAGAGAGAGAGGCAGAGAGGGAGAGAGACATCAATGGAGACACCTGCCTCCAGCCACAGACCTGACTGGAGACCTGGTTTGCAACCTGGTTATGTGCCCTGGCTGGGGAATCGAACCTGCGACCTTTGGGTTCGCAGACCGGCACCTTATCCACTGTGCTACCAGCCAGGGCTCAATTTTTCTTTAGGTATGCATGTAGCTTGTTTTTCTTTAAATGTGTAAAAATCTTCTGTGGAGGACTTACATGGAAAACCTGAACAGAATATCTTAAGGATCAAGACCAAAATGTAACTCTGCTATCTTTTAGGGATCAAAACCTCAATGTTCATTTGTGTTTGCTTTAAGTCAGAAACTGGGGGTTATTTCAAAAGAGGTAACAAAGAAGTAGGTGTTGAAGGAGGGGGGCAGATTTTTGACCTATGAAGTAAAAGGATAAATGGGTGGTTCTCATGGCAAGGTCACTGCCACGCATCAACCAAGGGAAAGTAGAATACAGACCCTTAGGAGCAGTGACATTTGGGCTTTGTAAGAGCAATCATCCAACTTGCCATGTAAATTCAGGCTGTGAACCACAACAAGAGTCATAGGCTCTATTTAAGCAACACAAATCATACACCTGTGCTCATTACCCTGTCAACACCAGCCTGGTGCTTGGGCATAGAGTGTAAGCCAATAGAAATTGGTAAAATTGAGTTAAACTTACTTGACCCTCTTGAAGGGAGTGACATGTCTTATTCATTTATATCTGTATTCCAAATGCAGTGCCTGAAATATACTAGACACTATACAGGGTGCGCAAGATCAATTGGCAAAATTGTAGTACAATAAACAACATACCACAAAAGTGTTATATTTTGAAATAAATTTATTCTTACCTGTAAATACATAAATATGTCATTGTTATTTTAATTGTTCAAAAAAGTCCCCATTTGCTACAGTAATAGCCTCGATTTGACTTAGGAATCTTGAGCACACTTTAATGAACTTTTCTTTATCCATGGACATCATAATGTTTTTAATCTTAGCTTTAATGGCCTCTTTATTAGAATGAGGTTGTTTATTAATGTCTCTCTCAAAAATGCTGCAAACATAATAGGCTAAAAGATTTGCATCTGGTGAACTAGGCAGCCAAATTTTCTTCGACCAGAATTCAGGAACATGGACACTGAGACATTCTTGCACCTTTTTGGCATTATGTGCTGGTGCACCGTCTTGTTGAAGATAAAATGATGTCCATTTGCTACTTGCTTCATCCAAGGTACAACTCCTTCTCTCTAAAGGTTGAGGTAAACATCCTGGATCTATATTGATAATCTCCTAGATTCTGTGTACAATATCTGGATGTGTGCAATCCTTGCATACCTTATACATTTTCCTTGTTGGTGTGGTGACATCAGAATCAGCATCATACACCTTCTTCACATTGTCAATTGTATGTAAAGGGATGTTATGGAAGTTCGCAATTTCCTTAGCAGTTGGCCCTGAAAGCAGTCCAGAAACTATGGTTGCTCTAACATCGTATTCCTTCGACGTGTTGGTTGCTCTCAGAATTCAATACTTTATAGCTGAAACAATGATGTTAAATCATCATTTTAGAAACATTGATTTTCAAAATTAATAAGAAGCATGTGAAATAAGGAGATGCAAAATTATTGCCAATTAATTGCACGCACCCTGTACATTGAATATATGTTTAATAATGAAACATTTACAGAGCATCTGCAATATACAAGACATCATATTTAAGGCCACCAGGAAGGTCCCTGGGAGTTCACACACAGTCTTGTAGAAGTGATTAAATGAAATATATTGGTAGGTTTGTTCTATTAAAGTCTAAATAATCATTACTAACAAAACGATAAATGGCAAGAATTAGGTCACTACAGTAATTGCTCAAAGAACAATTCACAGATTGAGCATTCAATTATGTGGCAACCATATGGTTATGCATTTCCCCGTGTTGACATACTGTAAAATTCACACGTTATATAAAAAGAAATCACACCAGGAAAGTACAGGCTAATATAAATAGTAGAGTGAAAAATACATTACCGAAATTTACTGCTTAGTAACGGATTTACAGATTTGAGCTTCTGATTTTTAAGAATTCCATTGATGCCAATTTTGAGAAAACTTCCAATCAATGTGAGAAGGAAGGATAAAAAAGAAATGAAATGTAGTAGAAAAGTGATGAGAGGCAGGGAAGTAACTGATTTAATTTAGCTGCAGCTAACATTAAAATATATAAAATCGCTAATGCCCACCTTGGCAGGGAGCCAGGAAGCCTGGGCCCTTCTTTCTCTGCTACTAAAGAGCTGTAATGAATTTAAGCAGATTTCCTCACCTGTAACATGAAGGCAGTGAACTATTGCTGATAGGAATTGTGGTTTAAAAAAAAAAAAAACATCCAGGGTCTTTGCTGAGACCTTTTAATGCATATGCTTTCATCTTTACAAACATATCAATAGAATTATAGACCCATAATTTAGGGACCTCTTTATTATCCTGAACATAATTAATTCAATAATACAGGTAAGGCTGTGTCAGCAATTCCTTAATAATATTCCTTTCCAAAGGGTAGCTCCTTCTCAGGCTCCTTTGTTTTTATAACACTTTTCTCAGGCTTCTTTTACAGACCTTGCCTGGAGCAATATGGTTTAGTCTGTTTATAGGTCTGTTGTCCATACTAGACTCTGAGTTCCTTGAGGGCAGACATGGTGACTTACTGATTTTTCAGTTTTTGCAAAGTACAGGGACTGGCACAGAATAGGTGCTCATTGATGCGGGGCGGGGGCGGGGGCAGCAGGAAAAGAGAAGGACCACATATGGGATATATTGGCTCCATAAAAAAACCCACAGGAGTGAGTCTACAGGAGCTGAGCAGGGCTGCTAAGGACAGGACATTGTGGACATCACTCATTCATTCGTCGGGTCACCCGGGATTGGATCCAACTCAACTACAGGTAGCACACAGAGGAGCTCAATGGAAATTGAATTAATATTTAATCAATTTAGTTGGGAAATTGCATATTTGGCATATGTTTCCAATAACTTCTCTTTGCTCCTCCCTTTTTCAACCTGCTCTGGCTAGAACACTCTCGGTCCTTTCAAGGCAGCCTCATCTACAGGTCCCTCTCATTCTTGGTTCCTGGAGCTTCTTCTCCGCCAGTCCTTCAGGCCTGGGGATGGTGGCAACATAATTCACCCTGTATTCCTGCTCTCTCCCTTGGGATTCCCCTACACCTAACCATAGCTCAGTGATTCATCCTCAGTTCCATCACTAAGTATCCCAGTTGAAAATGCACCAACTATTTCTTGGTCAGGACCCTCACTAATACAGTAAATAAGAAAGAAAAAAATTCAGTGTAAAATCTGTCCCTGCACTCCTATCATGGAGAATTACCACACTGAATTTTTGGGTAAACATTTCAATAAATAGATCCTTGTGTAGACTGTATATTTTTAGACACAGTTGACCCTCACTAGTTCACTCATTCCTCAGTATGATGTTGTAGGTTCATTTCAGTATCTGCACCACAAATGCTGTTTGTGTTTGAGTTGGTAATTATTTATGTTTACATTTGGTCCCTGGTATTTAAATATACTTTTCTGTAACTTGTGTCCTCTTGCATTAGAATATAGTGTCGCGGGGGGAAAGATGCCATTTTTCCTTTTCTTTGTAATTTCTCATAGCTAGCAGTTTTATGGCTAACTGATATTTGAAAAAAATCTGGATATCTATGAATTATGAATATGGTCAAGTAAGTATAGAGCCAGGTCTGAAAATAAACATTTTGTACATTTTTAGGTCTAATTTGATAGGATTTGTATGTAATAGTCATTTCAAGAGCCAGCAATTCTTAAAGAAGTATATAACCAGTTGGTTCATACAGTCATGATGAAATCATTATAAGAATCATTAAAATGTCCATTCTTTGAGAGTGTTAAACCTATTAGTCAGGCAATGGTCCAGATATGCCATTCTTTGATCATTGATATATAAGCACAATGAAGTCAGTGTTATATATATTTTTTCTTTTTTGCATTTCACTGAATCCTCAGTGCTTAAGATAGCCTGGCATTTAGTAAGTGTTCAATAAATATTTATTGATTAAATGAATGTATTGGAATGTAGTTAATTATATTGTTGTCTTTTGTGTTTTTGCAATTGTGTTGTCATTCATAAATGATAAAAAGACAATGTAAATCCATATTTTCAACAGATATTTATTGCATTCTTATTCTGTTCAAAGCACTGAATTAGATGTTTCCTTTGGGAGTTCACATTTGACAAGTTAAAATAACCTCTTGAATATGACATAGTCATTGGGGGATCCCATCTCAATATATTTTTTTTAATCAGAATATCTTTGCTCAAAGCAAGGCTTTATCTCCTTGCTCTCTATCTCTGACTTTTGCGAGCTTTGCAGAAATATATCAAAGTAATTAGCACTCTCCTTAGAGTGCCTGATCCTTTTTCAGGATTCCATGGCTGGTGACCATGTTATGCCTTCCATGAGGACCTGAGCATTCTAATAAAAGTGCTGGGAAGCTACTCCTGCTGGTATGATTTCTTTCTATCCCATCCACAATGGTGGAAAACAGACTCTTCTTCCTCCTTGTCTACGATTTGCATGAGTCTCTCATCATGGTGTCATGGTTCCCTTTAGAGACTTTCCCAAGTCCTTCTCCCAAGTTTTCATGTGACTCCAGTTGATCTATACATTAAAGTTGTACAGTCTTCTATATTCATAGGTGTTTCAGTTTATTCTCAAAATCTTTTTACTTATTTGACTGCAAATAGGTCCTTGTTGTGAGTCATTCTTACAAAGTAGCCCTAGTAGCTTCACAACTTGGAACATATTGAGTAACACTCCAAACTTACTTAGATTAAGGAATCTAAATCTAAATAAATTGCTGGAGGATGCACATTTCCTAAGGGCAAGATGCTATTTTAATTGTTGAGTTCACATTCCCTTTAAGCAATTAAATCTCCTCTTTCTCCTTTTCCCCTTTTTCCTTTGTCTTCCCTTTCTTCTCTCATACTCTTTTCTCCTT
This sequence comes from Noctilio leporinus, assembly GCA_004026585.1. NCBI lineage: Eukaryota > Metazoa > Chordata > Mammalia > Chiroptera > Noctilionidae > Noctilio > Noctilio leporinus. Next base: position 201,945 of record PVIW01002399.1, read on the forward strand.
TTTTCCCCATGTGTACCCAGAGATCCACTTCCTTTTGTTCAGATTCACATTAACATGGTAGAGAGAAATGCTTTATTGATCCATCATTGTAAAAATAATTACAAGTAATTATTTTAAGTAATTACACACAACTATCTAATATGTATTTCTCTGAAGAACTCATTCATTAAACTAATTCTTTATGACATATTTCCAGATTTTATGCCATAAGCAAAAGAGGCCTTTATTTTCTTTTCTATTAAAAAAAAAAAAAAAAAAGACAAGAAAAGCCTTTTTCTTTTTCCAAAAGAAATGAAAGTCATTGCAATCATATGAAACATTACTTTCAAATCACAAAACCAAAGACATTCAGAAGTAGAGCTTAGCATCTTGATTGGTTTTGTTACATGGAATTGTCTTTCCTAGTTTTTCCCTCCACTGTCACCTCTTTGCTCATGTCACATGAGTAAGAGATGGTGCCATTACCCTCTGATTGCTTTGTACTCTGGTGCTTTCACCCCTGAAATGGCCACTTTCAGTTAGACCCTTGATGCTATCTCAGCATTTCTTCACCCCTATTTTCTGCCCCCTTCTCCCCCAGACACACTTTGCATTACTGCAGCTGTTAACTTGTCAGAGTCCAGAAGTCCCTGAGATGTCAGCAGGGAGAAATGCTAGAGTGAGGAAGAACCATGACCTGAAGGAAATAATGAATTGCAGGAGTGTTGCTATGGGGAACATACTAATTTAGGACATCTTTCTCTGATGAAATCTGTTAGGCTCTTAGTTTTCCAAATGTGGGAACTTTTGTACTTGTTTTCCTCTTAGGCACAGAATAATTCCCAAGAGAGATTCCATTCATTCCTCATAGAGAAACAGAAGAAAAAGAATGAAGTCGAGCTGGTAGGTTGTTAGGAGGATTGTGTTTATTTTGAGATCTGATTCAAGAAGTGGACTTGGAAGTGCAGCTAGTCCGAGCTAGAGCTTATTCATTTTTTAGCTGGGTTATACAGGGCTCAGCCAGAGGTTCTCCTGACCAGAGAATGTTACAGCTATCTAGAATACTAAGTGGGCTAATGACTATATACAGAGAGACTAATTATGGGCACAGTCATTCATTAGGGTCAAATGTACACTGTGATCGTGGCTAATTTTTCATCTGTTGGAACTGAAGTTCTTACTGTCTTTCATAGGAGGTAACAATATAACTGAATTCCTCAGATATATGTATATGAAGTACTCACACTTTTATTCCTTAATTTACCCCAAGTTGATGCCTGGCCTTATTCCTTCCCTTCCCTTCCTTATCCCTCAAGAGATAAGTTTACAGTAATGTTTTCTTTATACTAATAAGCAGCTCCCTTCCAGACAGAACTAGAAGCTGAACCCTGTGGAATGAAATGATGTTCATTTTGGCATTAGTCCAAATTGATAAAGCATAGAGGGATTTTTGCAATCATTATTTTATTCATCTTTTATAGAAAATGTGGAGATTTCTGGGTGGGTGTGGCTTTCCCCCAATGAATGTTACCACTGTTTTCCTGTGATGCATGTTCGCATGAGTCAACAGAAACCTTTTGACTAAGCAGAGTGAGATTTGGAAAGACTGTGTGCATCAGCATGTTGGATAGGGGGAAACCAAAAGCAAGAGGGGGCAGTGAGACTTCAGGCAGAAACACTGACAAATAGGTTCCTGAAACAGTAGAGTCACCAGAGCCCCACAACATCTCCCATCTTCCCAGACAAGCTCTGTATGATGGACAGATGAGGAAGTATTTGGGTTTGTCATCACTTGTTCATAGACTCAGAGCCCCAGAAGAATCTGGCACCTGGATCCTAGGGAGGGTACAGCCTCTGCGGAATGAGGCCCCAGCCCAGTGCCTCATGTTATCTGTCCTTGAAGTCAGCCTTCCTGTGGGGACCCTTGGTGATTTGTTAACATACCATTGCAGTGAAGCAGTGGTAGGTCATGCTGTAACAGAAGAGCAAGAGGGTAAGTCTAGAAAGCACTTGGTAACATTGCGGTGGCAGGGGGAGCAAATTCTCAGGTTGTGTTAATAGCAATCAATGACCTAAAACAGGAATGTCTATCAATTAGACTTAGCTTTGGTTGTGAGTGACAGAAAACACAAAATAACCGTAAGTGAAACAACAGGATTGCATATTTCGCTTTCTTGTGAAAGCCCCAAGATGTGGTCCAGGTCGGGGAGACACTTTAGTGTCAGGGATCTGCCTTCCTTCCCTCTGGCTATTTGCCTTCCTCCACACGGGGCTTCCCTGTCCTAGGACCAGGAGGCTGCTTGGGTCCCAGCCAGAGGAGGGTCGGTAGCAGCAGCAAGGGCTGCCCCTTTCTGTAAAGGCTCTTCTTCCAGGAAGCCACACATAATACTTCCATGCAAATTATAGTCACATGCCGAAGTGGCTGGAAAATGCTGCCTTCATTTGGGGTAATTATGTGGCCAGACAAAAATCAGGGATGGTATGACTAATGAAGACAAAGAGGATGAATACTGGTCTCCTTCCTGGAACTTTGCCAATGCTCTCCCCATTTTCCAAAAAACTAGTGGCCTCTCCACAGGATGTGAAAGGCCTTCTCTATCCTGTCTGGTTTATAGCACACTTAGGGTACATTTTTTGGTTCTAAAACCGCACTAGGAAAATAAATATATATGAATCCAGAAGTAAATTATCAGGATGGTGTGAGGAGTGGGACCCTTCACCTACCTCAATGCTGGTTAAAAGAATTGAATGGACTGTGTTAAATGGAGAAGTGAGGGAACTGGTGATATTTAGCCAGGAATTTACTCCTTTCTCAGGAAACACATAGGGAAGACATGAAACCTGACTTAGACCATTCCAAGAGCTGACTGGTTTGGTTGGTAGAATTGTAATATGGCCCAAATCAATAAGGCTGACTTGAAGCAGTATATGTAGAGCATTTTCTGACACTCAGAGAAGCCTGAAGGTGCATGAGCTGTGCCTGGGTTGAAGGGATTGAATCAATGGCTGTAGGGTCAGTTGATGTAGACTTTTAACATGTCATCCTGCCTCTAGTCTTATCAACCACTCCAGTCCATTCTCCACATGGTCACTGGTGATCTTTTGAAATACAAAATAGATCATAGAACTTCCCAGATAAATGACTCTCAATGGCTTCCCATTGCCATCTACGGCCCAGCTCCTCCCAACCTGGCCCTGCCTTACCCTCTCGGAGTCTCCACGCATAATTTCCACTTCCTCACTTGTGCCACATTTCTGTTCCTTTCAGAACTTCACCCACATTGCCCCTCTTCCATGAAACGCTTCTCCACACTCACTCTCACATCTTACCTGGCTCCCTCCTACTGCTGAGTTAGTACTGCCTTTCTGAGGTTCCCACCTGCACCCCCTCAGGAAGGGGTTTTCCTTGATTTCTGTCACCTTCCTTAGCATAACAATCACTGCAGTGATTGCAATGGATTACTCAGTGATTTGTCCTTCTAACTATCAGCTCTCTGTAGGCAGAGTCTGGCGTCCTCAGACTTAGCATACTGCCTAGTGCCTAGCAGTGACTGACAACAATGTAGAACATTATAGAAGGTATTCAAGCATCCCCTGAGGGGAGATCCAGGTTAAGGAAGAGGGAGAAGCAATAGAGGTAGGAGTAATGAGGCATAGAGTGCAAATAAAGGATGGTCGCTCACCCCAGCCCCCCTTGCATTCTGTCTGGAGTGGTGGGATTGAGGCATGTGAAAGAATTGCATCCCTTGGGTTACTTGGATCGCCTGCCAGCCCCCAAAGAGTCAGAGCAACTGTAAAGGGGAATTTGAAATACTAGCTATGTTAATGGAGGTCAGAATCATGGAGTCTGGATTTACAGCTCCAAAAATTGACCCAGAATTATTTTCTATTATTCAAAATTAGTTATGTTGAAAGAGGGGCAAAGGGCTTCTTGTTATACAGACTATTGCTAATGTGTCTGTGGAATTAAATCTTGTTTGGTTTTTATCTGTTCTGGGGAATGTGAGGAAGAATCTCCCTGGGTAGGGCAGCACTCACCGGACCACCACACGGAGAGCAGAATTTGCATGTGAGAGGCTTTGGCCTGCCAGACCTCGGTGACCTGGGCTGGCTACCAATCTCTGCCTTTTCTTGGGGTGATTTTTGCAGGCGCAGAGTAAACTCCTGCCCTCAAACCTTTATTGTCATTTGCTTCCTGATGCTTAACATTCTCCGTTTAGAGATAAAGCCTCAAACACAAGGGCCACAAGAATAACATGTTGACTTAAATTTGCATGGGGATGTATTGGATCCTGTTCAGAAAGAGAAGCCTATCAGGCTGTAGAAAGTAGGGATGGGGAGGGGAAAAAAAGAGGAGTTTGAAACAGGAGAGCCTAAGAATTAATATTCTGAGGAGGCTGAGAAGACTGAGGATAAACTACATTTAAATTAATGATTTTGCTTAGCCTTATTTACCCCAAACATAAAAGAGAGAAAGAATTTCTTGCTTGGGGCTGAGGTGGCAGTGACTTCGGAGTGGGCCCCCAGCTTCCAGCTTAGGGGCAGGGCATTCTCTGTTCCCCGCTTGAGCAGCTCTATGGCATTCTCTAACCCGGCATTGCCCGTAAATGAGCGAGACACAGCCCCGCATCTGCGTTGCCACTGGTCGGCCTCCGTGGTCAGTTCCTGCATGCTGTTTTGTTGCACAGGTCTCCATTTTTTTGGCATACACAGACCATCAGAAAGTCGGTGAAATGGCAAACAGGATGGCAGTTTTCCAAGAGGAGGAGGTGTATGCCCATGGAGCCCAGAACAGTGATCACCTTGCAAAAGGGTTTTTAAGTAGAGCCCTTTTTTTGAGGCTGATTTGAAAGAATTAGCTTCTCCTAGAATGAGAATCACCCTCCTGGCATGAACGATTAATTTTCTTAATTGCTGCAAGGAAGCACACGAACAACAATCGTACCGTCTTCTCCGTTTTTGTTCTAAAAGGCATGAAGTTGCTAATAATGTTGTGTGTACAGAGCACTAATTAACAATAGTCACTTGTTTATTATACTTATATTTACCTCTAAGAATTTAATTATTAATTGATCTTTTTTTAAAAAAAAAAAGCTCAGTGTTAATCTTTTGTGCAGGGTTAATCTTTTGTGCAGGGGTATATGCAGTGAAATATACCTTTAAAGATGTATAGGTGATCAGAGAGGTTTAATTCTCTAGACAGATACAATGATAGTGTTTCAGTTCTATAAACAAAACCCACTGGTACAATGAATCATTAACCTATTTGCTTTAGGGAGAAAGAGAGAGAGAGAGAGAGAGAGAGAGAGTTAACTCTTTTGAGAGTTATTGTTAACCAGCAAGAGAGAGGAAAGATGGCAGAGTTTTAGATGTTGTGTGGTTTTTTGTTTATTTTGCTATCTAAAAATTGGCAGTAGTTTGGTAAAATATCCAAATATATCCCTAATACCTCTTTTTCAGGCCCTCACCTTTTTCCTTAATCAAGTGGAATTGTGGTCCACACTGTGTGTGTGACGATCCCTGTTCCTCAGTACAAATTTTCTCTTAACTTCCATTGGATCCTAGTAAATCAGGCCTCTCTCTGTTTCTACTTTCTGCCTGTAAGTTTGGTAGTAGAGATTAGTCATACTTTTCTTGGTGAAGCTGACACCCAGGTAATTCACATTTAGTTTTCTGAGTTTTCAAGCTGATGAAAGAATGGTGCTGATCTTCCTCTATACTTGACAACCCAAGGAAATGGAGAACTCCACCTGGGTCCTTCCCGTAAGCCCACCCTCCGAGCTTCCTCCTTTGGCCACTAACCCACTTTGGGTGCTCTTGAGAAAATACTCTTATCCCTGCTCTGGAGCTCCCAAGTGCTATCAAGAAGTGAATTGAGGTGTTTTGTAAACATAGGTAAAACCAAAGAGAGCACTGTGGCTTGTGGCTTGCTCTGTATCTGCAAATACTCATATGCTAATCATATTTTTGTCAGAGATATGCCAGACTTTTACAGGGCTTTGCACAGATATATGTATATTTTAAAATATGAATGTATGAATGATCAATAGCATGACTTGTGGTTCTAAATCAGAGGTCAAAATGATAGAGAAAAGAAGCTTATTATTGAGGGAAAACACAGGGTAGAAAAACTTGGTTTTTATTACTTGGATATCTATACTGTTCAGAATATTTTTATTATTTATTTACTTATTTAAAGATTTTATTCATTACTTTTAGAGAGAGGGGAAGGGAGGGAGGAAGGAAAGAACAGAAACATCAATGTATGGTTGCCTTTCACCTGTCTCCAGCTGGGAGCCTGGCTGAAGACCTGGCTTGCACCCTGGGTAGGTACCCTGGCTGGGATGGGACCAGCGGCCCTTGGGTTCACAGGCCAGTGCTCAATCCACTGAGCCATACCAGCCAGGGCCAGCTTTTTAAATTTCATTTTTACATAGAAAGAATTGAGGGGAAAAAGTTCAGGGTCTGAATATTTTTCATCTTCTGTTTCCTTAAGCAAAATTTTAATGTCTGTTCTCCATAGGAATTTTTAAGCATTTTAATTCTAAATATAAAACAGTGTTTCTTTAAATGTCAGAGAAGCTGGAGAGGTTGAGGGGCAGGGAGGGATCATGAATTGAAACTGGGAAGCATTCCCTTTCCCCTTCAGTGTCTTTTCTTTATGAGAATAAAGGGAGGGAAAGAGTCAATGGACTCAGCCCTATAGCAACATTTTTCCCCAAGGAATTTTGTATTTAGTTCTTGTGCTTTTGGCTAATAAAGAAGAGAGACACATTTAGCTCATCTGAACAAAAGAAAGCAACATTTCAAAATGTGGTTCTTTTACTTGTTGATTTTCTAGATTTTACCTCAGCCCACTCCAGGTTGTAAACAAAGGAGAACAAATTACTTAATGCAAACAAATTTATTCTCTCCTTGAAGTAAGATGCTTTGCATTAAGGAGACTTGTTTTTTTGCTCCGACAAAATGAAACAAATGAAATAATCTGGAGAATTCAGTAAACTCTCGCCTTTAATTTGACTATTCAGATGTAGCTTTCAACTATGTATGCACAGTATTACCAGTTAAAACACCAGGACTGAATTGACCCATCAATAAAATAACTAAAATGGTCTAGTTAATCCAGATCCCCCATTCCCCCAACCCCCAGCCCTACTGCTCAGCCAGGCCCCAATTCCATTGATCATTTGTTTGCATGAGTTTATTGGACTGACCACCTGGTCTGAGATTACAGAGCCTTGCTCTTTCTTTTATTTCTGTGACTATCAGTATTTTGTTTCTTATCTTCCCGGCAGTTCTAGATGGTTCACCCTTTGATGGATAGACCTGTGCTTTGTCTCATTTGGTTCCACTTAGACAAACAGCAGGGGTGTAAAAAGATGCCCGAGTACAGATAACAAGAGACTTGGATCCTACCCCCTCTGGGGACTGTCCCCTCTGCAGACACAGCTACAGTGAGAAGTAGAAAGAAAAAAAAAACACACGATAAAATTTGTTAGCAGCTTTCGCTGAGTCTCTTAAAATGCACGTCAGAGTAGTGTATGCAGACACCTAAAATGGGGAGATTGCCTGGTTAAGTAAACGGATCAGTCAACTATCTGTTCCTCACATTTTATAAGAAAAAGAATAGAGACCAACGAAAACTAAAGCATCATGCTCTTCAAAGAGAGATTTTCATTTTGTTACAAAGGAGAGTGCTTCATTTCGAACTAATAAAGACATCATTGCTTTGCATATGTTCCAGAAAATATAATTTTCCTTTATGCCCTTCACAGGATTAGCTGTGTTATTACTATTTTTGCTGGAGCTAAACATGTTTTACTAATAGGGTAGTTCAAAAAAAATTATCAGCAAGTCTTTTTTTTTTTTTTTTCTTTTAATTTTATTGTTGTTGTATTACATCCATCCCTTTTTTTCTCCCCTCTGTCCCCCTCCCCACCCACCCTTTCCACCCAAAGTCAATCCCACCTGTTGTCCATGTCCATGGTTCCTTTACAGCAAGTCTTTATCATGGTGTTCTGCCAAGTGAATACAGCAGTCAGATCAAATTGACAGTGTCTTTCTAGCTGGGAAAACACAATGCCACCCAATCCCATTCCCCCAGCCTGAGACTCTGACCAATGGAAGGTAGCAAGAGCCAGAGAATAAACAAAATGCTTTCTGAACCACTCACCTGAGTTTTAATGGTGCACCTAAAGTGTGATCCCTGGAGTTCACACAGTATTGTGCATTTTGCTAAGGCATATGCTCCACTAGAATTTTTATTTTAAAGTAACTCAGTTCTGATGCACGCAAAGGCAGGGTCCATTGGCTTACAAGAATCAAGCCAGGTACATTTCCATGATTCATGGTCACTAGGCAATGTCCAGCTGTAGCTGATCATTCGTGCTGAAAAATGTCCCACATGTAGATAACCTGATCACCCTTCATAACACTGCAGGATAGTCTTATTCTGACTCCAGATAATCTGAAAGCTGAATAAGTGACTAGAAGGGGTCATTCCAAAATATGCTTAGAGACAAAATTTTGCCTAATCTTTTGAAAACAGTTATCTTTAAACAGTTTAGTTATGCTAACAAGACTTGGGATGATGGCCCTGGCTGCTGGCTCAGTGGAATAGTGCCAGCCTGCTTACCCAAAGGTCGCTGGTTCAATTCCTAGTCAGGGCACATAACCAGGTTGCAAGCCAGGTCTCCAGCCAGGTCCCCAGCTGGAGGCAGGTGAAAGCTAACCATACATTAATGTTTCTCTCCCTTTCTTCCTAAAAAGTAATGAATAAAATCATTTTTAAAAAATGTAAAAAAAAAAAAAAAAAAAAGACTTGGGATGAAAGAGAGGAGATAGGATTGTAAAATCACAACACGCCTCATCATAGATAACTCCTGTTTTTCTCAGAATTACACATTCTTTTGATTAGAAGCACCCTTAGAGATCTCTGTACTTGAAAGATGTCTGTTTAAGGCTCTTCACACATTGAACTTCTTCTTCCTTGGATGAAGTTTAGAAACATATCTGTTTCAATGATAGTCCTTGTTATGAAGGACCACAGAGGAGGATTGTAAGGACCTTGTCTAGAGGGTCTGGTGAACGTTGCATATAGCTTTTCTCGAAAGTGACCATCAGTCTCATCCTTCAGAGAAAACACAGTTCCCTAACTGTTCATTTGCTTCCACCATTGTTTAGCATCCCTGGTTCCCAGCCCTGTACCTCAGCCAGCCTTCACCCTTGGCTTTGCAGAGGGATCAGGCTCATTTGATTCCAACACCTCTTTCTCCTTTCTTGGATTGTGTTTATTCATGGCCTGGGAGACTGCAGAAGTCCAAACTTCACATTGTTATCTGGACTCATGTGAAAATGCCTTCTTGGTCACCCAATCGGTGTCAGTCTGTACAGGGATTTATTTCAGCCATAACAGCCCCATCAAGAGGCCTTCTGTCCAGGCTTTAACATGGGCACTGACGGAACTCATGCCCTCAAGGCAGTCCCTTTCCTCTGAGGTGCCTCTGACAAGTTTCCTCTGAGCTGTTCCTAGACAAACCTTGGGTATAGGTACACCCAATGAAATGAACTTGTCCTTCACATGTGAGAAACTCAGCTAGTTAAAGAGAACTCTTTTTTTTTTTTTTTTAATTTTATTGTTGTTGTATTACATCCATCCCCTTTTTGCTCCCCTCTGTCCCCCTCCCCACCCACCAAAGAGAACTCTTAAGCTTTCCTTAAAGTATGTGTTCTACTGATTAAATATTCTTCATCCTTTCATCTTTTTTATATAACAGTAGTTTAGATTCTTTGCCTGACATGTCCTCTAAACAAGTTATCAGTTTGGCTATCCCTCTTCTTGAAGGGTATACAGAAAATGGAAATTATACTTCCAGAGAATCTGACAAGAACAGACTAGAAGAGCACTAACCCTGTATGAGCAACCTCAGATAACATTGGTTGTTTCACAGCCACGTTATATGGTTGACTGGTACTATGATTACTATCAACTAAAATTCTCTGTACCCCGACTGTTGCTTTCAGAATAGGTTCTCAGTAACGTTTTGACTACTGAGAGTTTGAATTTTGAATGAAATGAAGTCCTTTTTATACATCACCCCTGCTAAATTGCTTTCTCCAATCCTGTTCATTTTCTACAACTGATATTTTCATGTCCAAGTATAGAGATGTATGTTTTCCTTGTTAAACATCATTGTTTCAGGGCTAGCTTGTGGTTCCAGCTTGTTGAGATCATTTTTCTCTTGTTTCTGTTACTCAAAGTATTTTTTATTGCTCCCAGCTCTGCATCATTGATAACTTTATACTAAGCATGTGTTTACAAATTTAACCAAGTCCTCAATACAAATTATTAAACAAGGTCAGTGTCTGGCATGTCATAAGAATCTTGTAGGTTGGTTGTCATTCTTCCATGAATTGGCACTACATATAGATATATAATTCATTACAAGTCCCTATAAGAGGTAGCCAAGAGGATCATGGATTTCATGCTCAAGCAGACCTGGAATTCAAAATCCAACCCTTCTCCTTACTAATAGTGTAGCCTTAGATAAGTTCATTGAGGTTTCTCATCAATAAACTGCTCCTCTACAATAATACCTCCTTCCTCGGTTTTTGTGGCAGATGAAACAAGATTATTGCCATGAATTATGAACCAGAGCCTGGCATGTGTTTGTCTCCCACCAATGTCTCCCCAAATCCCTCCCTCATGTAAATTGTCTACACCTTATATACAAGATATCACAGACTTTAAATTCATAATTAAAAGTAAACATTCAGTAGTTTAATATACTACTTTATCTATAAAGTAGCTTTGTCTATGATGCTTTTTTATTTTCTCAAAACTTTTTCAATGTGAAATCATTTCCTTGAAAAACAGGGTTAAGAAAAATAAGAATTAAGATTTTTTATAAAAATTGTACCAGTGTTTTAAATATACATTCCTAGTATGCTTTGGCTCTAAACTTTAGAAGAAAAATTTTGTTAGTCAACTTTCATATTTTATAATCACAATAAAATAAGCCAGATGAATAAAAATGTAAATGGCCTTGTTCCGTCTTTTAAAGCTATTTCCTCTTGTGACGTGTTCTTTTCTGAATGAAGGTTTCACTTCCTACAAATGTTCTTGGATAATTCAACAAAGACACCCGCAATCATATCTACAACAAGCAGGGTAACAAGTAGATCTGGAGTTTAGTAGCTTATATTGTGTGTCTCTGAAATGGCTATGAGGAAACATGAAGTGAATTAGTCAATCTGTCAGGAGGAATACTGATATGCTGTCACAAATTAACCAGTTGTGTCACAATTTTAAGGCCACGATTTCAATTACCTGAAATTAGTAATAGTGGTAGGAGACTGCTTTTCTATTGTACCCCACATACTGTTGTTAAAGCCTATTTTAGATACTTCAAGTGGAGGATTTAAAACATGTATTTAAAAGATTTCTGTCCCCCTAAGAGTAAATTAATAATACTAAGATGATACATTAATTTTTCCAAAGTAGTAAATAAGCACAAAACTTGTACTATACAAAATGTCCACTAGTTAAAAAAAAACAAACAAGCACAAAAATATTTCTATAAGAAGTCTAGATTAGGCCCTATTGGCTTTAATTGTATAATGAAAATCCATTTATGTGCATGACCAAACTCTCATCAAATCACACCTTGGGGCACCAATCACTTCTTGTACTAAACTGGCTATGTCACAAGAATGATGGGTGCAGAGGTGGTCACTTCCATGAGTGAAACCAGATGTAACAAAAAACCCAGTCCCAGCTCTGAACTAGAATCTTCTCTTGGCTAATAAGATGTGACTGAATTCCAGGAATGTGTGAGTTCAGTTAAAGTAGTAATGGTTTCTCATCAGTGGTTCTTCGGGCATTTTAAATCTTTTACTTGTTCGTTCAGTAGGATTTTTTTCCCTTAAATGCCGAACACATGCACAGCATTTCTGATGCTGCTATGACTCGCCCGGTAGAATGCTGCCTCATAAGTTTTTCCTGCGACACTTCCTTTCAGCTACGTTTCACATGTGCTTTCTTTCTTCTGCCCCCACTCAGTGCTCACCAACAAATTTCCATTGTCAGTCCCCTCCCACACACAATTTCACTCGCCCATACACTCCCTGCATCTTAGAAAAATTCAAACAACCGCTAGCATTTTCATTGCACGTTATGGAGAAAAAAAAATTGACTTCCTCAAAAAGGGTGTATAGTTCACGTAAAGGACTTAAAATTTTTTAAAACGTTCTCTTCTCTGAAGTCTTCTCCTTACTGTTTGCGCACTTGGCACGATAAGAACATACGCTCCCCCCCCCCCCCCCCCCCCCCCCAAAAAAGAATATAGGCTCCCTTTTGGCTTGTGGGACCCCCGAGCCATTTTTGCCTGTTGACCGGTTTTCCCATCAGAAGGTCTTAATTATGAATCAATAAAATAATACTCTATAGTCACACCCCCAGGGAAGGGAAGGATTGCCTAAGTATCTATCTAGATTATTCAGGATAGGATAGGGACCTGGGGACATTTGGTTGCTTTCTATTTTTCATTTGAGCAAAAGCAGATTTTAAAAACTGAATTAGGAAGGTAATAGAAACTGCTTAGATGCGGCTTTTGTATCTGTGTTAGAAACTTCCAACTCGGGAAAGCTTGAGAAAAAAGAAAACTAAAGTTTCAAACATGTGCTCGTTTCTAAGCTCAAACTTGGCAACTTCTCAGGTTGCTTTCTCTAAACCTAAGAGCTCTCACACAAGTGAGGTCTGTTTTCATCACTTTCCAGCAAAGATTAAATAGCAGGGTGCTGCAGTGATGACTCTGGTTACTAAGACTTCATTGCCAAGTCAGAAACATCAGAGGGACAGCTCCATTTAACCAGAGGCCAAGGATACCTTGGCCACATGAATGCCAGGCCAAATGCCAGCCAAGTTAATCAGTATGCACAGTGCTGGAGTCAGGAGCAAATGCCTCTTGCTGGAGAGCTTAGTCCATGGGCCAGTGTGAAACGTTTCAGAACACCGGAGACAAAGGACTCAGTGGCCCACTCCTGGACATGATGTGCCATTTAATTTTTTTTTTAATTGTATGTTTTCCCATGACCATGTATCCTCCATATCCTCCCCCACAATCACCACACTATTGTGCATGTCCATAAGTCGGTTTTTTTTTGTTTTTTTTTTCCCTCAATCCCTCCATCCCCTAAACCCTCCCGGAGAGCTGTCAGCCTGCTCTCCATCTGTGAGTCAGTCTCCATTTTGTTTGTTTGTTCAGTTTGTTTGTTGGATTCCACCTATGAGTGAAATCATGTTGTATTTATCTTTCTCTGACTGGCTTTATTCACTTAGCATAATGTTCTCCAGGTTAATTCATGCTGTCGCAAAGGGTAAAATTTTTCTTTATGGCCAAGTAGTATTCCATTGTGTAAATGTCTCATAGTTGTTTTAGCCACTCATCTACCAATAGACACTTGGGCTACTCCCAAATCCTAGTCACTTTGGATTTGGCAAGCTGGGATAATATAAGCGGTGATTTCTTAAGTGTAGCTAGGCTTATATCCTTATTCTTTCATTTATTCATTTAAAATAAAAGCATTTCGAGACTATTTAATAAGTGTCAAGAAAGTTTTAAGTGTGTTTCTTTTGCCATAGATAATGGGTTGACTTTCAGTTCTGAGGTAAGGAAATTGGGAACCTGGAAGCCATATCTGGGCAGTAATAACTAAAATGACAGTGGTCTTTAGTATCACCTGCTATGCACCGCACTATATATATTACCACATTTATCTATCACAAGGAAGGTGTGGAGAAGGCAATCAAACGTTCAGGAGCAGCTTGATTCACAGAACTAAGAAAGGCCCCTTGGAGAATTGCTGAATGGACTGGCAATTTGGAATAAAGGTAAAGGAATGTAAAAGAGCAGCTGGAAAGTCAGAGGACAGACAGACTACAGTTCAGTACCTGGGAGGCTCCCAGGTGCTACTCACGTTCATTTATTTGAGCCCCGGTTTTAAAAACAGTGAAACCTATTTCTTTGAAATCTGGTAGCATTTATAAAAATCATATTATGCTTGTGATATTTTTTGTTGTTGTTTATAGTAACCTTTGTGAAAAGTCTCTATGAGGCACCATCAACTATAGCTGTTGAGGGATTAGGGGTCTGAGGCCAGCAGCTATCGGGTTCAAATTGCCGCTCTGATGTTTACCCCCTCTGACATTTACCCCCTGTGTAACCTGGGACAAGTGGTTTCGAGCTCACTGCCTCAGTACTTCATCTGTAAAATAGGGGTAGTAATAGTTCCTGCAGAGTGGAGTTGTGAACATGAGAAGAGCCACGTGAGTTACTTAACATGGTAACTAACATTTACAAAATAATGAATCTGTCAACCCCCTCTGCCATCCCCATACCACTTTTATAATACAGTTTTGTGCATCTCTCCTTTCCAGGGACTCCAAAAAGTACTCTGTTTCTCCTGTGATTTGGTAGGCAATTTGTAAAAACTAATATATAATTCATTTAGGATCAAAACCTAATTATACTAGATTGCTCTATAATTTCCTCCAGTGTGCAGGTGTATGATGCAGATTATTAAAAAAGAAAGTAAACTCTGCCATCTATCAGAAAGGTGGAATTTGTGAGTCTCTCCTTCTGGGCTTCTCATTCTCAGACTGCAAATTTGCGTATATATAAATCCCAGGTCTCGTTAAAAATGCAGATTCCCGTCCAACAGGTCTAGGATGGAGCCTGAAACTCTGGCTTTTCAGCAAACTCCCAGGCAGTGTCAGTGCTGCTGGTCTGCGGCCCACGCTTTGATCTAGACCCCAAACCAGTAGCAGTGCCTGAAAGAACAAGGCGAGGGATTGGTGTGAACATTCCTCCAGTCATGGGTGATTTCCTTGACTAAAGTTTTGCTGTGGAAGACCCAGTGCTCAGGCCCCCACCGGCACATCACCCTCCCACGCTTGCACCTGTGAAAACAGATTGGAAACAGGCTATAAAGAGAGAAAAACCTGCACAGAGGCACCTGGTCAGCCCACAGCTGTTCACCCAAGAGAAGGCACCTTGGTTTCAACACTTCGCTGGTCCCTTTCTAGAAGGCCCCGTTATTTCTGAAAAGCAAATGAGACTGAAGTCCCTGAGGCTGGTGGGCCACAGGATGCGGCCCCACGGCCCCTTTTGAGCATTGTCACCACAGTGAAGAGTAGCTCTGTTGAGAGCAGCTGGGCCTCTGTGGACTGCTTCTCACTCCTACACCTAATAGATTTAAATCAGAGGCTTCAGGTAATGGATTTGAGTGTCAATTAGAACAATAAAACACAAAGAGTGTGAGGGAGGGACTCTGTCTTCTCATCTTCCCAGGACAGTTTCCCTTGGGAGGGGGGGTGAATCATAAACCATCCCCAGATGATTTAGTGCCAAAGAGCACATCCTGGAAAAACATTTTGTAAAACTGGTAATGTTTACAAATCCTAGAAAGGTTGGACAAATCCAAAAGTAGTGACTGTATTCAGCATCCTTTGTGTTCCACTTGGAATTTGAGGTTCAATGCAGACACTGAGTGATAAAGTGTTGAATTCTTCTTCTTTATCATTGTTCGTGCATTTTTTCTGCCTTTGCTCCCGTGCTGCGTGCCATGCCCATTGACAAGAGATGTTGTGCTGCTTTGGGAGCATCATCCTCCCTGCTCAGCAGAGGGCAGGTGCAAACTTTTGACCTTCACGTGTGTCAGGTGGCTTTTCCATAATTGGTCCAGAACCCAAACTTACAGATTTGCTTCTGAGCCCCACACCCAGTTCTAGCAAATGTATTGGATATGGTCATTTCAATTAGGTAATATAACAGCAAAAGTTAGCTGTTATGAATTTATGAAAACTATTTCTTAGGTTATAGGAATAGAGAAAATAATAAGGTAAAAAATGCAAGGTAGAGACGGCGTGTGAAACTAATTTCTGTGCAATTTTACTGTAAACCTAAAATTGCTCTAAAACAATCTGTTAATAAAAGAAATGCAAAGTTCATGAACTCGGAAAATATAAGCAGCTATGTTGAATACAAAAGCTTAAGAGAGGACGTTCAAGAGGAAAAACTTCGAAAATGTTTCCTATTATAGCACCATAATTATTTGGTATGATGAAAACAAACAAACAAAAAACACCTGTTCCACTTGTAGAAAAAAAGAAGCAACCATGTCGTTGTTGCTCCTGCAGGAGTGCATATTCTGAAATGGGAGCCCACTGGAATATGAACACCAGCTTGCTTCGAGTACAGCCTGGGTTTGAATCCCAGGTCTGCCATCTTACTAGCTGTGGGACTTGGGGCAAGCTGCATGCCAGCTTTGACCTTAAGTGTCCTCATCTGTCAAATAGTCATAATGACATGTGCATAATGGAGTTATTATGATAAGGATTGAATGAAACATTGTAAGTGAAAACACTAGCCATGGTCTGTGCTTAGCAAATCAGTTGAAGTTAACTACCTTCAAAAGCCCTGCTTTTGAGGTTTAGTTCTACAAAAGGGTGTATCATGTCAGTTGGATGGAAGGTCGGTTTGGGGGAAAAGAGTCCTGGGGAGGGATAAAATCTGCTGGTACGTAGACAGGTTTTGCTGCCTACACACTGTGGGCGCTCAAACATATAGATGTTTATTGCACGCGTAAGGATTTGGTCTGAGAGTGCCTAAAATTTCATGTACAGTGAATCCACACACACAAAAATCATTTCATTCAATGCCATTTTATTACGAATTGACAAGAAGCCACAAAATCTTAACTCTGTTAATACCAATTAGCGTATAGTAAAATAGGTTTTGTTATATGGTGTTTCTCTTAAAGTTGTAGAACCTATTGTCATTGAGCGCTTATCGTAGTAGTTGGTTGATATTATCTTCAGACCCGTTGCTTTGATGTTTGTAGAACATCACACTTTCTAGAGAACATTTATACCTATTTAATAAAATAAACAAACCACAACCTAGGAGGCAGGTAAGACAGATTTCAGATTCTGTTTTGTAGAAGTGGAAACTGAGGTACACGGAGAATCACATGCACACAAAAATACCTAGCAATACAGCAGAATGAGAACTGAGGTCTTCTTTCTTGTAATCAATTTTCCACTGTATCTGTTTAAAATTAGTGAGTCTCTTTCCCCTGTACCCACATGTAAGAGAGCATGGATAAGATGTAAACCTAACTCTGGGAAATTTACAATGTAAGGAAAGATTTTTGCTGGATTAGATCGTGGGTGCTTGTGGTGTGGTATGATGAAAAAAAAAAATGGTAGAGGACAAATGTAGAAAAGAATCTATCAGTGGCCAAACATGTCACAAAAGTCTCCTTTTCCAAATAGTTTTACTCTGTTTCATTTCACTTTGGGATTTGATTGTCACTGATGGCCGTCAGCATGGGTTACCCATGCATAAGGCCACTATAGCTACATTTTCAGCTTTAATGACAGTTCTTACACGGAATGGCAAGTCTGTCTTGACACTTTGCCAAAACGTATGTGTATTTTTGTTTTCTGCATCTTAACCTTATTTTCAAATAATATATTGTAACAACTTGTTGGGGGAGGGGAGTGGTGTGGCAAAGAGAAAAGAAAGTAGTTTTCCTGGTGATGGAAGGTTTTCTTTGTTATTACAATAATTGCACAAAATGTACCATCCGATGTTTATATAGGTCCAGCATAGGAAATGGAGCTGTTGCTTCAGTCCTCTAGAAAACTACTCCCCATACCTGCAGCAGCCCTCCTTTGCCTTCTTTTCCATCGCTACTTCCCTGTCCAGGTCTTCATTCAGAACCTTCCTGGACATTTTGTGTTCTTCACCTGCCTGTGTTTGTGTTATTCCAAAAGAGAACCCAAAACCTCATTCCTCAAAGTCATAGATTTTTAGCTGTAGACCGGACCTTAGAGGTTTTGTAATCTCTGTGTTACAGTAGCTATCTTGCCCTAGTTGCTTCTGTTCGCTGATCCTGTCTGAAGACGCTTATGTTGGGAAGCCACATGAGGATCTTACTTAGCCACGTTGGACACTTAACCCAAGGTGGCCATTCTATGACAAAACTGGTGAGTTAGCAGTGAGAGGAGATGGGGGCAGAAACAGCAGGAGGAGGAGGAGAGAGACCACGAGGCACAGAAAAGAGGAAAATGGAGAGAAAAGCAGCATCTCAGATCCTGATGGATTCCCAGGGTTCCTTCTCGGTCACACATGCTAAGATGGCCTGGGATAGGGATGATGGTTACTGGATTTTTGGTTTTTATTTTTGTTTTGCAGCCAAAATAGCCTGAAATATCATGCCAACTCCAGGGACCTGGAGCAGGAATGTGGCTTGTCCAGAGCCACAAGCTGGTTAACGAAGGAGCCTGCATTTGAGTCCCAGCCATTGGATGCCCTTTTCAGTGTTAGATGTTTCCTGAACATAGACTTGGCTGGAAGTAAGCAGAAACCTTGAGATTATGAAGAGTTTGGGGAGGGGAGTTAAAGAAATAAGAAAGGAGACTGGAAGCTAAAGAGCAAAATGGAAAGGCTGGGGACCCTGAAGTCAAGTTTTTGTTTGATGTTGTTACTTAATCTTCAGCATTTTCTCCATTCTCTGGCTTCTATCACATCTGTTCATACTCTTCCTTTAGGACATCTGAACTATTTCTCTGTCTTTCAATGGTAGGATAACAGTGGGCATATCTACTTATAATGAGGCCAGGTAAACCAGGTGTTTTACCTGAAAGGTGTACCTTTACCAGAAGGTAAGGTCATTGTCACATCATGCAGTACTGTGTTGCTGGGCAGATATATAATCTCGGGGAGAATAACATAGACTTGACAGGCAATCCCACAGACTTCAGCACCGAGGGACAAAAACAGAATGACCCCTTTCTCCGAATGCTGTCTCATCAAAGCCAGGCATGTGTATAGACCCCAGCCCTGCAAGAACAACCATGTCATTGGGCAATGATGATTAAAACTGGATTCGTTTTTGGAGAAGAGGTTCAGAATTAACATTTTGCCAAGCATTATCTTCTTCCCACAATGGCCATGTTATTTTTATAAGAGATTGTGTTGCCTGGAAATCCTGATCCTTCTTTCTTCCTCACATTTAATCTGTGTTCAAGTTAGCAGCCAAACAAGGGAGCAGACATGTCCAGAGAAGCACAAGAGATTATTAACACCTACCTCTTGGAACACAGCTGATGATTAATAAGATATTGTGCCGCAGCTGGGTGTGTTTTTATGTTTACCACAATTGGCCTTGACTAAAGCTGGCTTTTGTGACATCCTCTGACTCCTTGTGGCATCGGTAGTTTTAGGAGATTGGCGGTCAAGCTTCATTTTTCACCTTACAGGGACTCATCCCTGCAGCTTTCTCCAGATCTATGGCAGGGATTAACTGATGTTTCTCTGTGGCTGGCGAAACAGCATAGTAAGGTCATCCCTAAACACTGGCTGAGGGAGCACTGAACTCTTCAGATCAAATATATCTGTCCCCCTCCTGACTCTGTCTCCTGATCAAAGTCAGGGGTGATTGCAGAGAGGTGGCCCCTCACTCAGTCAGATACTGCACGTCTGCTCTCTCTCCCTGGGCATTAAAAACAAGGCACTGATGTGTAACCTGGTCCTTATCGTGGCAGCCAGTTTCAGTTCATCACAGAATTGAGCCCCACATCTTTAATCCTATCCTATAAAGCTGCCTGACAGAGTGGCACAGCCCCACGGATTGGATATTTTTTATTGTTTTCCTAATCGCCGTTAATGTGTCCTCCCACAGTTTTTGTAAGTGTTGATTTCTGAGCCTGCCTTTGTCAGCAGAAAGACAGACAGAGATACAGAGAAGGAAGGAAG
>PVIW01002400.1:0-221596 GCA_004026585.1 Noctilio leporinus
CCATTCCCCCCAAAGTCAATCCCACCTGTTGTCCATGTCCATGGTTCCTTTATACTAGGTTCTTGTCTAAGCTGCTCCCCTTCTTTGCCTCTGCCTCCCCGCTCCCCCCAACCCCGTTCCCCCTGACCACTGAAGGCCTATTCCTTGTATTCATATACTTGGTTCTGTTTTGCTTGTTGTTAGTTTTGCTCATTATTGTATGTGAAACTCGGTTTGTTTGTTTGTCCTGGCCAAAGGACCAGAGAAAGGGCCACTGAAAGTGAAGAGCTAAAACCCATTCTTTTCTCTTATTTCTTTCATGACCTGCCTGACACAGCCCTAGAAACAGGTCTGCAGAGAGGCAGAGGGGCAGCCCCAGCTCTGAGAGGAATTCATCTTTCTGGGCAGAGAAACCAGGAAGAAAGGACTCTGTGTGTGTGTGTGTGTGTGTGTGTGTATGTGTGTGTCCTTCTGTCACTTTTTCCTTTTTCCTGTTGCTGTTTCACCCATATGGTAGCCACAGTTACACTGAACTGTATTCAGAAGCATGATCAGCTAAAATTCAAACTGAATCCTGTGTTCTTGCCTGAGGGGAAAGAGGCTCCTGAGATCTAGGGGTTTAAGTATAACTTTGGAGGTGCTGAAGGCTTGTCCTAGTTCTGGTTATCAACTAGCACATGTTTCAGATGACAGATCCATGGGACAAACCCAAACTGACATAGAAAAGGCACTGGAACTTGAACCATAATGAGTTTCGGACCACCCACCACCGTAGTGGCTCTTGAGTAAGAGAGCCCAGGACTGTAATGGAAAGATTTTGAAAACTGAACAGGTATTTTAACCATTGCCACAGGAACCATTGCTTCATGAACTAGAGCTAAAGTGACTTGATTTATTGCTAAAATATGAACAACGGAATTCAGCAGAGGATTTTACTAGGACCCCGAGTCTCACAATATATAATAGTGTTCAAAATGTTCAGGATACCATCCAAAATTACTCAGTGTTAAGAAGAATAAGAAAAATGTGACCAGTTCTCAGTGGAAAAGACGATAACATTTTCTAACCCTAAGATGACCCAGATATTGACATCACATTACTTGACAGCAGAATACTATGTTCTAATGAGAAAAAGGCAAAGGCATAGAAATAAAAGAAGACAGTTTCACGAAATAAAGAGGAACAATAAAAAGAATCAAAAGAACAAATACCACAGATAGAAAAATACTAAATAATACAAGAATGTCTTAAATTAGTGGCACTGCAATCACAGAGGTGAGACTGGTGAAGTAAAATTTTGGGGAGAAATATTAGCTAAAAATCCCCAAATTTGGTAATAAAAGACATAAATTTATAGGTTAAAGAGGCTCAGGATATACCAAACAGGATAAAATCAAAAACATCAGGGTCAGATTCATCATAGTCTAACTGATAAAAACCAAAGATAAACATAACAATTGACAGCATCAATAGAAAAATGACATTATTTATAGGGAAACAATGACTTGAATGGCTGCAAATTTGGTAATCATTTAATCATGGACATCAGAAGGCAGTATGAACATGTTATTCTTGATGACTTAACACTCCTTTTTTTGTAATCAAGAGAAGCAGCAGACAGAAAATCAGTAAGAATATAGAAGACTTAAACATCCCTAGCAACCAATTTTACCTATTTGACATTTATAAGATTCTCCACCTGATATAATTACTGAATTTTACTTTATCAAAACTAAAAAAATATTATATATGAGTCACTGTCAAGAGAGGAAAAGATAATCAATGGACCAAGAGAAGATATTTGTAAATGGTATATTTGGCAAAGTACTTACACCCAGAATATATAAAGGACTCTAAAATGTCAATAATAAGAAATTCGGCGACCATTAAAAAAAAAGAAGTGAAAAGATTTGGATACCCCACCAGAGCAAACACACAATTGGCAAACAAGCTGATGCAAAGATGCTTTATATCAGGAGTCACCAGGAAATGCAAATTAAAACCATCAAGAAGTGTAATTTCATGCCTCTTAGAATAGCAAAACCAAGCAACAAAGCAGTAACAGCAACAAGCCGAGAAGACCAAGTCTTGGCAAGGATGAGGGGTAACTGAACGCAAGTGCATTGCTGGTCGCATGCAAAGCAGCACTATTTAGTAAACAATTTCTGTTCAGCAGTTCCTTAAAAAGTTAAATATGAACTTGTCATGTGACCCAACAAACCCCCCTCTTAGGAATTTATCCAAGGAAAATGGCAGCCTATATGCTCATAGAAGAACATAGGCCAGGCAACCCCAAATCACTGCAGTCACACACCCTAAAAAGGTCCAAGTCCTGCCTTTTCACCTCACACCCCCATACAACAAGAGAGGTTTGGACTATTTTGAATGTATTTTTGTGTGTAGTGTAAAAAAAAAAAAGGCCAAACAGAAACAAAATTTAGAGCTTCAAAAGTCACTTGCACTAGTGATTTATTTATAGCAATATAATACATTGATAATGTATAATATTGTACCTTTTGTTTAACCTCGTGGATGACAACATTTTATTTAAGATTTTATTTATTATTTTAAGAAATGGAGGAAGGGAGAGAGGCAGAGAGGGAGAGAGACATCAATGTCTGGTTGGTTGCCTTTCACTTGCCTCCAGCTACAGACCTGGCTGGAGACCTGGCTTGCAACCTGGTTATGTTGCCGTGGCTGGGGAATCGAACCAGCGACCTTTGGGTTCGCAGGCAGGCACCTTATCCACTGAGCAACTGGCCAGGGCTTGGATGACAAAGTTTCATAAATTTAATTTATGTTCATTTTTGTGGCCAACTATTTCATTGGTCTGAAAATCTTTCACCCTCTCTTAGGCTTTAAATTACAGAACTCACCTGAGGCAGACATTTTGGAAGTTCACACACAAAAAATCAAGTTTTAGGCTTTAGTTAGTTAGAGAGACTTTTATTTTGCTCTTGCTTTGTGATATTTGAAGCAGCTTAATTCCAGTTTTGGAAGATTTCTCCCTGATATTCCCACTAGAAATTACCAAAGAAATGTTCTAAGCTAAGAATTATTTTATATATTTCACATGGAGTATTGGAGAATTAAAAAAAAAATTTTGCTATGATTATAACTTGATTGAATAGGGTAGCCTATTTGATTTAACTTTTCCTTGTGCATATAGCCAGAAGTCACAATGAATTATGCTACTCAATTATGATATTAAATCAGTGGCACTGGAAAGAAATTTCACAGTTATAAATTTATAACACGATTATTCATGAAGTCTTTTATGAGAATGTTCACTTCCTCCCTAAAAATTTGAGCCAAATTAATATATTTTCCCTTAGAAGTGAAGAAAAGATTTAATGGTAATACATACAGAGAAAATATATATATTTTCAGGAACAATAAAGATTCTTTTAGGATAGTGTTTTTCATTTTGGAATAGCCAGGAAATGCAAATAATAGCAATTTTTATGATGAACGAGCATTGGGAAGCAATTTTTCGCAAGTTATTTTATATTCATTTCTTAATAAAACAGGCAAAACTACACTTGAGAGGCAATGTGATATTGTGGAAAGGGTATTATTTCTGTAGAGGAATCAAATCTTGACTTCCAGTCCCTGCTATGCCATTCTCTGACATTAACTAACTAGTTTCTTGGCATACTAAATCCTGATTATCCCTATGTAAAATGGGAATAATTTTAAAATAAATTATTCTTTTTTTATAAAGATTTTATTTATTATTTTTAGAGAAGGGAAGGGAGAGAGGCAGAGAGGGAGAGAGACATCCATGTATGGTTGCCTTTCACCTGCCTCCAGCTACAGACCTGGCTGGAGACCTGGCTTGCAACCTGGTTATGTGCCCTGGCTGGGAATCTAACCAGCGACCTTTGGGTTTGCAGGCTGGCACCTTACCCACTGTGCCACCAGCCAGGGCTAAAATGGGAATAATTTAAAAATGTATCTAATTTGTTTATAACTATTACATGGATTAAATGAGATGTTTGTATAATGCCTGCATATAATAAGTGCTCCAAAATATATCTAATTTTTTTTGAGACTGGAGGGAGTTGACTGGGAAATTCAATCTCATAATCCAATCTCCAAATAAATAAATTCTTAGTTTATCCTTGGATTTCTTACTTAACATCCCAGTGTGTTGTTGATCCTTTATGCATTTTTATCATTTCCTACTTCTATTGTAACATGAAAAAAAAAAAGACATTTTGGTACTGGAGTAATTTCATTCTAGAATAAAAGTTTTATTTCATTTAGGACATTTATTACAAACATGTTGAAAAACAACATTGCTATATGTAGACTGGAATGCAGATGGCTTCAGGCCATACCGCACCAATTAAGTAAAATTTGATGTCAGTGGCTGTCAACATCTTTATTGTTTTCTTTATGTTTAAAACAACTTTACTGAGTTCTAATTTACATAGAACACAACCATTTTAATTATAGGGTCCCAGTTTTGACAAATTTATGTATGCTACGCATAACCACCTCAATAATCCAACAATCAAAATACAGAATGATTCCTATAACCCCTCAAATTTCTCTCTTCTTTTAGTCACCCTCCCCTTAATGATCCTGTCTCAGAATTCACCCTGGTCATTTCAGCTGCATGTTATTAGATGAGATAGTAAATGGGAAAAAACATAGTCTACTACTGGATGGAATTATGCTAGTATCAGATTGTAATAAGAACTTGAGGGATTCAATGTATATTGGTTCAGTCACCTTTGTTACATACAATCTGCTATAGATCTGAATTTCAGCGTCAACCAACATTGAGCATCTACCATTGCTTTGCTGTTTTATTTGAGTCGACTTGACCTGCAAAATAACCTTGCAGCCTAGATATTATTTCCTCCATTTTATGCAGAGAAAACTGGGTTAACATAAATTAATTAATCTTTTTGAGCTTTTCATATCAGCTGGATGGCACAGAGAGCATGAGGGCTACAGGTTAAATGGGGTTTAAACTACGGTTCCGTGATTTTTTCACTGTGTGATTGAAAGCGGAGTGAATAATTCGCTACAAAATCCCCCAGGATTTTTAAAAGAATATCATAATTTGTAATAGTAAAAGGAATCATTTATATTGTGTTTCAGTTTGTAAGTGTCCTTTACTTCATTCACAACTGTAAAAAGATAAGGAAACCATGAGGGCAGGTGAAATGCCCACATCTGGAAAGAAATACAGTCTGAAGTATAACCCTGATCTTTGGACTACAAGGGAAACATAGTTTTACGTCTTGCTATTTTTCCATCTTGCTATTAGTTTAATCTTTTTCCATTAAGCATATTTGCCTTTATAACAATATTGATATACTGTTAACAATTTGCCACTTAAAATTAATGAAGAAATACAGAAGATATGCATATTAAAATAATTTTTGTTTGATGTAGCTCCATTCATTATTTTTTCTTTTACTTCCCAGGCCTTTAGGGTCAAATTTACAAACACCTCTTTCAGTCCAAGGTCCATAAGTTTAGTATCTATGTTTTCTTCTATGTATTGTTTAATGTCTTATATTCAAATCTTTAATCTATTTTGAGCCAATTTTTATCCATGATGTCAGATACTAGTTTACATTTTTTGCCTGTGGCTTTCCAGTTTCTTAATACATTTAACTAAAAAGCTCCTACCCAGCAGAAGAAACTATCAACAAAACAAAAAAGCAATCAACTGAATGGGAGAAGATGTTTTCAAATGATACTTCTGATAAATAGCTAACATTAAAAACATACAAAGAACTTAACAACAACAAAAATCTGATATAAAAATGGGCAGAGAACCTGAGTAGATACTTTTCCAAGGAAGACATACAAACGGCCAATGGATATACGAAAAGATGCTCTACATCACTAGTTATAAGAGAAATGTAAATCAAGGCCACAGTGAGATGCCACCTCACACTGGTTAGAATGGATTATCAACAAGACAAGAAATAAGTGTTGAAGAAATGTGGAGAAAAAAGAACCCTCTCATTCACTGCTGGAGGAAATATAAACTGGAGAAGCCGCTATAGAAACATGTATGGTGGTCTCAACTATATATAAGAATAGTTTTACCATATGACTCAGCAATCCCTCTTTTGAGTATCTACCTGAAAAATTTGAAAACATTTATCTAAAGATATATGTATTCTGAGTGCAGAATTGTAATAGCCAAGACATGGAAACAGCCTTCAATGGATGATTGGACAAAGAATATGATATATGTATATATAATAGAATACTATTCAGCCATAAAAAGATGAAATATTGCCATTGGTGACACCATCCTGGGAAATTATGATTTAAGTCAGAATAGTATAACGTCACTCATATGCAGAATATAAAATTAAAAATGAAGAAAGAAATACACAAATTTGTGAATACACAAATTAAAAAAAATACAAAGTCATGGATGTGGCAACAGAATGGTGGTTTTCATTGGGGAAGGGGGCAGGGAGAGGGCAAAGAGGGTCAAAATTCAAGGTACTAGAAGGAGGCCAGACTTCAAGTGGTGAGCACTTATTACAGTATACGGATGTCATATTGTAAAGCTGTACATCTGAAATTATGAGGTTATTAACCATGTACCCCAATAAATTTAATAAACAAAACTTGAAAAATATTTTGCTGTTAAAAGTTTGAAGACAAATTAACCATTTGAGGTGAAATATCAAATTCATGTCTAAAATGCGGAGTCCTGAAAAGTTCTGTTTGCTTTAAAACATCCCACTGATCATTATACCATTTTAATTATATTAATTACATGAACAAAGACTAAAAGGTCATTCCAAAGTTCAAAGGGCAAAACTTTTCCACCATTCGATGTGTATCATTTATTTCATCAGATAAAGCAGCAAAATCAGATGACAGCTTGAGGCTGTTCAGCCCAGGCAGTACATTCAGTACATGCACTGCGTTGCTGAGCAGATCTTACTATTTTCAAATGTACCTGGTACATTTCTTAATTCATAAAGAGACTTTACTGTTTTTCAAATGTATCTGGCATGTTTCTTAAAATTATCAACAAATTTATGACTTTAATCTATGGCCATCTGAAGGGTGCAGCAATAATAAAGATTTTCAACTTTGCTTCACGCTATTTTAGAATTCTGAAAGCATTGAGAAAAATGCAATGCAGATGAAATACATTAGGACAATTATAGGAAGATCTAAAGCTCTACCTCGATATGAAAAGGGGCATGTCTGTATAGCTAAAAGCAAAACTGACTAGGAGATCATAGAAAGTGGTATCGCCAGTCTCTGTACCCTCTGAGCCATCCTTCTGGGCAGTCCTAGACACTTGTCACTTTGTTTTTTCATAAAAACCAGTATCAATACCTCTAATTACATGATCTGTCCTGCAGTCATACCCTCAAGAACTTAGGAAAGAACATCTTCCCTGCATACTAATCTATTTAACTCACATCTACTGAGGCATAAAATAAATGCATTCTGAATCAGAGAGCAGGGTAGTTCCAACCTGAATAGTAATGCCAAAATGGTAGCATGTGAAGGAGACAGTAATGGTGTTGCATCCAGCTGGACCTTTCTTTTAAATACTCCACCCGTACTAGCAAGTGGCTCGATTTTTCTGAATGTCAGTTTTCTCATTTGTGAACTGGGGTTGCCGTGTGGACTGGAGACACTGCATGTGACATGCCAGCACAGTGGCTGAAATAGTCCCTGGGACTTATTAATTCCAGTTATTTCTGCTGATGATCTCAGGAATTTGAAGTAAGCCAGTGGATGGGATATTTTTGGTGCTCCTACAAAACACTGAAAGGCTAGTCTACTTATTCAATCCATGAAACCATCTTGACTAAATGCAGTGCTTTTATGTCAGTAATGCACATAGCAGACTGAATGCTTTCTGTGTGCCAGGCATGATCTTTATAATCACAGTCCTTGACTTTAGTATAGAGCGTCACCATTCTCCATTTGCATTAACAACATTATGTTGTGTGATTTTTGTCTTGGCACTTCCAGAAGTTAGACACAACAGAAATTATTACCCCTATTTCAAAGATGGTAAAATTGAGTCTAATAGGCAGAGTCCTGACAGGAAACACATGGCTCATGCAACTTGGGGAACATGAAGAGAGTGTAATAAATACACTACTTACAATTGCATGGTCAGTGCATGTACCTAGAGCTAGTAACCAAAGAAGCTTCTGGTCCCTTCTGGCCTAAAGGGGCAAAAACTGATGGAAGAGGGTTGTCTGAATCCAGAGAGAGCTGCCTGGTAGGACTGTGACCTGATGTAGGAATGCAGCCCATCCATAAAGATTCAATAGGACTGAAGGCAGGGGAATAAATATGCAGCCATCCTCTGTCTCCCTTTGGTCTACTGCGGTTGCTCCCAGAAGCCAAAGTCAATTGGAAGTCAGGGTTAAGGAAGCCCACTAAATAGCCTATGAGGTCATCCCACTCAGTTACAGAGGGGCCAGTGCACTGTATATGAAAGGGCAGCTGGAAGGTATCCAGAACACTGTGTTTTAGCAAGGTTAGATGATTTGGGCTAAGATGATGCAAACATGGAAGTCAACTGAACCTCAGTTGCTTCAGATTATATATTCATTCCTTTATTTTCAAAACATGCCATGTTGTCCTCCTTTACTGTACTAAATATCCCCCTCCTATGCTTGTTCCTTTCAGAAAGTCTTTATTAGTTTCTGTCTTTACTATTCTGTCACCGTACAAACCTGTCTCCTCCCGGCACATTCAGCCAATGTGCTAGTCATTAGTGGTAAGGAGTTTTCTTTTTAATCATTGTACCACTTCTTTTTCCATTAGAAATAATGGAATAGATGCTAGTTGAATTAATTAATTCATTAATCCATTCATTTGATTCTTCATTCACTTAACAACTATATGATGAGTGCCCACTGTGTGCCAGGCACAGGGCTTAATAAAAGTAGACATGGTGCCTCTTCTTGTGGTGTTGTAAAGCTTTCATCAAATGATCACACTAATGGAGTCTACATTCTTAAACTGAATAAAAGGAATGTGAGCAGGATTATGACCTTGGATTTTAGGGACAGCTTCCCTGAGGAAGTCATTCATGCTTCACCCAAAACCTGAAAGGTGAGCAGGCAGGGTGGAGAATTTGGTAGACAATAGGAGCAGGATGTGCAAAGACCCTGTGGCACATCAGATGGAGACTTGCATATTCAATGACATGATACCTATATGGGAGGACCATGGAGGAAAAAGGGAAGGCCCTACGGAAAATACCAAGAAGCTGTCTTGAATTTTAGTATTTTTCCCAAGAGCAATGGAGGAAAATGGAAGGATTTAAAGGAGGAAAAAAATAAACTTATTTTAATGAAAGTCACCGATCTTGCAGTGTTCGAGAAGGAGTCTAGAGCAGATTCAAAGAGACTGATAGTAAGGCTGTTGAAGAAACTGAACTGTAGTTTCTTCTCAAATGAAATTGTTGTAGAATGAAGTAGTCATTGCTTGACTGATTGCTTGTAGTTCTCTTCATATTTTAAACAGTGCTGCTAAAACATATTTCCATGTGCTTGCTAGTTTGTGCATGTGTTTTGTTTGCTGAACTATACATAGACACCTTGATTTTCTTTAGGACGCTTATCTCCCTCACTTTGAACCTGGTGACTTGGCTGGGACTGGATTCTCCTTAGCTCCTGAGGTGCCACATGACTTAGGCCTGGACAAGCAGAATACTGATTCCCTACTGGGCAGATTTTGCGGAGACTATTGGGAAGAGAGGGAGACAACTTTTGCTGGGCATATTGACAAGTACCATCTGTAAGCTGGAGACACTACAGCTGAGGACCTTGCTTGAGGACAGATCCAACAAAGAGGGAGGTGATGCCAAGCTATGCTGATGTACTGATTTCCTACTGATTTATTTGAGTCTGTGGATGTAGAGATGCTTGGGACAAAGTCTACTTCAGGAGTTACATATTCTAATAAATTTCTCATTGTTCCCAATTTGAGTTTGGTTTCTCACTCAAAACTATAAGTGAAAAAATGAATAAATAAGTGTAAATTACAAATCAAGTGAGATCCATTACTATATTGCTATAAAAACGAACACTTACTTAATTCTGAAGAATTGTTTAGCCCTATCCAATATCAGTTATATTTGCATAGCACAGACATTATATGTGAGCATAAGAAATTATACTCACAGACATAGAGAAATTCAACAAAGCATTTAGTAAGTTATGTTGGTAATCTAGTTGGTTATCTAGTAAGTAAGTTAACAAACAGACAAGTGTGAGACACAGACTTGCTAAACATGTCTATGAACAAAAATTATTCAGAAGGGAATAAATGTAACTATTATCTAGATTTAAAGTACTTGAATATTATTAGGGGGAACATGGGAATATATTGAAGCAGTAATATGAGCTTCTAGGACTTGCCCCTGTGTGGTCTCTATTGAATGGCTCTGCAGGGCAGGTGATTTAGAACCTCTTGAATATGTTTCTCTATGTGAAGTGAAGAGCAAACAAAAGATCCTAATAGTACCAACTATACCAATGAGTATTATATCCATTTTTATGCTCTGAAAGCGCAGCCCTAGGAGAAATTTCTATTCAGCTCTTTTCTCTCAAATAGCTGCTGTTTTTCTAAGAACTTGGTTTGTTTTTGTCTTGTGGGCACTTGAATTGATCAGGTTTTCTTAGAAAAAGTTTAGTAGGAGAACTGACAACAAACTATGAATATGGATGTTTAGCTCTTTCATATACCTTTATACACACATATACACATATGTGTATATGTTCACATGCATACATATAATTTTTAACATTATCCCTCCACCTAAATTTATACTATTTATATACTATTATTACCATGATACTGTATTTTATTTATATTAATTATTTTTGTACTAAGGTCATTAAAAGTGACTTGAGAAAGTATTTTAAATGGTATTTATTTACTTGATAAATTACAGGAAAGAGTAAAAAGCAGAAAAAAGCACAAACTTATTATTAGAGATGACTTAAGATATTGAGCATGTTTCTGAACTCTGAGTTCCATTCCTCTTTCTTTTGAGAATCCCAATGAAAGAAATGTGGCGTGGACTGCAAACTGGTTGCCTTCTAGTAAAATCAGTAAAGATCTGTCAGAAGAATCTGATGATCTGTTCCCAATGGATTATTTGTTTGTGTTCTTACTAACATGTCCCTAAAAGTGTAGTGCAGGATGAGCAGGTACACTACTGACATGTGACACATGTGGAGGGCATTGACACTGGGAGTGGCCAAGTCTTACTCGTGCCTTGACCAAACTGTGGTCAAGCTCCTCCAAGCCCTCTTCTCCATTAGGCCCCCATTTGGACATCTGTGTCCATGGCTTACTGAGCCTGATCTAAGGAGAATCCACTGATCCTTCATTGGGATCCAGCACCTCATCCTCCATCCTTGATAGCTGAGTCCCTGGTCTGCCTTCAGTAAGAAAACTATTAAACTGGTTTAGCAAGAATCCTATGGTTCTTAATGTCTCCTCTTAGTACTTTTTCATTCACAGGCCCCTTCACTCTGTTTCTAGGTTATAAACCTGCAGCTGTCTTTGCTGCATCCCATGCTGAGCTCAGTTCTCAGCTGGTCTCCTCCATTGTGGTAACTTGAATAAAATCTAGCCATTTTTAATCAATTTCCAGGTGCAAACTTTTTCTTACACTAGGAAGTGATTAACTGATGCAATCACACACACGTATATGCATGTGCACCCTGTTCAGGTTACAGCGTATGACAGTTGCATACTTGCTTCTTGAAAGAGATGACCTGAAGAGAAAAACAATTATTCATGAGGACTATGGCAACACGGAGCTCAACTCCAAAAACAAGGAAGAATGAAAATTTATACCTAAGGAGAACGGTGTGTGTGTGTATGGAAAAGTACTAAGAGGAAATACCAGGAGTAAGAAGGATTCTGGCTGAACTGACCTAGCAGAATTTTTGCTGTACACAAGCCAGGGTGATTAGACGTCACCTGGGGCTGGTGGAGGATGAGGAATGAGATCAGATACGTACAATACATCGAGGATCCAGGGATCAGGTTAAACCAACATGGCAGGGTTTCTAAGTTGAGAAGAGGAGTTCAGAGGAGCCTCTTTAGAGTTTGGTCATTTAGAGAATCTATACCACCCAAATATCAGCTCTTTGACTCAGAAATTTAAAATGGACTCTATGTAGAAAGAAAAGCAAATGTTTTCCTACATCCTTAACATAATATCCAGCAAGGCAGGGGATACCATTCCTCCTGGGCTTCATCCCTTCAGTCCTAAGTTCCTTTCACCTGATGAGAAATGGACAGGAAGTCAGGGTGCAGTGCCAGTGGAGAGCGTTCTGGGAAGATGAGACCCAGGAGAACAATGGACTGGGAAACTTATTGTTTCCCGTGCTATGTCAGTTAGGTTCCAGTGAATACAGCCGTAGGGGAAAGAAGCAGATTAACAGGGACAAGCAGATCAATAGGAACAAGAAGTTTGACACACATTATGAACATCAACACTTCACAATGCAGATCTGGGGGCAGAAAGCAGGAAGAAGGAAGGAGGAAAATGAAATGACCCCATCCCTGCAAGGGTCTTTGTCTCAGGGGTAAGAATACAAACTCTGTAAGTGTAGGCTGTGAAAATCAGCACGCAATAAGGAGTCAAAAATCTCTCCTAGTGTGTAAAAGTCAAACTAGAAGGAACCCATTCAACAATCCATTAAAAAATTCCAGCAAAATGTTTGGAATGATTGACACAAAGAGGGGGAAAAAGCGACAGTTCCCATGGAGAAAACATGCTGTGAACAACGACAACAAAAAAAGGTAACTAAAGTAACATAAAGACTAGAAATAAATTAAAAGGCAACATTAAAATGGAGATTCATACTGACAGTGAAGAAGGAAAATGCTTCTGAAGAAAAATCAGAATAGGGGTGTGGAGAGCCACTTTTTGACTCCTACATAAAGAGGATGACACATAAAATTAAAATAATGAGATGAGATGACAGAGAATGTTGTGTTCATGTGCATAACAGATGTTCCTAAATTTAGTTCAAGGCAAAGAAAGAAGAGGAATCTCAAGAACATCTGTATGAGTGTCCTGGAACCATCAGGGGAGATAACTTGGGAGGCCTTTTCTCTCTGTGCATGTGGAAAGAGAATCTCTGCTCTGTCTTCCACTCCAGGACCCCAGACCTCCTGTTTTCAATCTGCACCCGTAGGACTTCATTTAACCTTACATTTCTCCAGAAAGGCCTTATTTCCTGATTTAGTCACACTGGGGGTTAGGACCCCAACAATCTGAATTTAGTAGGGAACACAATTCTGTCTATAACAACATTCATTCAGGAAAAAATAATATATGTTTTAGGAAAAATGTAAAACAACTTAAAATCTAGGAGGTACATAGGATCTAAGGCGTTTTAATGGTACAATGCTATAACTAAATTGATATACATGTTAGTAATTCAGTTGTTAGAAAAAGAAAGACAAAAATTAAAAATGAAAGCAAACCAGTGAGAAAGAGTTGACATTAATGGAGACTAAAGACACAAATTTAAATTATTATTATATAGTTCATGGAACTAAGAATTAAATATTAAAAAGTATTTTAGGAAGAAATTTAAAGTGTAATA
The DNA here is from genome assembly GCA_004026585.1 of Noctilio leporinus. NCBI lineage: Eukaryota > Metazoa > Chordata > Mammalia > Chiroptera > Noctilionidae > Noctilio > Noctilio leporinus. The sequence goes on from PVIW01002400.1 coordinate 13,593, forward strand.
AAATATGTATTTCTAAGTTGAAATGCCAAAAACCTAAAGAGTTGGTGGCTAAGCAGCAATGAAAAGAAGTAATAAAAATGCACCAAATGCCTTGTTTAAAATAGATTTGACTCAAGGATTCTTTGTCACTTTTGACACTCTTGACACTAACTTGCTTCAGAAATATAGGCTAATGATAACCTTTGAAAAACATAAAGGGAATTATGTCACTTATTCAGTTATTTTCATTTTCCCAGCAGGAGATCAAGTGTACATGGTGTAAAATGTCAAGAAATTGGTACCAATAGAAGAAATAGTAAGAAAAGGTAGCCTGCCAGAATATACAAAACCAGAGAGAGATAGTCTTAGGTTGTTTCTATAAGATAATGTGTAATCCCCCAAAAAAGTCATAAAGGATACAGAGCTGTATTGTTCAACGTGGTAGTCCCTGGGTATTGGTGGGTATTTACATTTAAAATTATTGAAATCAACTAACATTAAAAGTGAGTTCCTCAGTCACACTAGCAATATTTCAAGTGATTGACAGTCCAGTGTGGCTAGTGGCTACTGTGTTGTGCACAGACAAGAGGGCATTTCCACTCTGGCAGAAAACGTGGGTGCCCAGTGCTATTCTGAAGAAAAACCAATTAATAAAAAGTAAAATGCATCTGTCAGAATCATCTGTGGAGCCCTGTCTATTTCACAGATGGACCCACTTCATCTATCAACTATTCTCCTCTTTGAAGAAAACAGTAGGGCAGATGTGAACAAATATATGTAAAGGAGTATTTATTACAGTGTCATTTGCTGTATTAAACTAGTTGAGACAATATTTGTGCCCAATAATATGTGTTGGTTAAATAAATAATGTATCCAACACTATTAGGCAAGCATTAAAGTTTGATCTAGATGCTTTAATTGAACTGAAAAGATATTTATGATGCATTGTAAAAAAAAAGTGTTCAAAGGAATATGTCACATAATTTTACATATATATTTATACTCATACAGAAAAGCTTGGAAGGATTTACTCTTAACATTTATCTCTGGATACTGCAGTTTTAAATTCTGCATGTCTCTGTGTGTATCTGTTTGCTTCTGTTATTTCCTTTCTTCACAAGGGTCAGGTTTTACTTGCGACAAGTTTAAAGAGTGTTATTAAAGGGAAACATGGAACAGGCCGATGGCTGTAGAAGAAGGGGTGGAAGGGGAAAAGTGGCAGGAAGAAGAAGAGGCAGGCAAAGGACAGGTGTGAATGGTGCAGACACCTGCACAATGGAGAGGGGACTGCCTTAGGCTAGAGGGTGGGCTGGATGGAGGGGGGCGAAAGGGGAAACATTGAGACAACTGAAATAGAACCAATAACAAAATAGATGAGTTAGAAAGCAGTCTCCAACCTTTTCGGCACCAGGGACAGGTTTTGTGGAAGTTGGGGTGGCAGTGGGGAATTGGAGGTGGAGCTCAGGCAGGGGTGCTGGTCTGCGGCCTGGAGAGGGGGGGTTGGGGACCCCTGATTTAGAAAACCGCTGCTTTATGTGTATGTGGCACATACTTTATTTAGGAACTAAGTATTTATAGGACTCTTTTTGTTCCATTTAAGAGATGCACTTTTTAAAGCACACAGTGATTATATTCTTGCAGTGCTTCAATAACACCAGCGTTCTCTCAGTCACAGATCTTAATCACGTAAAAACAGAAAGGGACTCTGAATGGCTGTTGTTAAGAAGCAAAGAAACCTACTCAAAGGATGTTGGGTAGGTCACAGAACCTCCGGGGCGCTGGGAAAACAGGCTTAGAGCTTCTGGATCCAGAAGAAATTGGGAACAGACCCTTGCAGGACCCCTGCTGAGACCCAGCCTAGCAGGTTCCTTGGGTGACCCTGGGCCCAGTGAGCCAGACACCACGGGGTCATTGCCAACCTTGTCGGAGACCTGCTCCTGCTGGAGAGGGTGCATGGCAGATTTGGCCTGCAGATCACTAGCTCTTGATTCAAACTCCAGCTGCTGGTGTTGGGTCAGCAACCTGTGTTCTAGTTGCAAAGGGAGCCTAGAGGAGCAGGTACTGGGATTATCACCTTTTATAATGTGAGGTGTTTCTTGATCCTGGGCAATTCTGAAGGGGTGATGATGTCTCCCAGAAGTCAATAGGGTCAACTGTGAAAGCACTGGACACAGTCACATTGCCTGCCTCCCTCCAGCTACTTCAGTGCCTGTAGCAAGTGTGATGCGGATTTAATGGTAACAGTAGTTTGCAGGAATTGAACCATGAAATTATGCAGGATTGGCTATATGTGTTAAAAACACTTTTTTTTTTTTTTTTTTAGCAATTCTGATAGGAATTTAATAGTAACAGTACTTTGCAATTGTGATATGAATTTAATGGCAACAGCAGTTTATATGAACTGAACCATGAAATTATGGAGGGTTTGCGATACGTGTCAAAAACACTCTTTAGAATGTTTTAACTGTAATAGCACATTTAACTTCTACACACAACCATGTCAAATGGTTACCATGATCATCTGCATAACTTTAGCCACGGAGAAGTTATAAACATTGACTAGGGTCACAGAGCTCACGAGACATATGATAATGATTTTAATCCAGGAACTTCAGTTGCAGAGTTTGGCTGCTAGGCTGTCTTCCATATCTTGAGATGAGTCTTCTGTGGTGGTGGTAGATGCATCCATGTTGACTGTCAACCAGCCACAGCAGAATACCCTTCCGTGTCAGGAGTAACGAAGTGGGAAAAATGATCACTTTGCCATCCGTGTAGCTGCTCTCAGCTTGTTCGCAGTGAGCCTGTGGGTGTTTTTGTTTATTTTGGTTTATCCCTTATGGGAGGCTGATATGCAGGCAAAAATGTCAGTTTCTTTTTTTCCAGAAAAGAAAATGCATTTATCAACAATGGAAACTTCTCTTTGCTGACATTATTTCACCTTTCCCTTCTTTCCATACCTATTTAACAATGTTTTCATTCTTGGTGTAGATACTGCATTTCTCAAGGTCACAAAAGAAATGTGGGTGAACTTGTAAGTTACATATCAGAAGATACTTTAATGAAGGCAAAGTGCAACCAATTACTCATTCCTTCAATGAAATGCACATGGAAACAACCTTTTTCTTCTCCAGAGTAATAGTTTACCACTTGTAGGTGATATTAACTTAAGTTTTGCAATGTTCCCAAACTTTAAAAGAAGGCAAAATATATTAGTACAATTCCTTTTCAAATAAGGGTACTATAGTGTACTGATGAACTATGTAACTAGTCAGTGGCTAATGTAGACTGTTGTACAGATAGGCTGGTGATTTTAGTACATAGACATGGCTGACCTGGTCCATGTGCAGGTCACACACAGCTTATATATATGAGTATATGATTGGGACAGTGGTTCTGAAAAATGTCTATCCATGTCAACTCACATTAGAGTAGTATGATGATGATCATTACTTATCAAATTATTTGAAATTTAATAATGCCTCCCAAACTAGGAAATCAGTAGACTCTTTCCCAATCATTAAAATATAAATTGAATAAGTCTATACATGAATTAAATGCTCATTTAAATCTCAATGTCATTGCCTGTTTACTTTCATGGCATCGCTAAAATAACAAGTAGCTCCTTTCCTGTCAGTATCTTTCAAGGAAAAGTGATTTTCCATCAGACTTCTGACTTGTCAACATGTGCAAATTGGCTTGGTGCGACTGCTTTGAAGCATGTAACAAATCACTGTCTTTCCTGTCCAGCTGCAGTTCCATTAGCTGGGATGGCCACATCTTCCACACAAGCATAAATGTATGGATTTCCTGGATGGCCAAGTAGACAGGCAGGGTTGAAATATATTTATAGATCATTCTACTGGAGCTAATCACTTGGGACCTTATAAAACTACACAGAGGACTACTTCTCACATATAGGATAACAATGATCAGTATGTTGCCTATGGGTTATGTATAGATTATATAGAACTAAAAGATGTGATTTTGTCTTGCCAGATTTTCTGTCAGGTATTGATGCTGTAACTAGCTTCCAGCTAGTTATTTGTTTCTACCAAGAATACAACTTTCTCTGGCTAGCAATTCATTTTCCTTTTTTAAGGGCTCCTTTTACTTTGTAAAATCAATCAAATGTTGCTGATAACTCAGATGGAACTCCCTGTTGTGTGTGTGTTATGTAATAACAAATAATTTTGAGAAAGAGGTTTTCAATTTGCCTGCCTAATTTTTTAAAAAAGATTTTACTCCTTATTTTTAGAGAGAGGGGCAGGAAGGGAGGCAGAGAGGGAGAGAGACATCAATGTATGGTTGCCTTTCACCTGCTTCCAGCTGGGGACCTGGCTGGAGACCTGCCTTGCAACCTGGGTATGTGCTCTGGATTGGGAATCCAACCAGCCACCCTTGGGTTTACAGGCAGGTGCTCAACCCACTGAGACACACCACCTGGGGCTTGTCTGCCTAATTTTTATAGCTAAGTAGACAGAATTGGTTTAGTTTGAATCCTAAACTTTGTCAGTGTATGACTTAATCAGTGATTTAAATAAGCATGTCAATTGGCTGGTGTATTTTTCATACTAAATATAAACTGTTTCTGCATCATTTCCAAATTTATATAAAGTGTATGTGTATCAGTTTAAAATTTTAGTATATCTGCTAACAGCTCTTACTGGCTCCTTCCATCACGATGAATTTTGGGGAAATTAAAGGCAACCATACATTGATGTCTCTCTCCCTCTCTGCCTCTCTCCCTTCCCCTTTCTCTAAAGATAATAAATAAAATCTTTAAAAAAAATTCCATTCTGCAAAGCATTAATAGAATTACTGTAGAAGTACTAAGCAGTCACTCTGAAGGCTGTATTGGTCAGTACTGAATTTTAGGTGACACACATTTGATGAATGTTGACAAGCTCAGATGCATATAAAGGAGAGTGAACACTAAAAGGCATCTGAAAACACAAGGCTGGGCTGTCTAATATGGTAGCCATAGCCATATCCGGTATTTAAAATTACAACGAAATTCAAAATTCAGTTCCCTAGTCACACTAGTAATATTTCAGGTGCTCAATTCACACTGGCTACTATATTGACCAGTACAGATGCAGAACATTTCTATCATCAGAATGTTCTACTGGACATCATTATAGAAGGAATGGTCGAAGGAACTATGTTTAGCATGGAAAAGATTTAGTGGATAATGAGGAGTACAATCTACGGCTGTTGTGACAGAGATTTACATTGTTCCAGGGAATATGATGTTTTGGCCTGAGTAAGAATTTTATAAAGCTTTACTACAGTGGAATTAGCCCCCTTTTGAGATAGTGAGCTCTTGTCTTGAAAAAATAAAAAAAGAAAAAAAAAAGAAAACACCAGCAAAATTAAAAGGGAACCAATTGTATGGGAAAACATATTTGCCACTGATACCTCAGACAAGGGTTTGATATCCAAAATATATAAAGAACTAATGAAACTCAACACCAGGGAGACAAACTGCCCAATTAAAAAATGGGCAAAGGACCTGAACAGACAACTCACTGAGGAAGACATACAAAGGGCCCAAAGGCATAAGAAAGAATGCTCAACATCACTAGCCATCAGAGAAATGCAAATTAAAACCACAATAAGATACCACCTCACACCTGTCAGAATGGCAATCATCAATAAGTCAACAAACAACAAGTGTTGGCGAGGATGTGGGGAAAAGGGAACCCAGGTGCACTGTTGGTGGGAATGCAGGCTGGTGCAGCCATATGGAAAACAGTATGGGGTTTTCTTCAAAAACTAAAAATGAAACTGTCTTTTGATCCAGCAATTCCACTACTAGGACTATACCCAAAGACTCCTGATACACCAATTCATAAGAACCTATGTACCCCTATGTTCATAGCTGCACTATTTACAATAGCCAAGTGCTAGAAACAGCCTAAGTGCCCATCAGTGAATGATTGGATTAAAAAACTTTGGTACATTTACACAATGGAATACTACACAGCAGAAAGAAGGAACTCCTAACCTTTGCAACAATGTGGATGGAACTAGAAAGTATTATGCTTAGTGAAATAAGCCAGTCAGTGAAAGACAAATACCATATGATCCCACCCATTTCAGGACAATAACAAACAAAACAAACAAAGAAACAAAACAGAGCCAGATACAGGAATACAATGAATATATCTCCAATGGGCAGAAGGGAGGGGGGAGGGGGGAGGGGAGAGGAGTAGGCAAAGAAAGGGAGCAGTTTAGTCAAGGAACTAGTATGGAAGAACCATGGACGTGGACAACAAGTGGGATTGACTGCTCGGGGAGTGGGTGGGTGGGGAAGGGACAGGGGGAAGGAAAAAGGGGATAGATATAATAAAACAATAAAATAAAATAAAAATAATAATAAAAAAATAAAATGAAGAATATAATATAGCCCTGGCTGGTGGCTCAGTGGATTGGTGCTGGCCTGGGAACCCAAAAGTTGTTGGTTCGATTACCCAGGCAGGGCACATAACCAGGTTGCAAGCCAGGTCTCCAACCAGGTCTTTGGCTGGAGGCAGGTAAAAGGCAACCATACATTGATGTTTCTCTCCCTCTCTGCCTCCCTCCCTCCCCATGCTCTAAAAATAATAAAAAGTAAATTAAAAAAATGAAGAACATTTATTCACTGAAAGGCACTATTATGAAAGTGAAAACACCATTGTAGATCAATAAAAGATATTCATGATACAGAAAACCAGCAGAGGATTAATATTAGGGATATGTAAAGAACTCTATAAACTAGGAAGAAAAGCACAAAGAGAAAGTGGGTTTTCCTGATTAAAAAAAATTTGGCCATTAATCAGATGTGATTGATAAAATGCAAATCAAGACCTCAAAGAAATACCATTTTGTACCTCTTTTACAGTCAAAATGTGAAAGTTGCACACTACCTAGTTTTGGAGACACTGTAGGTTTTTATTTCCATACCCTATGACTCAGAAATTCAAGCAAATGACAAATTTTTACATGTATGCCACAACAGAAGTACAGAAATGTTTATATATAACAGTATGTTCATGACAGCAAAAACCAGGAAGCAATTCAAAAGCTTACGATAGAAAAGTGAGTGAACAAAATGGGAAGCCTGGAATTCAGAGCAGCAGGGGAAAGTTGGGGGATGAACCAGTTAAAATCACATGGCTAGAGGTAAAGAACCTCACTTTTGCTTGGGATCATGTGCTCACAGGTACTTATTTCATTATTACAAATAATCAATTAAATAAAATCAGACTCTGCATGGGCCAATGATGAGTGTGTCAATGTTGAAGGTGAACCTATAACCCACTCATTAAAATGAAAACATGTTAGATTGCACATCTCTTCTCCCAACTTTTCAAATAAAAAGAGCTCATGTTTTTTATTTTTCAGAAGATAAGTGACTTGGAACTAAAAGTTAATCGTCTTCACTAGTATATATTTATTTTACTAGGATAAATGTCTGCTTCCTTCTAAGCAATATTTTGGAAATGTCTTAGACTTTAGCTTTGAATATGACAAAGTAGTAGTATTACATAGACCTCCACAATACAGTTCTAGATCCACTAGTTCCATGAGTCCAATGACACTAAAAGGGTCTAAACTTGTGAATTGGTCTTGGAAAGTGTTAAACGAAAGTCTATTTTGCCTTTGCCATATAAATCCTACTTGAATATTTTCACCAAATAGACCAGATTCATTTTTAAAAAATATCTGTTGAAGTTCTTAAACCTCTTTTAATGATCTCCTCAAATGTTCATAACTCACAATTCCTTGATACTACACATCCCCAGCCCTATTGATCATTTTGCACATTTGATAAAAGTCCTGAAAATATCCTTGACATGCCAAAAAGTGCAAAAAGTGTCATCATTTTTTAAACATCAGTATAATATTCATTGCACTTAGCTTGAAGCTATTAACAAACATCTAGCTGGATTAATTTTACTTTGCATCCAATAATAGTGCTGACTTCCTAGTTCTGAAATCTTTTCAGTTCTAAAGTGATAAAAATTATTTCAGGTGTTTATTTTATGGCTATTAAAAACTGTTAGTGTTTTTTGCTCAGTTGGGAATTAAACTCTTTTCTTAATAACCAATTAGTGTAGGCATTTTTATGCATGTCAAATTTAAAAAAAAAAGCAAAAACTGCAGATGTATGTTTTAATTAAAACATTAAATTGTGTAAGGTTTAAAAATAAATTTACTTAGCCCCATATAATGAAAAATGTTATGAAAGTATGAGTATTTGGAGATCATAGCTAAGTCATGAGGTAAAAAAGTGAATAGATGACTAAAATATGGCAAACATTGCTTTCGGTAATGGATTGGGTATCAATCATTTGCCCATTAATTATATTCTTTCTTTACTTTCTTCTGAACAGGTTGTATTATAAGATCCTTGGGTTCTATGAAATAGCTAAGCTTCTTTACTAGATGACAGGTGTTTAAGGATCAGGAGGGGAGCATTTATGGACTAACAGGTTATTAAAAGAACCTGGTCCCAGTTTTATAAAATAACTTATTTACTGCATATCATATGTCAGGCCTGATTCTAAGCATTTTTCTTGTCTTTAGTCATTTAATTCACACTCTGACAAGTGAATTGTATCTAAAATATATAACTATTATGACTCAATAATAAAAAGACAACTCTACAAATTGGGCAAAGAATCTTGAGTAGACATTTCTCCAAAGACTTTATAGAAATGATGAACTGCTATGTCTACTAATTTATAGATGAGGAAGCAGGCACACAGGCTAAAGGGTGCCATGGTGACAGAGTCAGGATTTGAACCTGTGCCAAACTGGATCATAACCTCTGCATGTTGACTATCTCTTGCCATTATCTTCCTTATGTTCTTCAATCCGTTTTCAGAATTCAGGACAATGTTTCTCCGGAAGAGTCAAGTTTCCTCGCCTTAACACACTGCATTGTTTTGAATAGACACCAACACTGTGTTTAAACCATTAAAAACAAACAAACAAACAAACAAACAAAAAAACCAAACGTGACAGAAAGTTGGTTTAGAGGTATTCACTTCTTAAAATCTGGTCTATTTACTGGTAGGTGGTGGTACTGACAATTTACCTTTGCACTCGTACAAAGTTGTTATTGGTCTCGCCTAAGAAATACAATTCAACAGTGAGCTGAGCAGAAGGGCTGCTGGTACTGTAAAAATAATTCTAAGTTACAAACTTCCTTCATCAGAGAAGGCAAAGAAATGAGAATTTACTTGTCTCTGGCGAGTGTTGGACAAGTCCGGCACAAATTTCTCAATTCTGATGGTGTATTAAATGGTGACAGCAAAAAGAATATCTTTGGATGATGACTGTTTTCCTCTTTCCTTTCTTTCTCTTTCTCCAGTTTACAGGTATTTAGATGGCAGCTATTTAGATCCATCAGCACATAAGTATTGCATTTGAATAATTATAGTATATGTGGAATAAGAATTTTCATCAGGAGACTAATTTACTATAAATTACTTAGCATGAATTTTAAATAAATTTATACATATTGGTAAGAACAAAATATATATGCTGCTATTTTAGCTAGTCTAAACTTAGCTTACCCATTCCTATGGTTAACATAATAAACTAGGCTCAGAGAAGTTTTCCCCCCAGTAGCTTAATAGCATGTCAATGTGAACATTAAGAAAATAAATGGCTCTGGCTGGTGGCATAGTGGATAAGGCACCAGCCTGCAAACCCAACAGTCACTGGTTCGATTCCCAGCCAGGGCACATAATCAGCTTGCAAGCCAAGTCTCCAGCCAGGTCCGTAGCTGGAGGCAGGTGAAAGGCAACCATACATTGATTTTTCTCGCCCTCTCTGCCTCTCTCCCTTCCCCGGTCTCTAAAAATAATAAATAAAATCTTAAATAAAATGAAATAAATAAAAAACAGAAAATAATTGACTTGGTCAAAATTATAATAAAAGATATTTATTATTGGCCCTAGGATTGGACTGGATAAACTTACCTGATTGTGCAATTCCTGTTAGTCTCCTTTTATATGCTCTTAATTAGAAAGCATCTGGTGAATGAACAGCTGAGTGGCAGGATGGAATAATAGCTCTTCATACTGTTTAATGGGCTGGACTGAAGCAACTTTTTCAGACCATGAAGCCTTCTGATTATTCCCAAATAATTAGTGCTGCAAAGCACCATTAAGTTAAGTTATCTTATTCATTCACCTGTACGAAAGACAATCTGAAGGGGTAACCTGTGTAGCTTGGCTTACTATGATTTGGAGTCAGAGACGGTTATCAGTTTCTAGTTTCTCTAAAACCCTCCTGACTGTGCTCCTACAGTCACTTTTGGGCACCCCAGGGATTGCTATGACATCACATCTTTTCAAAATTGTACCTACAAAGTTCTGTTCTTTTCCATCAAGCTTCACTTGCCTTTTTGATCATCAGTGCACATGTGCATTTCTTTCGTAGTGTTTCTTGGAGGCAGTTTTGCAGATAAAGGAACTGTTGGATTTATGGACAAGATTTTTGAAGTTCTTATAAGATTTTATTTAGTAAGAATCTATCAAACTGAACTTAAAAGCTTCAAAGAGTTAATTAAGCCATACATGTAGACAGTGAATTGGAGGATAGCAAGTTGGTCAATACTGTTACTAGTGACCAAGATAACTGATTCTTCAAGATAAGGTCTGGAGTCTGTCATCCAGAGTGCTTATCAGCAGAGCCGATGTGGAGTGACTAATGCCAGCCAGGTTGGTGGTTTGCTTACTAGATTCAAGTGTCATTAAAGTGACCCAACAATGAAATTTTGCAGTGTTAAAGCAAAGTTATTCAATATTTAAATATATTGTTTCATATTTATTATTTTTTCAATCAATAGTTAATTTACCTCAGTTTATCAACAAGTTTTACTTTTTCAATTAGAGATATAGAATCTTCTTATTTAAGCATGTATAATAGAGTTCTAAACTTTTGACTATAAAGCAAATAGGCTTACAATCCATTTTATTTATATTTAGTTTTTATTTCTCCCTCAGAGATCACATGTTCATGAGGCATATGATGTGTTCTTCTTAGTCCAAAACTTGGTTGTGGCTGATATCTTCTAGAAATTCTTAAAGACTTCTAATGCTCATTTCTGTTTTACATTTAATACGCCTTCCACTGTCAGAGGTGTCATTGGTTTGGGCAGCATTATGAAAGCAGAAATATTCACGATGCACGCAATATTTGGTATTGGGCTACACTAATCAGGTAAGAATAAAAGTAAATGAAACCACTACATGGAAAGAGAGAGAGCAAGGGAACTTGCGTGTCTCAACCACAGAACTAAGTAGTGGGAGGAAGAAGAGTATATGTATCTCCTCTGAGAGTCTGACCAACCAGATATATGTTCTGAATTCACACCACCAAGGCCTACCTGTTAGTTATCTTAATTGACTGATGTGCTAACCCCAAGTTAGCAAGCATATCTTGATTTTCTATCACAATCCACTGAGGGCCTCCCACTTCAATATGGAATGTTCAGGGGACACTTAACAAATATGAAAATCAATTTAACCTGTGTTTTGTAATGTTTTGGTTTATAGTATACCTTTCAAGAAAAGTATTATTAGAAAAACATGATAAAAACTCAAATTCATTTTTTTTGTTGTTGGAGGAAACTTTTGAGCTTTTAAGCTTTAGTATAATCTTCTTTCGCTTCCTGAAAGCACTACTTCATGTTGTAAATAGTCAAACAGTGTCACAGTTCTACTGAAACAAACTGTAATGAAATCACTATTATTTTGAAAAGTGCATGTTTAAAATTGCTTTTCTCTTAAAAGTAATATCTTTTCTTCCAGGGCCTAACTGTAGCAGACATACTTCTTTGTAATAATTTTATAAATGTAAAGGACACTTTACATCAAGAGGAAATTGCTGAAAAAAGGAAAAGGGAAATGTAAAGTGTATTTAGGAAAAAGGCAAATGGTAAATGTTTTGTCTTATGATGCTCTGGGGGAACTTAGTTGCAAGATACTTTTAATGTTTAGTTCTTCATTTTAACTCTAAGGTGTTGACAAACACAACATTGACCTCTCAGTCTTACCCTTATTGACTTCACTCTCATTATATTCATCCTTTTTCTGCTATTTCACATCCTTTCTCATTGCGTTTTGGTGCCAATTTTATCAAAGTTTATTTTATGACATAAAACCTTCTGATTCCTAATTTTTCCTTTCCTATATCCTAATAGTTTTTCTTGACAGCACTGTGGGATTAAACACAGCTTTGTAAAATAAGTATTTCATATGCAGCAGTAGTAGTAGGAGAAATGCTACTTAGAGTAAATACTTGTTAAGGATCTAAAACTCTTAGGATTGCGGCAGAGGTAAACATTTTGTTTGGAAAACTATTCTATAAGTTGGAGAGTGTCTATTCAAAAAGTGTTTTTTATTGGCAGTCCTCAGCCTATCCAGCTAAGAATCCCACTCATGATCATACCAGGAGAGACAAGCTCTATACACATTGCTAATTGGCTACTATAGGCATTGGCCGAGATACAGATGCCCCTAGCACACTTGGATTTCACAGCCTGGGCTCAGTGACTGGTGTTGACTACCTAGTTGACCTACCGTGCTTATTTGTTACTGACTGTCAGTTTCTTTCCTTTCAACACAAAATAGTACATTGCTTTTCCCCCTTTATATCGAGTATGAAATTCTCATAACTGCCTAGCTAATGGAACAGACACCTGGCAAGTTTTTGTTTTCAAGTGTTATAAAATGTCACAGTTTCTCAGGCTTCTAGAGTTTTAATAATTGGTTCTTTAATGTTGCTAAGAACTATCCCACAGCTCATTAATATCAGCGGGTTTCTACACCTTCTTCCCTTTCCTCGACTTAATTAAGGTAGCTCCACACTGAGAGTGGCAGAGGAAGACCACAGTCTTATTTACCAGCACAGAAACTTGACCATGAGCCAACACTAATCAGGAACATTAACTGTAAAATATTACAGCTGGCTTCCTGATATGGAATATCTCACCAACAGGGCATACTGTCCATCTTTTTAAGACTGGGGGCACAGTTCTCAGAAGGTGGCAGCTTGGCATTTTCATAGCATGAGAACATGTAGCCCTATTTCCTCTCCAGCACAAATTTACTCATTCTCCACATTATTTCTTGGCGTGGGCATTTGAAGTCCTAATTAAGGAAAAAGCCTGCAGCAACTTATTGTCACATGACTTCTGAGCTGAACATATGATTTTGCAGACAAGGGCCCAAGTCTATGTTCTGTCCTCCCCGCAACACTTGACCTTATTTGGTCCATGTAGCACCAGACTGATCTTCTTACTCACTGTGACCTCGCATAGTCTGTTCTATTTGCCTAGACTTTTTTCTCCTCTGCTGTCTGCTTGGTGAATTTTTGTTTATTTCAGCTCAAATGCTGATCTCACTGTGAAGCCTCTGCTTTTCCTCCATCCAGAGTTACTCCCTCTTCTTTTCTATCACCATGTCTATGTAGCATCACATTGTCATAGTCACTTGACTGTTTCCACCTCCTCAAAATGAGAAATTAGAGCTTAACCTCTTTCCAGCCCCAACCGCAGCCTGCATATTGGGAAGGCTCCTCAATAGTTTAAGAAGTGGATAGCTCTTGTCAATATTTTGTCCAGTGTTATTTCATAAAATACTACTCTCATATCTAGGACACTTTCCTTAAAATATTTTTATCAAATAAAATAATGTATAATTTGGGATGCTTTTTTATCTTAAGAACATGAAGATGACATGTGAACATAAGTTCATACAAGAGAAAGGGTGATGAACCATAATTAGCCTGTTCTGTGACTGGATTATATTTCATATTCCATGTAGAAGAGTCCTACAGGGCATCAGTTCTATAGAGAGGCAATGTAATATCCTTTTCTAATGTTCAGAAACCTTGAAAGATACAACATTCTTTTCATGGGCCAAATAAAATCTTTCTTAATGAAGTTTAATAATGTTTCTTGGTTCATTCCTGAAGGGTAATTGCTAGTGGCTGAGCCTCATCATCAATTAGCAAATCAGCAAATGCTATTTATTGAATTCTTACTACATGGTCATCATAGTAATTACTAAGTTGAAAAATATAAGATGCATAAAACATAATGATGGTCCTTTTGCAGTTTTCATTTACTTATGAGAGGCTTCATGGGAAAGTCATTCATTCATTAATCCAAAAATCTTCACTGAGGATCTGACGTGTTCTAAAGACTGAGCAAGAGACTAGGGTTTCAAAATAGAGTTTATGCTCTCTGAACACACACCCTTCCTTTTACAAACACTTGTACCAAAGTGTCATGAGTTTTGTTTGAAGCAGGACACTGACCATATTCCGTGGCTACTGCAGTCATGGGTATTGCATGTATCAGTTATCTATTGCCACATGACTAACACACAGCAAGCACACTAAAGTGTAATAGAGTAAATAAATAACCATACATTATTTCTGCTTACTGAGCTCAGCAAGACTTATCCAAGTGTCTTTGGTTAACTGGGGGTTGGCTGAATGACTTTGCTGATACTGACTGGGCTCTCTCACTGGTCTAGTCTCACCTGAGACCACGAACTAGGTTTTATTTAACAAGGCTCATCCTCTGGCAACCTAGCCTGAATATGCAAGCAGGTCATCAAGCAAGAAAAGGCAAAGTGGCAAAACAGAGAGAGAAAGAGCAGAAACATGCAAGGATTTAAAAAAACAAACAAAAAAACACTCTTACTTGAATCAAATTTGCTACTGGTTGGCCAAAACAAGTAACTTGGCCATACTCAGAGTCAAGACATATAGAAAGGGCATAGCTAGAGAAAGACAAAAAACATTGGCCACTAGTACAATCAGCCTGCCACACTAAATTAGAAATCATCAAGCAGTGAATTCCAAGCCAAAATAACTAGAACCTTGATGTTAAAGATTTTTCAATCCTTTGCCATTTCAAATGTAGGAGGTAGGGCAGATTGGGCAGATTCTGATTAAGCTGATGATGATCAGATGGATATGACGACAGAATCACTAATCACATCTGAGCTTATAACAAGTGAGCCTTTCAGGGCAAAGAGGGAGGCTACAGGAATACGAAGAAATGACACTCGCCACAAACCCACCCCCAAGTTCATGTCTACACCACAGCAATGGCAATATTTCTCAGCTCCAGCTGCTGCCTGTAAGTAATGATTGTGGAAGGGTGACTTCCCATGATCACACTGCACTGAGAGACCAACATGCCTAGAAGGCCTGAGTTTCTGGCATTTTTCAATGTACATGCTGTTGTTGGTTGAATTGTGTCCTCAAAAAGACACATTGAAGTCTTAACCCTAAATACCTCAGAATTCAGCCTTATTTAAAAATGGGGTCATTGCAGATGCAATTAGTTAAGGTGATGTCACACTGCTGTCGAGTGACCCCCTTAATTCCAAATGGCTGGTGCCCTTATAAGAAGAGGAAACACAAACACAGAAAAGCAAATGCCACCTTTAAAACAAACAGGTAGACAAGCCCAGGGGGAAGCTGACCATGGGACACTGAGGCAGAGATCACAGCAATGCACCTGTAAGCTGAAGGATATCAAAGATGGCCAGTTACTTGCAGAAGCTGAGAGAGACGCATGAGACAGATTCTCCCTCTGAGCCTTCAGAAAAAAACAATTCTGCTGACATCCTGAATACACATTTCTAGACGCTAAAACTTAGGGAATACATTTCTATCATTTTAAGACATTGATGATCTCATAGCACTTTGTTATGGCAGCCCTAGGGAGCTAATATAGATTTTCGATCTGGGAGTTGGATTGTTGCTCCAACAAATACTTAATATCATGGAAGTAGTTCTGAAATTGGATAATGGGTGGAGGATGGAAGAATTTTAGAAAAAGTTTAGATTGCTTTGAGGAGAAATTGGCTGCTCTATCATCTTAGAGACGATGTATTCCATGAACAGAATTTTACTAGAAATATGAAGAGTAGAGATGCTTCTGGGCCTTGGCTGGTGGCTCAGTGGAAAGGTGCCAGCCTGCGAACCCAAAGGTCACTGGTTCGATTCCCAGCCAGGGCACATAACCAGGTTGCAAGCCAGGTCTCCAGCCAGGTCTGTGGCTGGAAGCAGGTGAAAGGCAACCATACATTGATGTTTTTCTCCCTCTTGGCCTCCCTCCCTTCCCCTCTCTCTAAAATATATATTGCTTCTGGTGAGTTCGCAGACAGAGTGAGGAACCTGTGATTGGAAAATGGAGGAAAGATGATCTTGTTACAAAGTTGCAAATAACTTGGCAGAATTGTGTTCCACCGACTAGTGGCGGAGAGTAGAATTCATAAATAATGAACTTTGACAGCTGCAGAGACTTCCAAGCACGATGTGGAAAATGCAGTGTGGTTTCTCTTTGTTGTGTACAACACAGCAGGAGCAGAAAGACAAATGAAGGAATCGACTGCAAAGCAAAAAGGAGTCAGAATTTGATGATTTGCAGAGTTCATTTTATCCAGATAAGGTTCTGGTGATAGGGCCAAGGGTGTGGCTGGATAACCTCCTGCTAAAGAAATTAGGGTGTGACTCGTGGGGCCAATCAATGATTCTAGCAGAAGCCAGGAATGGTGGAGGTGTTATCCAGGAAAAGTCTGTGGAGAACCCTTGTGGGTTATGGTGTGGGACCCTTTAGAAGACCAGCATGCACGCAAGACTAACCACTCTCTGAGAATGTTAGGCCAGCACGGCTATTCACTGAGCACCTGTGTTTCTACCACTGTATCAATCCCAGCGATTCCAGGGGGATTACCCCATCTTTCTTTCCTTCATAAAAAATTAAAAAAATTTTTTTTTTTTTCATTTACAGTTTACGTTCGTATTATTCTGTATTGGTTTTGGTGGTTAGACAATTGTATACTTCACAAAGTATTCTCCCTGATATTTCTAGTACTCAATTGGCACCATATATAGTCATTACCGTATTGTTGACTACGCTGCACTTTACCTCATCTTATTTTGACTGTGACATAAGTGGTGATTATTCTGGCTTTAAAGGTCACACATTTAATCTATGAGCATCCTGGCAGGGCCACCTATTAGCTATCAAATAAATTTACCTTTTGAGGCTTTGAGCAAGTCCTGCAGGTACCCATGGGAGAGCCGGCTAGCCCATCTTGTTCTCTAATTATCATTGAGGATTGGGATTCTTGCCTCACCACCACTGTAAACTCACTTCTTTTTATATTCTGAGAGTGCCTAGCATATTCTAAGTTATGCAGTGTTGCTCTTAATTTGCTAATTGACTGATTCTTGGCCTTTCAACAAGTAGTTGTCATAAGTCCATGGAGAAAATTCTCTGGAGTTTTATTGGTGGTGGTGGGCATTGGGGTTGGGTGGGGTACCAGAAGGTGAGAATAAATGGGGGAACAACACCCCATAGAGCTAGAGAGGCAGCTGTGTCTATGTTGCTATCTGCCCCCACTGTGCATCATAACCTGGAATAATAACCATTAGAATCACTTCTTGGTGATTTTTGAGAGATACTAAATTTTAACTTGTGAGTGGGAGACCTAACATCTTAGGAAGCTGAAACAGGAGACACATTACCTATCAGTATTAACTCTTTGTTCCAGTCCTAAAGCATGGAACCCAGAGGTAGGTGACACAGGAGAGGTTTTAGGTCTAGGGAAGTAGGTGGCTAGTAAATGGGATTACTCTTCCCTCCTATAGGAAACCTTTGGCTGACAGGGAGCAGTTAGGGGCTCCAAGGGAGACAGGTTGATCAGCAAGAAGATTTCAAAATTGTGGAGGGTGAAGGGATTGAGCAAAAAATGAAGAGGGTTCATAGGCATGGACAGCAGTGTGGTGATTGCAGTGGGTAGAAGTGGGTGGGTGGAAGTGGAAGAGGGCATAAGGGGGATAGATGGTAATGGAAGATTATAATTTAAAAAATTTAAAAAATGGAATAGCCTGGTTGGTGTGGCTCAGTGGATTGAGCACCCACCTGCAAACCCAAAGGTCACTGGTTCGATTCCCAGCCAGGGCACATAACCAGGTTGCAAGCCAGGTATCCAGCCAGGTCCCCAGATGGAGGCAGGTGAAAGGCAACCATACATTGATGTTTCTCTTCCTTCCTCCCTTCCCCTCTCTCTAAAAATAATGAATAAAATCTTTTTTAAAAAGTGAAATAAGATGAGGAATAATAAACTTTGCCAATTTCTTAATGCTGATTTATGGTGGGAGAATTGGGGTGCTGATAATGACAGTTTTCTTCTTCCATTGTGACTCCTCATAGTTCTGATAGGGACATGTAGTCTGGATTTCTGTTATATTTGTAAAACCTTTTACATTACAGAAAATATACTCTGAATACTTTTTTTTTTTTTTGATGGAGCCCAGGGAACTATTCACAGAAGCAATTAAAAACATCTTCAGCTTTGATTCACTCCTTTGCAATATTTTGATTTCAAATCTGACACTTAAGTCCTCCACAAAAATAGCAAGCAAATTTCACAACAAATACACATTTAAAGTCTAAATGTTCTCAAATTATATTGATAATAAACCAGGATGAGCTTTATTTTTAAGTAAAAAAAAATAAAAATAAAAAAAAAACCCTCCTAGAAATTATAGATATATTCTGATTTGAAATTATAAAATGACTTTTAAGCAAATCAGTGTATTTTTATACCAACATGAAACTTTACTATGAAAAAGTACTTTTTCATGCCAGTGCTTTTATTCATGTTTAAATATGAAAGAAAATTGGATCTTTGAAACAGCAGGTAACCCCTGGAGTACTAACACTGCTCAACAAGGAAAAACACTCAGTCACTTTACCTTTGCATTGCTCAGAAATTATCTCAAGATGTTAAGCACCCTGAAATGGAAAACCTCTGATCTACAGGGATTTTAGTGTTTGCCTGGGTTTTCTTGTTTTAGAAAAACTGTGATTTGAAGCAAAACTATGTAAGTAAGACAGAGTATCTGCAATTTGTAAACCCCAGTCAGACAAGATACTCTACGTCCTCGGCCTAGTTATGGTAACAGGGCTTTAACTATCATCCTAGAGGCTATAGGAAACTGGAAGATGGCGATGAACATCACTTCTATGGTAATATTCAACTCTCAGCCAAGAGACCAAAAGAAATTTTATTTGAAGACCTACTCTTAAGACCTGTTAGATGCCTTCAATGGTGTAAGTCTAAAAATACTGTATAGGTGATCACTAAGAAAACTGATGTGTCTTCTTCAGAAATTATAAAATGGCATGTGAATGTTTAATAGAGGGATGGCTTCTTCAACAACCTGGGCTCCTTGGCCAAGGTGACAGCGCCAATGTGAAAAGCAGACATCCCATTCGCTGGCCAGGAAGGCAACTCCCCAGAAGGACCCCCTCCTGGCTCCTTTGTCCCTCTAATGCAATTCTCTCTGTTTCCTTGACATTTGCTACTGACACCCCAGCCCATTTCTTGTCTTGTGTAGGATCCCTGTGGAGTTGATCTGAAGGCAGAGAGGGAGGAGGAAGGAGTCCAGTGATTAGGCAGCGCCAATAAAAATGACATACATTCCTGCTTGTGACGGTCAGGCCGATAGACCTGGAGCGTCTGTTTGTTTAGGTCATTGCGAGGGGTACGCCACGCAGAACTTGTCTGCAAGAAAAGAATTTCCAAGAGGCCCTGGGAATAGTTTTTCTGGCTGAAAGAGTTATCTTTGAAGGGCAGAAAAGAGAAAGCTTTAGACATAAAGCATAAACTCCTTCCTGTGTATTTAGACTCTAAAATCTGCAGGTAAACAAGGCAGGAGGAGCATTGACATCAATGAAACCTGTTTTAAATAGAGAAGGTGTTCGATTATTTTCTATCGCATGCGATGTTTACATTCGTTGTGCCAAATGATGAAACTGTTTTCTATAACCAACTCATCTGCCCACAATGCATTCATGCATTTTGAGGACCCCAGGATATGTTAGCAGAGGGTTCTAGCAGGCTTGACTGGGCGTGTGCAATGAAAACGCCCTGCCGGAGACAGCTGGTCCCCTGTTTCTACATCAAACTCGGCTCCTGGTTCTTTCTCTCCTGTGGAATCATCAGAGAGCAAGATTCCTCTACAGCACATTGGGGGAGGGAGGAGTCATCTCTTCCCTTCTCTCAGCCTGTGGCCTGCCATGCTGTTTCCCGGGGCTGCAGCTCTGACCTGGGACTGCTGTTTTACACAAACAGAGGGGGTCTCCTTCCTGTTCCTTACTGATCTCCTGTATCTATTGATTTGCAGTGCTTCTGATTATGAGCCTGGTGGGTGACAATGGGTGGCATTCAATGAAAGCCATGATTCTCCACTCTTACCTCCATCCAGGCTCACAGATCTTCTTCCCATCACTTGGACCCATCTTGTTTCTTCTACCCATACACCTTTGCGCATGCCAATTACTTGCCCTGGAAGACTGTTCCTTCCCCACTTTGCTTAGTTACCTCTACTTTACCTTCTCATTGGCTTGTGAACTTTTTTTTTTTTTTTTTTTTTTTTTAATGAGACATGTTACAATGACAATTATATCTTTGTGGTGTGATTATTTGGTCCACTTTGTTTCTTCTATTAAAATATTAGTCTAGCAGGTGCAGGGGTGTGTCTGTTTTGGTCCAGAAGCATATTAAAGGTGTCACATTATTCTCAGAGGGCCTGGTATAGAGAAGGCATATGTTAAATATGGGTAGAGGCCCCAGCTGGTGGCACAGTGGATAAGGTGCCGGCCTGTGAATCCAAAGGTCGCTGGTTTGATTCCCAACCAGGGCAAAGTAACCAGGTTGCAAGCCAGGTCTCCAGCCAGGTCTGTAGCTGGAGGCAGGTGAAAGGCAAACCATACATTGATGTCTCTCTCCCTCTCTGCCTTTCTCCCTTCCCCTCTCTCTAAAAATAATAAATAAAATATTAAAAAAATATATGAGTAGAATGAATGAATAGGTAAATAAATGGAGTGGGTGAATGAATGAAAGTAAAACCCATGAATACTTTGTCTTCTGTGTCGAATTGCTCTTCTGCTTATAATGTCCTCTGTTATTTATTTATAAAAGATTTTATTCATTATTTTCAGAGAGAGGAGAATGGAGATAGGCAGAGAGGGAGAAAAACATCAATGTATGGTTGTCCTCTGTTTTTAAAAAAATTTTGATTACCTTCTTTCCTTCATCTGAGAAGGGTCAAGTCCCCACTCTCATATGAAGTTAATTTTGAACTATTAAATCCTCACCTAATCTTTTCTTTCTCCAACTATCACATATAATGGGCATACTTGGCCTTATATCTCATGGTAGTCCCCTACATTTTGTCCCCTATGTTTGTAAAATTTGTCTTCCTTACCAGATTGTGGGTTTAGGATGACACACAGAGAGACTTCCTACCATGCTGAGCATAGCATCTGACACATGGAAGATACACAGATAAATTTGAGGCAATAAATTTTAATCAAATAAATTTAATATTCTGGTTTCATTAATGCTTTTTCACAAGCTCCATGAGGCAGTGCATGTATGGCTATAGGGATGATTACTTTACTCTTAAAAATGTATTGGGTTAGGTTAGGATAGAGGTCATTAGCAGAACTTTTCAGGATTACTAACAAATGCTTCAATGATGAGAACAAAAAAATATAAAAGGGATTAAAACTTAAAATCTTAAGTGACTCAATTCTTCCCTTTCTGGGTATTTGACATGTTGTTAGCACTGTTAGGATGAGAAGGGGAGCAAATCAATCTTTATTATAATATTGTTCATATCTTATAAATCTTCCCTGCTATTCTCTGTTCCTGACTCCTTCCTATGCTAAATCCTTCAACACACACACCCAAAACCCAAGTTCCATATTTCCCTGTTGTTCTCTGTGCCCCAGAAGATTAACATCTGGGCACTTCATGACCCATGCTCTCTTGTCACCTGGATTCCAACTGGATGGTATGTGAACAGGTCAGAGGAGACAATAAGTGACATTGGGGTATAAACACCTATTCTTGACCTTTGTGTGGTTGTGTTTCTGGCAGTGGCTGCCATCTCTTATGGATTATAGAACCTATTGCTAGTTCCTTTCTATGGGATCAGTACTCACTGCACTTCCAAAATATTGTTTTCTTCCCTTAACCCTTTGCCACTAGGGTAGCAATGGCTTTCTCCTATTGATCACTGAGCACCTTGAGTATTTTTTAAATATTGAAGTTGGGTTCTGTTTACTAATAAGAACCTGGATGATCCATGGGTGCACTGGAGCATCATTGAGATGCTGGTTGCAATATCAGAATAAAGTAGAGACTTTGTGTATGTATTTGTGTGATTTTGGATTAATTTTTGTTTTAGTTATTGAACTATAAGCTACGTGAGGGCAGGGACCACAGTTATATGCCAAGTAAATAATACTGTACCACACAGAGAGTAATTAATACAAACTAGTTAATAAGTCATTTCCTTAATTCAACAAATATTTATTGTATTTATTACATGCTATGTGCACTAATTGACATTAGAAATATTATAGTGAGAAGACAAAGGGCAATGAGGAAGAAGGGTAGGGAGTTAGGTAGAATGGATGGCTATGTTTGCAATTACTCTGCATGAGGTGGTGAGGAAATGTCTCTATAAAAGGAGATATTGGAGAAAAACCTAAAATAAGGGAAAAGTAAGCTAAATCTACTTAGAGATGAACAATTGGCAAGTTCCTACTATGAAAAAATCATCAATGCACAAAGAGCAAGAGAAGAAAAAGCAATAAGGAACTACAGAAGAGACAGAATCAATAAGATGGCACCAGCAAGTCCTTAGTTATCAATAACTAAATGTAAATGGATTAAATTCTCCAATCAAATAGCAAAAAGTAGCTGAATGGATAAAACAAACAAAATCCAATTTTATTCCACCTACCAGAGATTTCATTTCAGCTTTAAGGACACACACAAGCTCAAAGTTCAGAGATGAAAAAAGATACTCCATACAAATGGAAACCAAAGGTGAGCAGGGGTAGCTATACTTGTGTCAGACAAAATAGGCTTTAAGTAAAGAAAAACGAACAAACAAAACCTAACAAAAGATATGAGGTGATAGACGTAGTACACCTTAAAGTTACATATATGGCCATTATATCTTACTAAAGCTAGAAAAAATGAATTTAAAGTCAAATAGTCATCCATTTTTTTTTTTTTTTACAGAAACCAGTAGATACGATGGTTCCTGGCAGGAGTAAGGAAAGAGAATCTACAACATTAAAAAACTTTGCTTCTAAAATTTCCTGGTCTTTCAGGATGAAAACACAAAACCTGCATGTAACTCATGTTCTCATTTATTATTTAGCATTATACATACAGAAAATTCACATGTGATCATTCCTGTATCCTTTGAACCCTTTTGCAGTCTCACTTTGCTTGAGGTCTGCTTTTATTCTTTTTTTTTTTTTTTTTGACTTGGTGATCCTAATTTAATATGATTATTTTGAATGGAAGGTAGTTATAAAATAATAGTGCCTCTAAAAATTATAGAACTGTTAGGAAACTTTACAACCATAAAAGTTAGAATAGTTCTAATAAAATACAGTTATGATACAACTGTCAGTGTTCTTTTTTCTAGCTCAGATGTCATTCATTTTAATGAGAACATCTGTTTCCAAAAGAAATCTTTTCTCAAATCCTGTTGAGGACTGTCCAGGAATAGCTCATGTGTCTTGTGGAAAAGTCCTCTTGGCTTTGCCAAAGTGTCAGACATCTCCTCTTCTTCCCTGATCTCTGTTCTCATGTTCTCATCTTGGATCTCAATGTAGCAGCTTTGAACCAATGGTGGTGTGAACAAAGGTGCTCTCCCAAGACTATCCTGCCTCCACTGGTGTCCAGTCTGGAGTCTGACGGAACACTACCTCTGATAGCTAGGGAAGCTGCTTATCCAATGCTAGACCACTACTGTGGGGTCCATATTTGAAAAATCTCTTTAATTATAATTCCCTCATTCTAGAATCCAAAAATGATTTCAAGGAAACCAAGGGGCACTGAAGAATTTTACAAGCTGTATTGAGAATCCCTGTCCCCCTCAATCTTGGCCCCTGACATAGGACCTAATTAGGCCTGGACTTTTATTGTTTTTATCGTAAAGGGATCACAGCAAAGTGGCTACAAGCATGAACACTGGTTTAAGCCATTTGTGGGTTTGAGACCCAGCTCTACTATTCACTTACCATGTGTATTTAGACAAGTTAAAAGCAAAACTGACAACAAAACAACAACAACAAAATTCTTTAAGGCTAACTTTTTTAATCTATGAAGTGGACAAACTAATGATTATGAACATTAACTGATACATTATGCTATTTTCCAAAACCTTTACGTCTAATGGATCACTAAATAACACAAACAATGGGAGGAGGGAAATACCAAGTGTGATCATTTGCTATTGCCTCAACTTCGAGAGAGAAATGACATTATGACAAAAATCTCATAGAATATAGGACTGTACTTACCAGGAAAGAGAACTGGCAACTTCATGCAGCTCTTTTCTGTCTGCCTGTCTGTCATATGTCTCCATACCTATCTTCATAAAGTCATGGATCACTTAGAAATGCTCCTAGTCCTCTTCAGACAGAGGGTCTTCTATAAACCCTATGTTAGCTTTTTAGCATTTTTTTTTTTCTCTTCTTCTTCTTCAAGATCTGTGGAATCTTGAGGTATCCTAAGGTTCAGGTAACATATGTCCCAAATTATCCTTAGCCAACTCAATCTCTCCACAACTAGCCTGAGGCCTTCAAAGATCAGAGATAAAATTGAAATAAGAGTTTCACAGGCCAGTTGAGAACCTGAGTATGTTGTTTGTTCTAAATTCTTATTTTAGGCTCTGCAAATGGTATCTAATTTCACCACATGTATTACCACAGTGACAATGATAAAATAAGACTCTACATGCCAGAACACAAGGCCTGATTTTAGAGGCAAAGTTTAATTGTATTTGGGCCATAAATCATAGGTATGGCCTACATATTGATAATGCTTGAGTTTATTTTCTAATAGAGTGCTTTTTATCTTGAAATAATTTTATAAATATTGATTAATTTATTATTCTTTATAAGCCAATTAATTTCCTTACCCTGAGGTAGGAATTGTAATTATGCCAGTCTGGCAGATGGGAAAAAAGAAAGTGGGGAGAGAATTAAAAACATTACAATCTGATCATCTCGAATTAAATGAATATTTACTGTTGAATTGAAGTACTACAAAATAAAATTTGCAGTGGATATTTTGGTAAGACACAATTACAAATACTGCTACTCATTCTATCTTTATTTCCTTTACTCATTCATTTATTTACTCAGTTTATCCCTTTAACAACTATTTATCAAGCAATATGGTAGGTAATAAAAGTATACACTTATGTAATATATGCTTGTAGTTCAGAAGCTACAGTGCCCTAATAGAAAAATCTGTACAAGCAATTAACAGCAATTAGTGTTATAGGGACTGTCAGGTAAGTAAGAAGTTAATTACCAAATAGAACTAGAGTTGAGGATACTAAAAGCTTCCCAGGTAAGATACTGCTCCCATAAATCTTGAAGGATGACTGGTATTTATTATCCAGACATGTTGGCAGAGGGTAACCAAGACAGGAGGAACATTATACTTGAAAATCCAGATGTATGAAAGAGCAGAAATATTTAAGAGGGTAACCAAGACAGGAGGAACATTATACTTGAAAATCCAGATGTATGAAAGAGCAGAAATATTTAAGAGGACCCAAGCAATTCTTAAGGGCTGCCATAGAGGCATAGGTTGAAAGTGCAGGGGGATATAAAGTTAGAAAATAGACAGAAACAAGGTCATGGTAACATGTACATCAGACATTAACCTGGAGGCCAATGGGATTCTTGTTAGTAATATTATTTCAGAGTCCATTCTCAAAAGTTCAGATCCAGGGGTCTAAAGTAGGATCTTGGAATCTGTTTTAAACAAGTATCCCCAATTCTTCAGATACTAGTGATCTTTGGCTACGGTTTGAGAAACTAATACACATTATAGTAAGTTATTGAAAGGACTTTAATAAGGGAATAATGTAATCAAATTTATACTTTAGAACTATAACCCTGATGGTATATGGAGGTTGAATTAGAAGAGTCTGGAGAGGAGGGAAAAACTGGGAGAGAAGACTGAAGTCTGTTAAAATTGTTCAAGAAGAAAAGAGGAAAGTTTGATCTAAAATAGTTGATTTTGTTTGTGTATGTGTGTGTGTGTGCATGTGTATGTGTTTTGATGTTGAGTTTTATAAGTTCTTTATAAATTTTGGATATTAATCCCTTATCAGATGTATTGGTGAAAATGTTCTCCCATTCCCTGGGTTGTCTTTTATTTTGTTGATTGTTTGCTTTGCTGTGTAAAAAATTTTTTAGCTTGACGTAGTCCCATTTCTTTCTTTCTTTTGTTTCCCTTGCCTTAGGAGACATATCAGTAAAAATATTGCTGTGAGCAATGTCCAAGATTTTACTGCCTAAATTTTCTTCTAGGATTTTTATGGTTTTGGGTCTAATATGTAAGTCTACCCCATTTTGAGTTTATTCTTGTGTGTGGTAATAAGAAGGTGGTCTAGTTTCATCTTCCTGCACGTATCTGTCTTAAAAAAACAAACAGTCCAGTTTTTAAAAAATGGACAAAGAACCTGAATAGACAATTTTTCCAAAGAGGACATACAAATGGCCAATAGACACATGAAAGGATGCTCAACATCATTCATCACCAGAGAACTGCAAGTTAAAATCACAATGAGACACCACCTCACACCTGTCAGAAAACCTATCATCAATAAATCAACAAACAAATAAGTGCTGGTGAGGACATGAGAAAAAGGAACTCTTGTGCACTGTTGATGAGAATGCAGACTGGTGCAGCTAATGTGGAAAGTAGCATGGAGATACCTCAAAAAATTAAAAATGGATCTGCCTTTTGATCCAGTGAATCCACTTCTGATAATTTATCTGAAGAAACCCAAAACACTCATTTGAAAGGACATAAACATCCCTATCTTCATTACAGCATTATTTAGAATTGCCAAGATATGGAAGCAGCCCAAATGTCCATCAGCAGATGAGTGGATAAAACAGCTGTGGGACATTTACACAATGGGATGCTACTCAGCCATTGAAAAGAAAAAAAATATTTACCCTTTGCGGCAGTCTAGGTGGGCCTGGAGAATATTATACTAAGTGAAATGTTAGTCAGAGAAAGACAAATACCACAGGATTTCATTCATATGTGGAATCTAATGAACAGACTGCACTAACAGGGAAAAACAGCAAGAGCAGAATGGCAGCTGTGGGGTGGTATTTAGAGGGGGTAAAGGGATCAAGCAATAAGGTGAAAGAACTCACGGACATGGACCAGTGCACTGATTGCAGGGGCGGGTACAAGGGGGCTAAATGGCAATGGGAAAATAAATAAATAAACAAATAAATAATCAGATTCCTCAGCCCTATCTAAAAGAGGAAGGAAGAAAGGAGTTGAGAGGATTTACAAAGAAGAGGTTAATTTGAGAGACATTTAGAGAGAGAGTTAGGAATTGATTTAAGGTGAGAGGCGGGAGAAAGAAAGTTTAGGATTGCTCCTAGTTTTTACACTTTTATTTATTTAGTTATAAAGATTGAATTTATTATTTTCAGAGAGAAGGGCAGGGAGGGAGGAAGAAAGGGAGAGAAGCATCCATGTGTGGTTGCCTTTAACCTGCTTCCAGCTAAGGACCTGGCTGGAGACCTGGCTTGCAGCCTGGTTATGTGCCCTGGCTGGGAATCAAACCAGTGACCTTTGGGTTCACAGGCTGGCTGCCAATCCACTGAGCCACACTAGCCAGGGTATTACCCCTAGTTTTTAAAAACAAGATAACAGTGATTCTGGTCTTAGAGAACATTTCCCCTTACCCTTACTGCCTCATAAGTATGTGCTTATAGAGAAGAAATTTATCGTTTAAAACTTTGCTGTGCTTATGATCTGATTGGAACAGAATTATTGGCTACAATGGGCTGTAATTCCACCACTTAAATAATAGGAAAGATAACACCATTGTATTTGTTGGATTATGAAAAAGAGAGATCAGAGTCTGGAAGACCAGTTAGCTGGCTGTTGCGGTTATCAGTGAAGTTCTGACTATAATTATTGCAGTAAACACTAGGAAGGGAGTCAAATGTTAAAAACATTTCAGACAAAGAACTGACCCACTTTTGCATCTAGTTAAAGGTGGTTAATAAAGGCAATGACAGATAAAATTGATATTTTAATAAAGCCAAAAATTGAAAGGAAGTTGGAGTCAATGATGAGGCGGAGTCATTGGCAAGGAGAATGTGGGAAGAGGTGGCAGGTAGCTGGGAATCATGACATAGAGCTGATAGCAGGATAGTCAAGGGAATGAGGATTCCATGTGCACTTGAAGCTACGGAATTGGATCTCAGATGAAGGGTTTCTGTACAGGCCTGGGCTGTCTCCAGCACCTGATTGCGACTTTGCTCCAGGATGAAAAACTAGAAAAACCATCAGTTACTCTACAGTGGCTGGTAATTTGAAGGTTAATCAGACAATGCTGCTATTTACAAACTTGGGAAATTTGCTTTCTTTTGATCTTTTGCCAATTGCTGAAATAATAGTGTAGAACATTAATCAATATGTGTTTGATACTGTTGGAGGTGAATTATTTCTTGTTTTTATATAGAAAGTCTGTAACTCAAAGTTTTTACTTTTGTTTTGTACTCTATCAGCAGCAGTAACTGAGGAAGAACCTTCAAAAAGATGTGTGAGTTTGGGTGAGTTCTTCAAGGCAAAAGTAATCCTCAACCCTACAGGGACAAGTCTCAAATTATTTCCTGTTTCAAATAAAAGAAAGGGTTGAGAGGGTTATCCCGGCACAGATCTTTGAGAGACATATTTCAGAACATAAATGCAGTTTTAACCACTACTAATTTTTTTTCTTTAAATCATATTACCGTAATGTCAGGTTGAAGCATCTGTTCTACATAGATTTAAAATGATATGCTGCCAGGATCTTATTTCTAATTCAGAGACTTAGGACAGAGAGTTGCAGGAAAGGCTATTTCATTGTGCCTTGTTTATTTTGTTGTTGTTGTTGCTGTTTATTTTTGTTTTGTTTTATTTTTATTTTTTAATTTCAGAAGGAAGCTTACTCCATTCTGAAGCCAGTGAAATATTTACAGTGCAAAAACACATGGGTGCTCTGGGATTGCTAGTGATAAAATCTTCTCTAGTGAATTCCAATTATTCTTTTCTTAGACTATTTTGAGAGAAATGCAACTGTATTTCATGGTCTCCATGTTTTACGAGGAGCTGCTGCCAATATATTTCCATCCAAGTCTGGGCCCCTTGGCCTGGATGCGCTGAGGGGCTGTAACTTCAGCTCTTTCAGATGGCCATGGGGCACAATTCCTAACACTTTGATCAGTCTATTAAAACAAATTACTGTGGGCTTAAAAACTCAGTCAATTTCTCTCTGAAGAGTTTCTCTACTAAGTCATAAAAGAACTTTCTAAAGGCAATGATCAGCTGAGCAAATGTTACAAGTTTATTCTCTGATGGCATTATGATAGCAGCGGAAAAGGTATCTGCTGACAAGGACCTGCACTTGACTGTTTATCATCACACTTGTAACCAGATCCCACTCCTTTTTCTGTATTAGCACAACATTGCTGAGATTGGCTCCTAATTGAATCTGTCCCATTTTATATTTAAATAAGTATATTTAAAACAATTTAAAAAATTTTGCTGTGCAGGTTTTTTAGCACAAACTCCCAAATTCATGAGAAAGCAATGACAAGGAATCCCTCATTTTACATTTACTACTACAGTATAAACCTCTTTCACCTACACATTCTCATTGGTACATTTGGTAGGTGTTAAATACTCAATGGTACAAATGCTACACCAGTGAATTTATGTTCTAGATATTGTCCATATGCTTCACTGCTGTCTTCCTTGCAGACTGAGTTGAATGGGCACTCCAGCACCCATCATTAGCCTATTAATCTTAATAACTTTAAACCATTGTCATTTACCTGTCAAGCAGATAAAAAATGGTAAAGACCACTTAACATACAATAGTGTGTTGCTAATCACAGATTCTGCCTCACTTAATCTTACAGTCATGAATTCATATTGGAGCTTCTCTGCATTTGAAAGAGTAGAAAGTAACAGGTTACCCACTTGTAACTATATGGACAATGATCAAGGACCATACTTTGTATATTAGCTAAATTTAAAGAATAAAGTTTACTGGAAATTACCTGTATACACAAAGGATATTGCAACTGAAAAATTTGTAAATATTTCTGGACTCACGCTATTATAAAGCAATGTGCTAAGCATGATGGGAAATATAAAATAGAACAATGTATTTACTCTATATAAATTTCAAACTTAGTGACGACTGGTGCTTTTAGCTTGAGATTCATGAGTGATCCTCAGGGATCTATAAAACCCTTTTAATTGTGTGCAAATTTGTTTATATACTGTATAGAAATGTTTTTCTCGGATGAGTACTCTTCCAATAATTCTCCAAATTTTCTTAATCTCAAAGAGACTGAGACCTACTCAACTAGATATGTAATTTCTTTCATAAAATGCAATAAATGACTCCTTCATGCCTCTAATGAATATATAAATATAAATGTCAGGCAATTTAAATAGCAAATTCCTCTGTCAAAGTAGGACAACCTAGCCTCAACTTTCTTTCAAGTTCAACATATCACTTGTCATTTACTTATTGTTCTAGCTAGAGCATTCACTGTAACATTTTTGCACAACTCTTTTATTTGCTTCCATACAAAGTATATGGTACCTTTCTTTACATCCTTAATTTGATTCATTATCAATTTTCATATTTCATTAAAAAAAAATCCAATGGTCTATACAATGGTTAAACTACCACAAAAATAGGCTGTATTTTAAGAATCATTTTTAAAAGAATCAGTTCACAGGAGGTTCTATACATAGGGTGATGGGTAAGAAGCAAACAAAAAGAAATCCTGGATTGAGATATGGCAACTGGACAGTTAGGTAAATTCGCTCATTAGCTAAGTAATTCACTTCTACACAGCAATCTTACATCATATACTACTCTAATTTCTGGCTTTAAAAAATTGCATCCCATATGAGTCAATGAGTCATAACATCTCGGTGTCACTAATAATAGTTTTTATTTTGAAGTCAAATCTAAGAACACTATGGTATAATTTAGTACTAGAGTAATGGTATGACTATAAATAATGACTAGTTCAGAAAGGAGCAACAGGGGTTCCAGCTCAAGATGGTGATCTCAGAATATCCTAAAGTCACCTCCTTTCACAGACTCACCAAATCTACAGCTACGTATGGTACAATTTTCTCTGAGAAAACCTAAAAACTGGCAGAGCAACCTCTTCACATCAGGCACATGAGAAGGGAATGAAATTGAAGTGGGTAGAAAAGGCGGGGAAAACAGAGCCATAAATCCTACCACTGGCACAGCCATTCACAACTGGGAAAAAACTCAACACTAAGCTTGTCCTTGAGGAGTGAGGGGTTGCACCTTACATAGGGCACCCCAACCTACAAGACCAGCACCTGAGCACTGAGTTCCCCAAACCCCTGGCTTTAAAGACTAACTGGGCCCACGAGACTCATAGGGTTGTGGCCAATTGAAGAATTCAATGCACTCCAGTGCAGACTCACCTGCCCAGGGCCCTGTGCGGAAGCAGCCCTCTGAAAAGACCCAGACTTAATATGAAAAGGTTTCATTTGCTAACTTGACACATTGGTCTGAGGGGTAGAGGACCTCTGGGATACCCTCTGGGGAAGGAGGCTGGTGGGAGCCATCTCTCAGCTCTCCTGTGGGGACCATCACTTCTTCCTCTCCAGTCGGGGCCAATTTATGCTTCAGCAGACAGGCTTCACCTTCTGCACATTCCCTCTGCCCTGCAAAATGAGCACCATCTTTTCCACTCTTAGTTATCTTTTCTTTACCTCCTGATTTTTTTCCCTGTTTTTAAAAAAGATTTTATTTATTATTTTTAGAGAGATGGGAAGGGAAAGAGGCAGAGAGGGAGAAAAGCATCAACATATGGTTGCCTTTCATCTGCCTCCAGCTACAGACCTGGCTGGAGACCTGGCTTGCAACCTGGTTATGTGCCCTTGCTGGGAATCCAACCAGTGACCTTTGGGTTCGCAGGCCAGCAACTTATCCGTTGTGCCACGAACCAGGGCAGTGATTTTTTTCATAAAACTTTTTTTTCCTACATAGCAATCTTACAACATAAACTACTCTAATTTTTTGCTTTAAAACATTGCATCTCATATGAGTCAATGAGTCATAACTTCTTGGTGTCACTAATAATAATTTTTAGTGACACTGAGTGCCATCTTTATACTCCCCATTTGCCTTGCTCCAGCCAGTCTTTGTGTGCCCCTCTCCACTCTGGAGTAGAGACAGGAGGTCCTGTACATGTCTGGTGACTTATTTTTTTTCATTTTTCCCCCCAATTGCTACACAGAAGATGCCTGTTGATCACTCAGCTTTGTAGCCCAGGAGTCATGGTTTTCTGAGTCCCACAAGACTGTAATAATCAGAGATTCAGTTCTTTGCAGGCTTTCATCCCCAGGGCATTACACATGAAGCAAACTGAGAGCCTCCCACAGCCTTTCTGTGAAAGAAGGCTACTTGCTCCTCCTGGAGATTGGGCCCTGGGGGTGGGCTTCAGGGTTGGCATATATCAGGAAGCTACAGAGGTGTATGCTGGAATGCAGGCCTTCCATTCACTCTCCCTTTGCCTTGTTACAGCTTACCAGTGTCTTCCAGAAAGGAGCTTATATTCTCTCTGGAAGTTTCAATTTTTGTGACTGTTGCCTAGGGGACTCCTCCATGTCTCCTGGCTCTGGGAGACAGCAGGGTTTATGCTTACAGTTTCTCAGTGTATGGCTTTCCAACAGCATGAATCAAGGTGCTGAATGAGATCCTCCCTTTGGGATACTGACTGATCTCACAGGAAGTAAGCGAAAAACAGCTTGTTACATACAAGGCAACCTTCATAAGATTGTTGGAAGATTTTTCAGCAGAAATGTTGCAGCAGAAAGAACGATCTAGTATATTTAAAGTACTGAAGGAAAAACAAATCAATCTACAGTACTCTATCCAGCAAAGTTATCATTCACAATTGAGGATAAGATTAAAGAGCTTGTTAGACAATCTAAAGTTAAAGGAGTTCATCACCAGGAAGATAGACTTACAAGAAATGTTAAAGAGAATTTAAGCTGAAAATAAGGGGCACTAATAACAGAAAACATGAAAAGGTAAAAAGTAGTGGATTAAGTACTTTAAAAGCTAGTGTGAAGACTAAAAGAAAAAAATAGTAAAAATAACTAAAATAATTAAGGAATACTATAAAATAAGAGTATGTAATTTATGACAAAAGAGCCAAGATTATACAATAGGTAATGAACTGTCATTTCAATAAATGGTGTTGGGAAAACTGGGAAGCCACATGGAGAAGACTTAATCTAGATCACTATTTTATATCACATACACATTAGCTCAGAATGAATTATGGATTAAGGACTTGAATGTAGGACCTAAAATTATGAAACTTTTGGGATAAAACATAGTATGTAAGCTCCTTTACATTTGTCTTGGTAATGATTTTTTGGTTTTGAATTATAATGCTGTATTGAGTATTTGAAGGTTGCTAACAGAGTAAATATTAAAAGTTCTCATCACAAGAAAAAAATTGATAACTATGTATGGTGATGGATGTTAACTAAACATTGTGCATGATCATTTTATAATATATATAAATATCAAATCACTATATTTTACACTTGAAATTTATATTATATATTGATTATACCTCAAAAAAATTTTAAAGAAAAAATAACCAAGTAATAATTGGCAGAAAAATAATAGCACAAATTATTTTTGTTTTGAAATGAGCTCTGAGGTCAATTCAAAGTATTTAAAAAATTCATTGTAAATTCATTGTAATAAAATATGTAGATATTCTCTAGGTTTTACTTTGGAGAGAAGTACCATTTGCATATTCATATGCAAATGTGATGTTTTGTTTGGAAGAAAATTATCCTAAAAGGTTATGAAGACCTATAATAGCATTTCAGAAATGTGGAGGGGAATCCCTCTGGTATGATTAAATTTAAATAAGGGTGATAAATATAAGGAGATACAATTAGACTTGAGCTTTGAAAATTGCTAGGATAGAGACAGTGGAGAAGAGTAGAGCTAGAGAGAGAGTAAATACACACACACAGAGGAAGGAAAATGTCAGATACTTCAATATGATAATAAATTTGCTTTGAGTTTTTTGTATAGGAAAGTAAGAAAAAACATTTCAGAAAAAGTAGGTAGAGATTAGGTTATAAATAGTCTAATTCTAAATCTTCTCTGTTCTTTTGTTACCCATCAAGATTACGAACAGTTTTGCCTTTGACCTCTGGTAACACTTTGTATCTGTATTATTCATAGGCATTTATTATTTATAGTCTTTGCCATCAGTTATCTTTTCATATAGATTTGTCATTTTTCCAACTACATTGTAAATTTTTTAAAAGGAAGAGCCCTTTTTATCTCTGTTTGCAAGCTGTATGATACCTAAGTTTTTTGGCATATTATTGTAAACTAAATAAATGTGTGTAGATAGAAAACTGCCTTGTACTTTTAGAAAGTTATTAATTTTGTAGAATCAATCTACAGAGCAGAATCCCTACCTGACCCTCTTCAAATCATATACAGGAACAAGTGAGGGTTTTATGCGTTATAGGAGAAAGATTACTGGCTTCAATTTATATTGAGGGTTTTAATTCCAGTTATATTGTCAGCTTCCTTTTGGATCTAGGCTTACTGATTTCTTCTCTGCGATATCATTTGTAAAATTGGGTTATTTCTACCTGTCTTTAATTTCAAAAGAATTTTCTCACAGTTCAGGCTGACCAATAATAAAAAAAAAAAAAGTAGAGTATTTTAAATAAGAGATGAATGATGATATGCCTGAGAGGATATAGAAAGGATTGTACTGTACAAGAAAGAGATAACCTCTGGAGTCACAGCAAACTTCAAGATTTCATAATTTTAAATGATTAATAGCAAAGGCTTGACAAACAGTGACAGTAGCTATAAATTAGAGGCTGATCTTTAATCCAGTATGGTGCAGAAATAACATCTGAGCACACTCTGGTCTGCTACGCCACACTGGTATAAAGGCAGCAGTCAAAAGACAGTGCAAGGAACAGGAACGATGAACATCTCTGAGTGGCAACTTCTTCACCTGTAAAATAAGGGAGGTGGAGTGGTGGCCTTCAAAGACCCTTCAAGCTCTAAGTTTGTTTCCAGAATCCTTCAGCTCCTAAATAATTTCTTTGGAGAAATGGGAGAAAGTCTAATATTGCTCTTTCTGGGTGGAATGGAAGAGCCAGCTGCCATTGGATAGCGAAGATGATGGTGACTTTTCCAGGAATCTGAACTAGTTGATATTATATTGGTCTCTAAAAATTAGCCAGGGGACACTTCAGAAATCAGCAAGTCTACATGTCAGGCCTCCTCCCCAGGAGCTGGCTGGTAACATTTTACCAGCCCATCACTGTTGTACTTGATCACTTGATCGTGCCATCCTGTGTGGGGAATTTACACCACCATAGACAGCAAAAGGGTGGGAAAGACTTCTATAGCATCTTGGAAGTGCCTTAGAATCATGGAATATACAAGACCAAGATATTGTGGGCAGAAAACACAAGGCAAGGCGGTAGTGGGAGAAGGGACTTCTGGCTTGAATGACTAGAAAGTATAGACTTGAGTTACAGCCTCTGAGACCAGATTAGTACAGTGTACATGAAGCAGTGGACACAGGCTCTGTTCTCCGGGTTTGATGAATACTACATATAATTGAATCAAATCAAAAGTATAGATTCTATGTTATTCATCTGAGTGCACATAGGTATGACATTTACTCAGTCTGGTTATCAGCGATCGTTGCTGTTAACAAAAGATATCTGCTGAACACCACGCAGGGACAGGTGCATAGGTGACAGGAGACTGAGCGCAAAGTGGCCATGCTGAGGAGGCCTGGGGACTTCGAGGGACAGAATCTGTGTCCCAGATGACATTGACCTACCGCCCCGGCACACTCATTTCAGCTGTTGCTGTTGATGCTGTCGGATTCCAAGTAATTCTAAGTTTTGGGTTCTAACTGCTTTGCGCGTGGAGCGAGTTCAGCCTCCCGTCAGCTCTGCTCAAGTGTCGGTGTGGTGCTCAACGGACAGTAGGCTCTCAGGTGTCGGCTGAATGCGTGTTTGATCGGACACCAGCCATGCAGAATGACCTCACCGTCGTCTCTGAGACAATTGAGGGCTGCTCAGAGAGGCTCACCGTGGCTCTCACCAGTGTTAGCAGATCAAAAAGTGAAACAGACTCTGACTTGGTAGGCGTATCAGAGAGAGAACCACTTCTGAAGGACAAAACGCACCACTGAGGTTTGCTTCAGAAGTGAGGCACTTCCAGTCTGTCCCAGACAAGGGGGGAAAAAAAAAACCCAAAAATCTCCTGGTTAGGATGAAATGCCAGTATAGAACTTGACCACAGGTGTGTGTGAACTTGTCACTCTTTCTTAGTAGGGTGGTTAGGATAAAGGTAACAGAAGCATAATACGCTCATGAGATATTAAAAAGCCAGCAACTAATGAGTGTCAGAGAAACAGTGTTCTAAGGCAAGTCAGGTAAGCCAAGGCAGGCCACTTCTCATCTGAGGTAATACCCAACTTAACAAGACAACGATAAAAATAAGGTCACAACCGAAGATGTGCTGCAAATTAGAGTTTACACGTTTTCCAATGCTATTTAAATGCTATTGCAGTTCCTCATACGATGACTAAGACACTGGGCTTTGGGACGCGGCCTTATCTGGGAATATGACCCCACTGACTGATGCAGTGAAAAGTGAGTTCTGAGTTCTGATCAGCACCTTTCTCTCTAGTAACGCTCAGCAAAATGCATGCTGCTGGTCTGTGGAGACCTGTAGCAGAAACTAAGAGTGCTTTCAGGTAGCTAATGCTTTTTATTTGAGTTGCACTTTTTGGGTATCTTTTCTGCCAGCGGAAATATGTCTACTTCTCCAATAAAGTGGCTACCATGCATTCATTCAATCATTCAACACATTTGATTGCTAGTTACTATTTTAAGGAAAACTATGCCTAGGAACCCCTTCTGGTGCCTGAAAAATAGGCACAGTAGATAGAGAATGGTATCTACTTTCATGGAATGTATAATGATCTTTTATTTGTTTTTATTTTTATTTTTTAAAAGATTTTATTTCATTATTTTTAGAAAGAGGGGAAGGGAGAAGGGCCGAGAGGGAGAGAGACATCAATGTATGGTTGCTTTTCACTTGCCTCCAGCCACAGATCTGACTGGAGACCTGGCTTGCAACCTGGTTATGTGCCCTGGCTGGGGAATCGAACCTGCGACCTTTGGGTTCGCAGGCCGTCACCTTACCCACTGTGCTACCAGCCAGGGCTTATTTTTGTTTTTAAATGACCATTGAGTATAACGATTGAAAGCTAATAATTAATGATTTAACATAAATTATCAAATTGTTTAATTTATTTAATACATTTGATATTTTCAAATTAATTTAATCTTTGCTTCTCTCCCCCCCACCCCCAACCTTCTTCAATCTAGTTGGCTTGTGGTCCCGCACATAATTGTAGTGCTCAATCTTCCCAGAAGGTGGCGATACATGGTGACTGACAGCTACACCAAGTCAAGTAGTTTCTCAGCTTTCATTCCAATTTGGATGCTTTCTAACAAGACTATAAAATTATCCCAGAAACTGACTAAACGCTTGAAGAATATTGAAATTTTCTGAAAAGGTTCATAAATTTTATTTGCATCTGTAAAATCCATGCATTTGAACCCTAATATGAGGAAGGGGAATTAAAAAAAGATTTCCAGTCATATATTCATTTCCCAGGATTTGTTACAAAAATAATCAAAGTGCATTAAATGAAAGCCTCCTATAACATTTATTTTTAAAGGTGAATTGTTTTTCCTTTTGTTCTAACACAGATCCGGACAAGAAATTTAAAATGTTAGGGTGGTTAACATATGAGTCGTATAATTTTGTTTGGGAGAGAAATAGAGAATGACATTAATAAAAGAGGTATAATATAAATGTTATTATAGTAGAGAGTAACTATTTGATTGGAAATTGATTTTAGAAGGTGTGACATACTCTTCTCTGAACTAAATGCAGCCTCCTAAAGGTATTTTGAATACATGGAGCACTTTTAGAAATAGTTATTTATTTTTTTCTTTAAAATCTTTAACTCAGTGTTTTTACTGCTATACTTCAACTTTTTGCTCCTAAAAACAAACAAACAAAAAACAACCAAAATTCTGGCACAATTACCAAAATTACAACAAGTAAAAGAATAAGTGAATTATGAAAAGTAAAAGTACAGATTAAGTAAAAAATATTTTTTAAATCCTCATAAATAAGACACATTAATGAACTTCTGGCAGAGTTTTTGCTGAATTGTCCCATACTGAATTTTCCCATATTGAGATTATAGGAATGATTGATATATTTATTATACAAGTTCAAGTGGGAAATTAGGCCCTTCCTTGACTATGTTCACAGTTGAGGGACAGCAGGAAATGCCTGTCCAAAGAAGACTGCTTGCATCCCAAACGGCCTCATGAATTAGAATTTATTACCTGATTTTATCAGCATGCCAAAAGGTATATGTTTCTTTGAGATGGACATTATTAACCAGCCTCCTGATAACGATATATGAAAACATACTGCCAACTTATTTCACTCACACTAAGCTCAACTGTTGCAAAAACTGGAATACCTATATAATTTTCTCTCTGAAGGCAGATTTGGCAGAGAGGCCACATGACAATCAAAAGTCTTCCTGGTGTTTATGTGTTATATGACATTGCTGAAATCAGAGGTAGTCCTAATCTTGGTTCTGTTAAAAATATCAATGAATTTGAATTTCCACGATACCAAGAAATCAGGTGGTCAAATCATAATTATGCTGTTCCTGCATTTTCTATTCAAGACAACACTACTAAACATCAATAGTAATATGGATATACAAATTATTGCACACTTATACCACAAATTGTTACATGCAATAAAATGGATGAACTAAGGCTACATGTAACACAGGATGAAATCTCACAAGACACAAAACATTACATGTATTATAATTCCATTGTCATAGAAGTAAAAACAGGAAAAACTATACATTATGGAATGCATAACTAGGTGTTAAAGCTTATTTTATAGATAACCTAAGTTAAAAAAAAATCATTACAAACATTAGAAGAGCAGTTCCCTCTAGGGAGAAAGTCCATGTAATGCTCTGTCACGCTAAGCACTGGTTGGAGACCAGCACTGCACAGGCCCGCCAAGTGCAACGTGACACCACTGTCAGGCAGCCTCCCCAGCACTCAGGTGTGTGCAGACGGGGTCAGCACCGCAGGGGATCAGAAAGTGGTGAGAGGGAAGCAGGCACCATTTCTTTTCACAGGTCTCTTTTCTGTGGGCTCAGAAGCATGTGTGGTGTATATTACAGAGATGTAGTATCCTCTCCCGAGGATTTCTCCCGAGGGGCAGGGGCTTCTAAGCTTCTAATATCGTTTTAATGTTTTTGCTCTGATAGGGTTTTAGCCAATGGATTTGCATTTCTTTTTTATTTTTTTCATGCCAGATGGGTGATGTGCCAATGCTGTAATAAGGTTTGAGGGTGGCACATGCCACGCAGGTGTGGACATCCAGTCATCGCACTTATGAACTCCAAAAGGATCATGTATTTCAATCTTTTCATTACTCAAGAACTCTGCATTATTCCCAAACTCCCAAAACAAGAAAAAGAGGATCTACCCTGAAAGTGTGGTACCATTCTCTTTCAGTGTATTCTGGTTCACATATAAGGCAGAAATGAACGTTCAAACTGCAGAACTTGTAAAACTAATGTTTAAGTTGATGTTTCTTTTCTAACAGTGCAGGTTAGGGGGAAAAAGAGCTTTAATTATTTCTGTAGGTATCTTGGTATGCAACAAAATGACTGTCTATATTCACAGATGTCTTTCTAATATGGTCGCTGTTCTCAAGTCCAGGATTAGCATCAATGCTTGTAGCAAATAGTCAAAATAGAATTGTATTATGTAACTACATAATATGGAAATTCAGAGTGAAGATGGCATATATTTTAGATTTGAGAGATATCCCAATGTAAATGCCTCATACTTATGCTGCATGCAAGATACCTTCTCCAGAGGAATTCTGTACAGCTGAACTGATCAGCAACATACAAATTTAAAACGGATGTGCTTATAGCATCATTATTGTAAGTATGCCAAAACAAAATGAATGCCTCCAAATGTAGTATGAAATTCTTAAGGGTTTCGGATAGATTTTCTCAACTTATTTGGTGTACTTGTAAGATTTGTTGACTTAAAGCTTGGCTAAGAAAGGCAGAAACTGGTTTTGAGTTAATAGGTTATGCCAACTAGAAATGCTGAGTCAGTTAAAAATCAAACCCTAAAATTCATGACTAGTTAGTTGTCCATCCAACTCTAAGACAGTATATTTTTAGAAATGTCAGGGTAGGAAAAGTTTATGTCAATCTTTTGATACTATGGAAAGCAATCCAAGTTTTCTGCCAAAAGTTATGCCTAGCAATATCTAAGCTAAGTATTCTAGGTAATAACTTGAATATTTTGTGCTCTAATTAGAATAATTCTAGTTAGAATTTCCTTGGCTTAGACATCAGATTTAAAATAGTAATAAAAGCTATTTAAATGAAACCCATAAAGGAACATTTGAAACTCAGTTTTAATTAAATATTAAATTCTAACTTAAGGGGAAGAGCTAGTAAAATTTGACCATTTCTGTATCCTATGAACAGAAATTTAGCAGCATTAATTTTCTGCTTCTTTCCCCACCTCCCACACTATCTTCTTCCCACTGTTCTCTCCTGCTTGGTGCTTTAAACAACAGAGATTTATTTTCTAACAGTTATGGAAGCTGGAAGTCCAAGATCAAGGTGTTGGTAGAGTTCATTTCTCCTGAGGCCTCTCTCCTTGACTTACAAATGGCCGCCATCTTTCTGTGTCCTCACATGGTCATCTCTCTGTGCTCAAGTATCCCTGGTGTCTCTTCACTTCTTCTAAGGACACCGGTCCTATTGAATTATGGTCTCACTGTCTGACTTCATTTAATCTTAAAATTACCTCTTTAAAGACTCCATCTCTAAATACAGTCACTGTGGAGGTTAGGGTTTTAAAATATGAATTTGGGAGGCATGTAGATACAACATATGAGGTCTATCCAGAGGTATCCAGCCATTTAATATAGAAAATAGAGATATTCATTGAAGATGAAGAAACATTGTACATAGGACAATGACACCTCAGTCCCCTTCAAAGTAGGCACCTTGGGACCTCCCACATTTCTCCCAATCACCATCAGCTGCCCTGTTGCACTTTTCTGAATCTCACTGATGATCCGAAATATCTTCCCTTTCAAAGGTGACTTAGTTCTGGGAAAAGCCAGAAGGCACAGGGCACCAAATCTGGCCTGGTGTAGGGCTGAGTCACCTGGGTGATTTGATGTTTCACAAAAATTCTGCATGAGCTATGATACACAAGGGAGTGCATTGTTGAAATGAAGTTGCCAATCACCACTTGCTCATAGCTGTGGCCTTCTGAATCCAAATAATTTCTGCAGAGGAATGAATGTTCCAACTTAATGCAAAATTTGCTCTTCTTGCTTAGTCACTTTGAATACCACTGCCACAGAAAAAATGCTCATGCAATGGCGTCTACCACACCCACTGACTAGTAGAGTGAAGTTGTCATTGTTCACACATGTACACTCTTCTTGGCTTCCAGATTGCAATGATGTTATGATGTCATGATGCAAACTGTTCTCATGATATTAACAACTGCTGGACTTTTTCCGGATAGACCTTATATGTAAACAGGATTTGATTGATAAGGTTTTCTAGTCTCTTATGAATAGTTCATAATCTTCTTTAACACATTATACAATTAAAGAAATTAATGCAACAGAATTCTTACCAAAGAGAAAAATTAACATCCTAAATTATGTATGTTGACATGTTTATTAGGTTCCATTATAGCTAATATAAATTAGGTGAAATTTATTTCTAATGTTCTTTTTTCACTCATCTATGTACCTTCTTTCAACATTGGTTTCTCCAGTAAATTTGTTTTTCTACTAATTCCTTATTTATCTCTTAGCCTCAACTATCTTACCTTCCCTATTGAGGACCTAAGCGGTCCCCTAGCCTCAATAATCAGTGCTTGCCCATTTAAAATAATCCATTTGAAAGGAATAAATTTCAATGTTACTTAGCCATTTAGTAGTGTTTAACAGTGTTGACCACTCTTTCATTTCTTATAATTTTTCATACACAGTCTGAAAATTTCCCAAATGTCTTTATTTCTAGTTCAGACCTCTATCTACTTAAATTCCAGACACACATAACAAATTGACTACCAGGCATGTCCATTTGGGTTTCACACAGACACTTCAAATGCAGCATGCTCAAATTGGGGTCACCATTTCTTCATACATCTCTTACACTCTTCACATTCTGTCTCAGTTGTCCTCTCATTCATTTTTAATTCAGTTACCCACTCATGTCTTTGACTTCTTCCTCTTTTACCTCAATCTACTGCGCATTATCAATCCACAAAGTACATTTCCCCTCACGTTTTATATCCCTGAAATTTTGATGCTTCTAACAATCAATGGTGGGTCATACTTTATTAATTAGCAGGTTTTCCTTTCTAGTGCCATGGAAAATGATTCATTTTAAATCAATGGTGGATTCAATTCTATGAAACATAACATTGCTGTATCTACTAAATTGTACAATCTCATATCTTTGAAATATGCCCACTTTTTTCCCCCATTTCCTTTGCTACTTCTCAAGATCACACCACTACAATTTCTCCTGAGCATCACTGTAAGAGCCCTTCTGCTTCTGTTCTTGTTGCTAACCATCAAGGCTACTCTCTACCCCAGTTGTCTTCTTTGAAACTAACATGATCTTTTAAGGTGGAAAGATTTTATCTCTTGATTTGGCATTTCCTAGGCTTAAAAATTTTTAATGAGCTCTGGCCGGTGTAGCTCAGTTGCTTGGAGAGGTGCCCTGTAAACACAAAGTTCATAGGTTCGATTCCTGGTCAGAGCATATGCTTGTGTTGGGGGTTTGAACCTTATTCGGTGCAAGAGCTAAAGACGACTGATCAACGTTTTTCTCACATCGATGTTTCTCTCCCTTTCTCTCTCCCTCCCTTCCCCTCTAAGCATGCCCTCAGGTGAGAATTTAAAAAAAAAGAAAAAGGAAAGAAAGAAACATTTTAATGGCTTTCTGTTGCTCATGGAGTAAAAACCAGACTCCCTACTATGGCTGACATGCTTCTGCATCAATGCAACCTCTTAAGCTCACCACTCAGCACTTTATCTCATTTTCTGACCTGCAGACACACTGAATTCACGCCAGTGTTTCCAGCTTGCCTTTTTCTCACCTCACAAACTGGCTTCCCATCCCATCCTGGCTGACTCTTCATTCATCTTTCAGGTTTCAGCTTAGACATTAGTTCTTGCATGAAATTTCCCTGACCTCCCCAAGTCCAGGTCAGACACACATCTTCTGTAACAGATAATTCTCTGGTCAGCATTTACCTCTGTTTGAATTGCCTGTTTGTGTGCAGAATATTTATTACAATGATTTGTAGTTCCTCTGCTTCATTTCCATTCTCCCATTAAGAAGCTAGAGCTGCCTGGCTGGTAGCACAGGGGATAAGGTGCCAGCTTGCAATCCCAGAGGTCACTGGTTCGATTCCCCATTCAGGGCACATGCCCAGGTTGCAAGCCAGGTCTCCAGCCAAGTCCTTAGCTGGAGGCAGGTGAAAGGCAACCATACATTGATATTTCTCTCCCTTTCTTCCTCCTTCCCTGCCCTTCTCTCTGAAAATAATAAATAAAACTTTTAAAAAAAGAAAAAAAAAGTTAGAGCCTTTGCATATTTCCCCCTTAGGCATTTTTTCCAAGGCTTATCTTTTGCACAATCTACGCTTATTGAAGAGAGTAAGGAAAAAAGACTTTAGGACAGCTTTGAAAATTCCCAGCAAGAAGGGAGGGCTTGTTCCTTATTCTCCCAAAGCATCTGAGACAGGTACCAAGAATTGCACTGCTATGCTTAAGGAAGCTGCTTTTTAGACATAGGGCCCCAACCTCATCTAAAATTCTCCACCCTAATTGTTTCTTTTGCAATGTTTAATCTGCTATTAATGTCATCTAGTACATTTAAAAAATTACTTTTTAAAAATTTTTAGTGAAGTTTTAGTAGTTTTACAGCAAAATGGAGCAAAAAGTACCTAGTTCCTCCATGTTCACTGCCCTGCCTCTTCCCTGAGAACTCCCCACATCATCAATGTCTTTTTAGACTGCGGTTCCTTTATCCTAATCAATGAACTAGCATTGCCACAGCATGATCTACCTAAGTCCATTGTTGACTTCATGTCTTATTCGTTCTGTTGTACCTCCCATGGTTTTGATATCTATTACGTGCCATGTATCCACTCTTATTGTTTCACTGCAAAGCTTCATTTCATCAGCGCTTCCTTGTGTGCCACCGATTCATCTCTTCAGCCCTCCCCCACCCAAGTTTTTGGCAGCCACAGATATTGTTTTATGGAGATATACTTAACATATATACCATTGTACTGTAACATATATATAACATATATAACATATGTACCATTTTATGTATAAAACATAATTTGGTATATGTGCATATTGCAAAATAAACACAACAC
The DNA here is from genome assembly GCA_004026585.1 of Noctilio leporinus. Lineage (NCBI taxonomy): Eukaryota > Metazoa > Chordata > Mammalia > Chiroptera > Noctilionidae > Noctilio > Noctilio leporinus. The sequence continues at coordinate 58,421 of PVIW01002400.1, forward strand.
ATTTAGTTAATATCTATCACCACACAGTAGTTTTTTATGTATGTGATTGGAACTTTTAAGATCTACTCTCTTAGTAACTTTCAAATACAGTTATGTATCACCTAATGACAGGAATACAGTCTGAGAAATGTGATGGTGGGGGATTTGCTGTGTTTTGTGAATATCACAGAGTGCATTTACTACACAAGCCTATACACCTAGACTAGCATGGTAGCCTCTTGCTGTCAGGCTATAAACCCATGTAGCATGTTACTGTACTGGATACTGTAGGCAATTACAATGCAATAGTAAGTATTTGTGTGTCTAAACATAGAAGAGGTTCAGTACAAATGCAATATAAACTATAGAAAATGGTACACCCATTATAGGGTGTACAACATGAATGGACCTGGCAGGACTGAAGTCGCTCTGGGTGAGTCAGTGGTTGAGTGAATGTGAAGGCCTAGAATATTCCTCCACTCTACTATAGATTTTATAAACACTGGGAACTTCGCTTCACTAAATGTATGCAATAGCAGATTAAATCAAGGACAAGAGAGAAGAATGCAATTCAGAGATGTGGTAAACAGGAGATGCACAAGGCTGCATAACACAGCATTCTGTTTTACAGTCAACTTTTTAAAAATAGATTATATGCTCAGATAAGAATAAAATATAGTAATATGTCACATATAGTAACATAGTCATTTATCATCATTATCATGTATTATGTATTTTACATAATTGTATGTGCTATGCTTTTATAGGACTGACAGTGCAGTAGGTTTGTATACACCAGTGTCACCACGCACATGTGAGAAATGTATTGAGCTACAACATTGTTATGGTGATAGTTTTTCAGCTCCAATATATTGTTATGGGATCAATGCTCAACACGCGGTCTACCATTGACTAAAACACTGTCATGTAGAGAACATGACTCTACACAGTATGGAATTGTTAACTATAATCATGTATATTATGTAACTATGCTATATGTTATCTCCCCAGGCTTTATTTACCTGATAACTGGAAATTTGTACCTTTTGATGTCCTTTAGCCATTTTGCCCATCCTCTACCATTGCCTTTCGCAACTGCCGATCTGTTTTATTTAAGTTCTTTTTCTTCCTCTTGATTGTACCTGTGAGATCATACAGTGTTGTCTTTCTCTGTGTGACTTACTTCAGGTAGCACCTGTTCCTCTATCTAGAGGCCTCTTCTGCCCTCCCTCTGTTTCCATCTGTTTCAAAGAATCTTACAATTTTTAATCTCTGAGATAAAAATATTTTAATTTTTTATTGAAAAATTAAAGACACACTCCAAGGTATACCCTCGTTCCAGACATAGTTCTCCCTGACTAGATTGAATCCTGGAACAGAAAAGGATATTAGTGGCGAAATTGGTGAAATTTGAAAAAGCTCTGTAGTTTAGTTCTAATGTAGTTTAGTTCTAGTATCAATGTCACCATTTTGGTTTTGATAATCTTACTGAAGTTATGTTAGTTGTTAATATTAGAGAAAGCTGAATGAAGAGTATATATAAAATCTCTATACTTTAAAAACATTTTTCTTTGATATAGGGATTTACAAATTTTCTATCAAAATTCATGTTGTTTTGGATTTTAAACAATGGCTTTGTTAAGATGGAATTCATATACTGTAAAATTCATTCTCTTAAAATGTACACTTCAGAATCATGCAACCATCACCGCTCTGTAATTTCAGAACAATTTCATCTCCCCCTAAAGAGATACCATACTCATTAGCAGTCATTTCTCCTCCCCCTTTCCCAAATTTATCTCCTGCCAACCAGTAATGTACTTTCTGCCTGTGGATTTGTCTGTTCCTGATGTTCACGTATGTCTTTGTGACTGCATTCTTTCGTTTAGTGTAATGTTTTCAAGATTAATCAATATAACATGTCAATACTTCATTTCTTTTGATGGTTGAGTAATATTCCATTGTGTGACTATATAATTTTAAAAATCCACTCATCAGTTGGTGGGCATTGAGATATTTTAATTTTTTGAACGGGTAATGCCATTACTCAATTCTGTTTCTTTGGTTGTATAAGTAGAAGTTTGTGTGGTAATGCTATGTTTAATACTTTGAAGATCTGTCAACCTCCTCCAAAAGGATTGAGCCTTTTACATTTCCCCCAGCAATTTTTACATAGCCTTCAAAACACACGTTAGTCTTTGCCTATTTAATTTTAGATATGCTAGTGGGCATGAATATGCCTCTTTGTGGGTTTGACTTATATTTCTCTAATGATTAATACTAATGAGCATCTTTTCATGTATATATTGGACATTTGCATTTTTGGAGTAATGCTTACTCAAATCATTTGCCCATTTTTAAGTTAAATTATTTATATTTTAACTTTTGATTTGTCAGAATTTTTTGTATATTCAAGACATAAATCCCTTATGTGATGATATATGATCTACAAATATTTTATCTTCTGTGAGTTGTTTTATCACTTTTTTGATGGTGTCCTTTGAAGCACAGAAGTATGTAACTTTGATGTTGTCCTATTTATCTATTTTTCCTTTCTCACTTGAGATCTTGGCTCATATCTAAGAAACAATTACTTGATTTAAGATTATGTAACTTTATTTCTATGTTTTCTTTTAAGTATTTTATCATTTTAGCTCTAACATTGGGGTAGTGGTTCAAGGTCATTCTTGTACATGTGGTGTGAAGTAGGGGTTCAATTTCATTTTCTTGCATGTGGACATACAGTTGTCTCAATGCCATTTGTTGAAGAGATTTGTGTTATTTTTGCAATTTTTTTCTGTGTGAAGTTATTTCAAATTTAAAATAAAAGATAGTTTTTAAAACTTTTGCAATACTACCTTTTGGCTCCGACACTCTGAAATTGAATGTCCCTTGTGATGCTAGGGCACACAATGTCCTAAGAGTGTGTAATGTTGGCAACTGATCATCATCTTCTCAAAGATGCTCGTGTCCACTTCACCAGAACAACCATTTTTGCCTAAGTGTACACTGGGCCATCCCATGGCATAGGGAGGGAAGGGAACAGTACTTCATTCTCATATATTAAATCCACTGTCACAATACCCTGTCTCTGAGACTTTTGACCTGTTTCACAGTGTTCTGTTAAAGCAGCTCTCTAATATCCACCTCATTTATGATTGCCCATTATCGTGCTCTGCTAAAAACAACAACAAAATCCTTGTACCAGCAGAGCATTTGGCCATGTTGTAAGTTTCCTTGCTATAAGGTTGAACACTGAATGATTTCATTAAACTATTCCTTAACCAGCCTATATTCTAAACCCACCCTAGTCCAAAGTCATCTCACATTGCAAAGATCCTGCTGCTAAATACTAGCCAGGGCGTGTGTATTTCATTCACTTTATAAACATTGCCTCCTGTATTCTAGATTGCTTTCCTGCCCAGTCTGTGTGCAGCCCTGACCTTGAGTGTTTTCCTGGAGACAGTGAGGCATGCTGGGTGCAGACGAAGGAGAGGCACTGCATCTCAACATATTTGCCACATGCTTAGATTTCCAGGGAAGTGTGGGGAGGGGGGATGCTACCCTTCTTTCTCAGGAACTAGGTGGCTTCACTAAATAATTAATTAATTTTTATCCACAGGTACTTTTGAGAAATTACCAATCACAGGCACACTTCTGCTTGTTTCTGTTTTCTGCAGATTTGCATCTCCTTGTTTGAGGCAACAGCCTTTTCTTTTCTGTCTGCCAATATCCTCTAAGAACAATTAATCAGTGATTTCTTCTTTTGTAACCGGGTTTGGTCAGTGGTTTAAGGTTTAAAGTAAAGTGTAGACCTCATTGGGGAACAAGAAATCAAATAGAAATGTGATTTTATCAATATATTTTACAACCATTCTGTAGCTACTGCTATTCACTCAGAATGTGTGCTATATGGTCACTAAGGAAGCAATTATGTGACAGGAAAAAACAGGTTGAAGAACAGAAAAAAGGTCATATAAATTTTTTTAAGATAAAATTACTGAGCTGATATGAAAAAGACATAATAAAGCCAAGACTAACAAATCCTGGTAATGCAGCTATTGAAAGTTAATTCTGGACATTTGGTAGCATTAAGATCCCTTTTTACTTTCTCACCATATTTACAGTTATTTTCACATATTGAAGGAAAAGTCACTCTCTATCTCATCGTATGTTGGGAAACCAAAGAGAAGAATTTTTAAAAGAATCTTTAATGTTGCCTTTACTTGTCTTCAATAGCCTAAGAAAAATGATAATGGAAAAAAGGGCCAGTATTCTTGACTTATCTGTGACCCACGGGAATAATTTTCTTTTTCCCTGTCTATCTAAATTGGAAAATTAATCATAACCTATGCAATAAGCAGTTTCTCTTTTGAGCCATAGGGGTGCATTTGTGGCTATTTGGAGAGTTCAGAAGATTCATTTTTCTTTTTTTGCTTTTGGTTGTTGTCAAGAGTAGCTCTCTTTACTACCCTGGCTCACACCAAAATTTTCTCTGCAACCAACTTCTGAAAGCAAGACAGGAGGAAAAGCAACTACGGTAACACCAACTTACAAGGGATGTAAATGTGAGCAGCACCTCTTTCTTCATAAATTATATCGAATAGGAAATTCTTTGTTTTCTCTCCCTGAAACCCTGTATCCTTCTGGTTTGTAAGTCCTTATTCCCAAGAAAGGAATGCTTTCATCAGCTACACATCCATGGTCCAGGGAATAGGATGCTGACTAGCCCAAAGTTATTGATTACTCCTTCTAAGGTAGTGGAGTGAACAGTAAAGAGGGTAACAGTGTAATCTTAATTATAGCAGAAAGAAATAAGTTTGCTTATACGCAATGGACAAGAAAGACAACTGTCCGGTCCCAGTCCTTCCTCTAGGGTACTTTCTAATTGTGCTGTGTGCAGGGTATGGGGATTGTTAGCAATCACAGGCCAGCAAGCCTACTGAAAGCTCACATCTTTTAGGAACAATAAAAATTTGCATTATTCTGCAAAAGGACACTGACCTGCTGATTCGCTGACTAAAGACAAATGAGATGGGAGGAGTAGCAAATAAGTGAATATTAGTTGTTACTCCAGATAACAGGAACCAGTGACAGATCTAGAATACGGATATCCAGAGCAGGTAATTTCTCAGCACCTGCCATGTGATAGAAAGGAGCCCAGCAATCCTGGTGTTTATACTATTTGGTATTTATATTCTTGGTATTTATACTATTGTGGAATCAGGGTTAATATATTTCATTATATTAATATAATTTTTTTCTTAAAAGGGAATAATTTATATCTGTGTATGGCTAGTTGCAGTTTCTGTTTTGGGGACTTTCAAAAAATTTGTTTATATTTTTGATGAAATTGATCTTTGTGTATTTATGTTCAATATACAGTATAGCCCAATCTATCTTAGCTTAGTTGCTTGACAAGTACTTATTAACTTAATGTCATTTTTTACACAATGCAACTGATATAAAATGGTTTAAAAAGTCTTAGCTACTTTTTTTTTTCTTCTCCTATATTATTGTCTTTAACCATGTTGGTAGTGAATCATGCTAAGTTTTTTCTTTATCATGTCAACATCTATTTTAAAAAGTTGGTTTCTTGTCATCTTTCACTCCTGTGTCATTGGAATCTTGTTTCATTTCTAAAATATATTCTGTGCATGTACTTTAAAATTTTTTCTTAACTATATGTGATTTTGACGACATTACATGTTCCTAAGTGGATCTGATCCTATCATGGTGATTCTAACTGATCTATTTGGACATTGTTCAGCTAGAAATATTTTTACTTATTAAATAATTTTCCCTATTCTATTTTCATTTATCTCTTCCTCAGGAATTCCTGCCACCCATATTATCAAATTGCTATTGTCTGTTCCATATTGCTCAACCTCTTTCTCATTTAAAAAAATAATCTTTCCCTCTGTATTCTGGGGAAAAATCTCTTTAATAATAACCCACTTTTAAACTTTTTTCAGTTACATTTTTTTGACTGCATTTCTTTTATTCTGTTTTTTTTCCCCCCTAATTTCCTTTATTTTCTGATAGATTTTTGGGTAGTATTTTGTTATATCATCTCATTTTTATAATGTCTTGAACACAAATTTCATTTTTATAGGATTTTGCATGAATGCCCATAATTTATTTTCTCTTCTATATCTATGAAAGTATACTCTGAAAATGCTAAGATCCTCTTTTATTTTTGAGAAACTTTTGGTGGGCCACATATCTTTGTTGTGGACCTAACAGGTTTGGCATTTTCTCTAAAGCAGAGAGTATGGGCTTTCCATGGATTTTCAAAATGTGTACTGAGTGGTTTTAGAATGTTCCTCCCCAAAATTTATATGAAGAATTTAGTGAATCAGAGATCTGACAGAAGAAAGATTAATCCCAGAATCATGAGTGTTTCCAGTAGAAATTTCAGCCTTATCTAACTTCTCTGTGTTTGACAAAACTGGTCTGCTAAAGGCAGTTTTCTCTGGGGGCTGTTAAGTCAAAAATTGTGTGAAAAGACACCAATTTTTTACCCTGCTTGCAAGCTAACAAGTTATCCTGCCACAGTTCTATAAATACAGAAAAAGAGAGATTTTCTATCTTCATGTTCAGCTCCAACTCCACCTCTGACTCTACCTCTTGACCACTCTCGAGTCAGACAAAGAAAGTATATTATTCACAGTAAAAATGGTAGCCAGCACAGTATCTTGCATCAAATTCCCCTGTTCTAATACCAATCAGGGTCATGCGATGAAGACTAGACAGATTAGGTTTAGGTAAGAAACCCTGAAGTTGAGAAACGGAGTTTTTATGGAACTGCTGGAGGAAGATATAAACCAGTCTCCTTGAAAGGCATGAGGGGAAAGGCATCTCTACTTTTATTTCTCTGGGATATAAGCAAATGTCCCTGGGGAGAAAAAGAACGTTCTCTCTTTACTAATCTGGAACATCTCAGGAAATCACATCTTAAATCTTTCCAGAGAAAAACAGCCACTATCTCCCAGGATTGTTATTTAACATGTCTCTTCTTCAGAAGGCCCCGAGCATGTAGGGAACCCAGGAAAATCCACAGAGAACTGGCTCCCAACAGGGTCTTGATTTAAACCCCAAGTGCGAATTGTGGCTTTTCCCTCCTGGGCTCCTTCTAGCACTGATCCTGTTCCCTCAGGTCCTGTTTGGCTGTTCCCAGATAAGTCTGCTGGCCTTCTGATAGTCTGCTTCGTATATCTGTTTAAAACTTTAAGCCTCAAGGAGAATTGATTTTGAAGTCTGATAATATCTTGTGGCTAAACACATCCTAGAAGGATATTGTACCATGATCTCTTTTCCCCTCCAGCTTTTGCCCTTGGAATTAAATCAAGCAAACATCTCATATTATCACTTCTTAGGGAATGTACCCTGCTTTTCAGAAAATAGAGCTGGGCATTAACTTCAGCTGTGTATACCTCCTAATTTCCAAGTTTTTATTTGTACCACATTCTAGCAGATATTCTAACTATAAGGGGCAGAGGTTTGGATTCCAATACATCATCTTTCTAACACTATATTGGGACTTGGGATAAGAATGAAAAGAATGGAGGCCTGTTCTCAGCTCATCATTTTAACCAGGATTCTTTGAAGTTTTATAAAAGTTGTTTCTATCTTACAAAAACATCTTTTTGTAAGAAAATACTATATATTTTTCTTACTGAATTCATTTTCATTTTCTTGAAAAACAGTCTTTTGATTGGTCCTTAGATACCCATGGAGATTTTACATTGTATTAGTTACTATTTACTACATTTAATGATGTAAGTTCTATATTTAAAAATAGTTATAACATGTTCCTTGTCTCTTGTGGACTAAAATGGAAAGATAAAAACTTTAAAAAAAATTGTTATATAAAGTGTGAGAACTTCTTTTCAACAGAAAAATAAAAATACTAGAGAGAAAGCCTAAGTATACTGAAACTTCAATTTTGGGCAAATTAAGATAAAATCTAGGTCATTTTACATGGAGCAAATAATTGGAAGTTTTAGGATAGCCCTTATTTCTAAAGCATACAATTTAGCCTTTGATTTAACAGCATCATTTGTTATAAAATAATAAATGAACAGCAGATATATTCAAAAGAACATTTATATACCAACTACAAGAGGTTATTAGGACACTATAACCATGTTATCAGCATGCAATATAATTTCTGAATACAAGCATGACAGATACCATTACTGTCTAATCTGGACGGAAACTACAATTTATACATATGTTCATATTTCTTTAGCAGTGGCAAGTAGAGGTTATTGCTGTTATTGCTAAAATAGATTTGATTTTATGCAAAGCTCTTAACAATCTTACTTCATTTCTTTAAGATCTATTTTCACTTTATGTTGCAAGTTAAAAAATTGTTTTTCTATAACATCCCAATAGTCATACAAGTCATACAACAACGTGGTATGAAATTCCATAAAGTGATTGACAATTAAATTCTAATGTATTTACCATGGTAATAGCTAAAGGGCATAGATGTTAACAAAAAGGCATGTTACGTGGGATTATACATTTGGGAATTTTTAACATAGGTTTATTGGAAAATAATTTGGCAGGATGCCTTTTTCTCTCACAAGCATAACACTGTGTATTTTAATACTTAATAAAAATGTTTAACAAGTTAATATGGTTTTATACAAAACAATTTAAATAACAATGACTATATATCAGCTATTGAGGTATTTTCATTAATTCACTAAACTTAGTGGATTCTATCTAATTGGCAGTAGTCTTATACCTGTTTCCTCATTCAATAAGACAGATGAAAAGAAAAACTACAAAGTTGCAGAAAGAATTCTTCAATGCTTCTTTTCATATTTGTACAGATAGAGTAAACAAAGGGAACTGTCCTTTACCTGTGCCCAGTACGTTCCAGGCTGTCCTCAAAGGACTTGCACATGCAACCTGACTTGATCCTTTGATGTGTTCATAGAACTAGAAAATCTTACACACTAGATAAGTGAGGCTTCAAGAGGCGGATCAATCTAGCCAACCTAGAAAATGAAAGTGACCCCAGATTCTTCCTCCTACTTTCTCCCACATCCAGTATGCTAAATCCTTTATATTTTAATCTCGTCACTTTGTTTTTAATCTCTGTTCTCCTTGTTATCTCTAGTTATACTCTGCTGGTTAGGTTTTTATCTTATTTCAAGAGCTTCCTACCTTGTCTCTCTGATTTTAGGCTTTACCCTTAAGCCAACTACTAAAAATGTTGATAGAGCACTTCATTTAAAATACAAATTGGAAAATATTGTTTCCTTTCTTACAACTCCGTAGTTTCAGTCCCAGGCCTGTAAACCTGATTTTCGCACATGGGTCCTAGCAATTTCTTTACATCTGCTCCCCTACACCGTACGGTTAATAATAGAAATAGAAGTGCTACTAGTTCCTATTGAATGCTACTTTATGCTTGTCTTTGGTATTTACTGGGTGCAACACCCTGTTTTGTTCATCTTCCTGTACTTGTATATTCTTAATCTTCCTTTTATTGCTGGTAAAATATGTTCTTGACTTGTCCTGAGAAAGGAATTTCAAAGGGCATGCAGATGGGATAAATTTAAGTATAGTGGTAAGATTTATTGGGGTAAAGGGAAATTACATGTCCTTAGGGATGCAGAAGGTGGGCAAGTGTAGCTGCAATTGCTTAGAGATCCTTGATCATCCTTTATGCATTTTCTTTGTTGGGGGAATGAGAGACTTTCTTGAAAACTATCCAACCTACTCACTGGAGGCTTGCGCTGGGCCCTCCCCTTAACCAATCCTTTTCCTGGACCTTCCTGGGTTCCTCACCCTTATCCAGTCCCATTCTTTTCCAAGACTAGACTCCACCCCTTAAGTCACCATCTTAGCTCTTAGAGCCTCTGTGTCAAAGTAGGACACCTCCCTGCACCATCTTTACTTTACTGTGCACTCCCTGGAAATTCTGCTGTGTCATCTGGTTTCTGTTGCATCACCTGGCAAAGGAATTTCCTCTTTACTGCTTCCTCCTTTTTCCACTATTCTGTGGGGAGCCAGACTGGTCGTTCCCTAGGTAGAATGGAAGGCCAGTCCTTCCTCCCTAGTGGGGAAGGTGGGTCCAGGGAGTTAGTCCCTTTGGCAGGGGTTAGCCCTCCCCTAGGGTGTCTGAATCTGTGACTTCTGGACCTAAGCTTGATTCAGTAAAACGTCCAGACTCAATGAGGAGGCCCAGCTAGTACAGCTCCCTTCTCTTTTGTTGACCCCTAGCTGCCCAGCTCACACTTTCAGATGTCAATCTCTCTAGGAAGATGTTGCTACTTCTCTTCTATACATTTCCATAGTGTCCTGTGAATAGATAGTTCCAGAATCCCCCTTACTGAATGCACCAAAATAGTCCCTGGAAGTTCTACATAAAATTGAAAATCCATGTTATTCAGGAATAGGCTGTTAGGGATATAAAGATGATTATTCATTGTGATTAGGCTTTTGTAAATATGGCAAGATCTTGATGATCTTAACCCTCTGGGTTAAGTACATTTAACATTCTGACAACCTGAATAAAAATGTCAGTAACTCATAAAATCAAGAAATAGTTTATTTACAAAAAGTCCAAGGTATTTTAACTTTTAATTATGAAAAAGATGTAGAGATTTTCTTAAAATATTGAACATGTTAGATTCTTCAGGTTATTTTTCCAAATTGTGTCTATGCTAAAACTCACTCTCTAATGATAAAAAATTTTTAAACCCTTGTCCATTTTCTTGGACCTAGGTTTGAGAGTTAACAAGTCCCTTTGTCATCTATGGCCACCCCTGGAAAACTTTCAGGGACCATAGGATTCCACTACATGCTGATTAAGTATAATTGATTTATTTCAACCCTACCACTTTCTCTTTAAATTATAATGCACTTTAAAGTAAACTTGTTCTTATTTTCTTGACACTGTTGTTTACTGCCTAATAGTTTGAAACACAGTTTACGTAAACTCAGCCTCATTCCTTAGTGTTTGGGGATAATGTTAGCAGAATGATGAACTAGAAGACCCATTATGTTCCCCATGGAGTTACCAAATAAACAATAATAAATGGACCCAAATACTTTTGTGAGAACTGTAGAAACCAGTTATAAAGCTGCAGCGACCAGGTAAACACCAAACCAAGAAAAAAAGTTGCATTAAAAACAATTGGAAATTCTCCAATATATTACTCACATTGCCCCTGCCTCCCTCCCAGGTGCAGGGTGAGTGGTCAAGAGGCTACCCATTTCCTTGCTCCTTCCTCAGGGTAAAGGGAAATACTAGAGCTTGCTTGTAATGTTCCAGCTTTTTGAAGGGATGCCTTAGGACTAGTTCCTGTCTCTCATGACTTAAGCACTGATTAGAATGGTGGGCTAGATTGGAGAGTAGGTTGGAGATGCTGAAAGCAATTGTAGGCATCATGGCGAATCAGAGCTATAGGAGGTCTGCAGACTCTTGAGTACCTGAAGCCAAGAGATTATAAGCAGGAGAATACAACAGAAATAAAAGGCATCAAAGAATAAAAGCAGAAGCATGACTCCTGGGAAAATTAATATATTAATGCAGCCACACACAGAACTGGAAAATCACACGCACTGAGCCAAGAATGAGGCACTACCAAAAGTGGTTTGAGAGAGCCATGAGTTCTTAAGCCAGACTGAATAGTAGAGCACTTTCTCTGCACAAAGTTAGTCTGTAAAGACTTAGAGAGGTGACAGGTTTTCAAATATTCTAAGCATAACCAAAGGTTACAAAGCATAGAAAGAGACAGGGAAGCATTCAAAGGAATAAAATAAGTCTTAGAAAGTTTCTGACTTGCTTGATAAAGAATTTAGAACAATTGACTTAAATATGTTCAATGCACTAAAAAAGAACATGGACAGGCAAGTAAATGACGCTATGAACAAAATGAGAATATAAATCAAGTAATACAAGTATTAAAAAAAACAATCAAACAAAAATTCTGGAGCTGGAAAATACATAATAATTGAATTGAAATTTTTACTAAGGGGTTTCACAACAAATTTAAATAAGCAGATGAGAAAATCAGCAAACTTGAATTCAATCATTTGAAATGAACACATTAGAGAAGCATAAAAGACCAAATGCTGATGAGAATGAAGAAAAATTGAACCCATTTGCACCATTGTTGGAAATGTAAAATGGTATAGCTGCCATGGAAAACTGTATGGCAGTTCTTTTGAAAAAACTAAAAATAGAATTACCATATGGTTCAGCAATTTCATTCTGGGTTATGCCGAGTCTTGAAGGGATATTTGCACAACTATGTTCATAACAGCATTATTTACAATATCCAAAGGGTGAAAGCAATCCAAGTATCCACTGATACAATGGAATGTTATTCATCTCAAAAAGGAAGGGAATTCTGACACATGCTATAACATGGATGGACTGAAAACATTATGCTGTTAAAAAAGTCACACAAACACATATATTAGATAATGTCACTTATATGAGATTTCTAGAGTAGTCAAATTAACAGAAACAGGAAGTACGATGCTTGTTCCAGTGGATGGTATGAGAGGGGAATGGGGATTATTGTTTAAGGCTATTCAATTTTGGTTTTGCGAGATGAAAAGTTCTGAGTATTTGTTGCACAACAATGTGAATATCCTTAACACTATTGAACTACACAATTAAAATGGTCAAAATGGTAAGTTTATGTTATATGTATTTGACCATAATTTAAAAATATAATAGACAGGCAGGACACATAACCAGGTTGCAAGCCAGGTCTCCAGCCAGGTCAGTAGCTGGAGGCAGGTGAAAGGCAACCATACATTGATGTCTCTCCCCCTCTCTCCCTTCCCCTGCTCTCTAAAATAAATAATAAAATCTTTAAAAATATATATGTAGAGAGAGATGTACAGATCCATAGCCTATATGAAATAGTATGTTGAAAATAACAAATTATTTAGATATCTTCTAAATAATTTACAATTTGTAAAACCCTAAACATTTAATAATTATTACAAACTATTTCACAAGGGGCTTAAGGTATATATCTTTTCTTCCAAAGTTTTTGATTCCTATTTCACCTGGGAAATATATAATTGTTTTTCATACCCTAGAGGTTTCTTTATAGCCATTCAAATTTGGCTGTTTTCTTATAGAATTTTATATTCTGATTTATACTACAATCAGAAGTAAGTATTTGTCAGACAAGTAAGTATTTGTCTATACTTATTCAAACTGGCATACTATTTCAACTTTTAATAGTCATGATTTACTCTAGCCTACCTCTTTTTATTTTTATCATTTATTGGCCATTTCAAGATATTTGACTTTAAAATACTAGAAACTTTTCCTCCGTGTGTGACTAAACGTGATGCATGCTACCCTTATCTATAAATCCTCTTTTTCTGCATCCCCTGCAGATGCATTTATATGTCATATTGTTTCTCTTGGTTTTCACTAACATGGCTTTATTTTTGTTTTCCCTGATGTTTTGGTAATTGCTGGAGATGGTGTAGGAAAAAATTAAGAGTTAACTGGAGGCTCTGGGTGATGTTAGTTTTCTCTGGAGAGTAATTATATTTGCTTCTGATTGGCTGTTATTTGAGGGATAGTTGTAGGATCAAATCATCTTAATCCAAGCAATACTTGGGTGATTCAAAACAGGCTTTCAGTTTTTGTTGATTGAATTCCAAATCAGCAGTCTGGAATTCAATTAAATATCTACCTTGTTGGGTTTATAATGCCATTCCTTATTGTAGCTCTAAAATACATTGTGTTTCTCCTTTTAGTACCATGAGTCTTTTTGAACCTGTGGTCAGTTTATTAACCTCTTAGCATCTGCTTCTGATCCAATAGAAACATCTGGAGAAAAAAAGCTGCCCTGAAAGATGGCTTAACTTCTCTGAGTTATCTTTTCTCCTGCCTGATATATCCAAAATATATCTTATAGTTCTCTCAGTAGGAAGATTGGTCTGAACTGTCTTGTCTGCCAATACTTTGAAGTGAAACTCTTACCTTTTCATTTCCATACAAAGTAATTTTTGCTCCCTATCACCTGTCTGACTAAGCATTTCATTTTGTATTGCCAAAGATTAATTAATGTTGTTCTACTTCATAAAAGCGGGGAAAGGCCAATCATTTCAGACTTTATTCTTTAGCAGTAGCAAGACTTTGACATTTCAGGGTTTTCTTCGTCATGCTCATTCATTTACATGAAAGGTAGAAATCCAGTGGTTTATTATGACATCCATGCAAGAAGCAGAAGAGACTACAGTTTGTTGTGCTTGTTTCTAATAGGGTGATTCACTTCTTCTTCTGTTAGATCAATGGTAAGTTTATCAAGGACAAGGACTATATCTGAATGCTTATTTTTACATATTAGTCACATAAGCAGTAGCTGTTGACTGAATAAATAAATGACATAAAAACTGAGCTAGTGCCACATGCTGGGAGTACCATAAGAATGTTATTTTGAAGATGTCCCGAATAAGGAGTTGATCATTTGATTGGCCTTGAAATACTACCCATGAAATCAAAGAAATCAGGAAAACGGATAATTCGACAATTAGACAATTTGATATTTGTCATGTGTTCAGTTGCATCTTGTGAGTGATAAGTTATCAATAGAAAATTTTTCCACCCCTTAGGCTCAGTGAAAATTATATTTATTTTCAAATTATGTTAGGTATTTATTTTGCTTTCATAAGGCATAAAGTTATAGGAGGAAAGAGAATTTGCTTAAAGTTGGGGTAGGTTAAGACAAAACTTTATATGTAGATAGACTTATGCAAACTATGTTGAATGCAATCTTCCAGAATATACTTCAGTAATAAGCAGAAGTGTCTAACATCTTCTAAGCTGATGAGAATAATATATGTGAAAGTATTTACGTGAAAAGAATAAATCTAAGACATTAGTCTGGACAGAACTTATGTTGCTAATGTCCTACATATAGGTTGCTAGGAGCACTCTAATGCAACAAAATGAAAGAAAATTATTTCAAACTTAATTCAGTTCATTTGTTATTTTTAAAGTCTTCAAATCAGAAATTGGATGCGATGACAGGCTTAGGGATAAAATTACAGTGTTCTATCATTTCTTAGGGAACAGAAAAAATTTCTAAAACACAACAGCATTCAGTTAAATGACATAGTACCCCACTTAGGCTTAGGCTTGGATGTGTTAAGTCAGTTGTTAAAGCTGGATTTATGATAATTATGCCTCCCTGCACACCCAAATTATCTTATGTTTGGTTTCAACTTCCCTTCTGCTATGAAGCAGGCTGGAGTTTATTAAGGGACATGGGAAATGTAAGGCAAGAACTCCAAGGTACACAGCTGCATGGTGTGAGGAAAGGGGAGCTGAGATTTTCTCTAGGATTCCTGCCAACTTTGAAGTCATACTCGAAACAATGATCAAGTTTTTGGGTATTATATACCCAAAACTGAAATGAAAGATGAACAGGTAATTATAATTCTGTTTATAGCTTTCTTATTTTAAGATCCAATTCTATGATGCACAGTCAAACCCCTTCCCTAAATATGAATGTCATCTACTTAAAGGAAATATTAATTTTTCTATAAGCTTTATGATGGTACATATTCTATAGATTTTATAAAAAATAAGAGAAAATACCTAATTTGTTTACCTTGTTTTGGTTATTTTTTTCCTCATGAGTAAAGAACACAAATCATTGAAATAAGAATCTGTCTCTAACACTTCTTGTCCATATTCAGTTAACTTGGGTTATTAATAAAAACAACAAATCCATCAAGAAACATACCCTCATTTCTTTCCACAAAAATTATATTTGATAAAATTAGTCATTTCTTATTTCTGTATGAAGACTAAGAAAGTAGAAACTTATTAAAGCAATCATGTTTTACTTTAAAATGCACAAATTATTACTGTTTTCACTTAAATTATTTTCTTTTATTTAGAGGCCATGTAATTTTCACAGACTAATTTTTAAAATGCCTACCAACTGACAGAGTTAAAAATAATCTGGAAGCATATAAAGTGCTAAATGAAGTTGGTTTAAATTTTCCTTGATTTCATAGGAAATTATTTTATACTGGGGTATTAAGAGTAAGCTTTTTAGGTGGTAAATTGGCTGGAAAAGTTATCTAAAGAGCTGCTTAAGACCATTGATGGCAAAAATGGAAGGACATTTTGTGTAAAGATGGCAACAGAAGTGTTTAAGATTGAGGGAGCAATCTATCGATTCTTTCCTTTGTGACTATGCTTCTCCTGTCACCATTTTCCAGTGATTGGAAAGTACTTGAGAACACAGTCACTGTCTTCAGCTTCCAAAGGAAGCAAATGCAGTGGAGGGTGGCAGAGGGTGCTGTTTTTCAAATATGTTCAGCATCTAAGCATTAGCATCTGCATGAGGAGAGGTGTCCCAGGAGTTGGGGAGAAACATCTCTTTCATCTCAACTTCTGTCCAGCTAGGGATTTCCAACTCCGCAACCGCAGAGTATGAGATACAGTGTTTGTGAATTCGTTCTTACTTCTGCTTGTTGGTATCTTCCCATAAACTCCCACTCTTAGGGGGTGACTAAATACATGTAAATGTGTATTTTTTTTTCTGGAATAATTACAGCAATGCCTTACTAAGGTACAATATTAAAAAGTGGCACTTTAGGCCCTGGCTGGTGGCAGAGTGGATAAGGCACTGGCCTGCGAACCCAAATGTTGCTGATTGAATTCCCAGCCTGGGCACATAACCAGGTTACAAGCCAGGTGTCCAGCCAGGTCCTTAGCTGGAGGCAGGTGAAAGGCTACCATACATGGATGTCTCTCTCCCTCTTTGCCTATCTTCCTTCCCTCTCTCTAAAAATAATAAATAAAATCTTTAAAAAAAAAGAATGCCTTTTTAAAAAGTGGCACTTCATTAGAAACAATTATTATTTTGACTATTCATAACAGCTTTATTCATATTAGCTACAAACTGGAGATAAACCAATGCCTGTCAATAGGAAAATGTATGAGCAATTTGTGGTCTATTCATACAATTGAATACTAGTCAGAAATTAGGAGACAGGAGCTACTGCTCTGAAACAATTATTTTTTTAAAACACAACTTAGTCTTCAAAAATGGGCTTTACCAAAAAGCCCTCATAGTGTACCTGATTAGCCTCTATATACCTTAGCTTGCTGGAACTGTTCTTAAACATGAAAACATTAATAACTACAGTAAATTTCCAACCATTTGCAAGCCTTTCTAGTAAGTAACAATGTATTTGTTCTGTGATTTTAATTGCAAATCATGCCCTTAGAACTCCTTTGTAAATATGTTCATAGTAAAGTACTGCAAGAACACATGCATCAATTATGCAGCCAGTAAAATGTTTGCATTTAAGTATTGCTATGTGTGATAGAAGCGAGCAAATTTCTGCACTCAAATTTTTATTTGTCCTCACCATTTTTCTGAGAAGTCAAGTCATACTGGAAGTCTCAATAATTTAACTCAAAGAGATACTATGCTTCTAAGAAAGAGGACCTGCTCCAGATGTGATATATGACTGGGTGATGAGACACTTTGGTTTGCCCAGGACAGGCCTGATTTATGCCAGCTGTCTTGGTACAATATTGATAACACTCTCTTTCATTCATAAAAGTGCCTATGGCTTGAACAATAATTATATAGTAACCCTATATATAACTGTAGTAGTTGAACAAGATTAGCCACAAATCATACACAAAGGTCTATACTCACAAATAATTGGATCTCAGGCTTACATCACAGTATATTTACCTAAAACTAGCATTCCTTGGGAGGAATTATTTGCAACCCTATGTCTTAAATTGTTTAATATCCAAAATGCATAAGAGTTCCTAAAAAGAGCAAAAAGAGATAACCCAATTTTAAAATGGGCAAAGGACCTGAATATTTTTTCAAAGAAAACAGGTATATGTGAATGAAAATGATGTTTAACATCACTAATCATGCAATTCCACTTATTTGTCTTCTTCATTTTATAAATACTTTGCAGTTTTCAGTATAAAAGTTTTTGCCTTATTTAAATTGAAATATTTTATTCTTTTGGATACTACTGTAAATAGAATTGTTTTTCTAATTTTCTTTTTGGACTATTTATGCTATTGTATAGAAATATATTTCTTTTGGTGTTGATTTTATATCCTGCAACATTACTAAATGTTTATTAGCTCTAATAGTATTTTTGTGGAATCTTAGGATTTTCTACATAGCAGAGCATGTCATCTGCAAACAAAGATGATTTTTACCCCTTCCTTTCCAAGTTCTTTTTTTCCTTTTTCATGGATAATTTTTCTAGTTAGAACTTCCAATACTATGCTGAATATTAGTGGCAGAAATGGTGCTGTTGCCTTGTTCCTTATCTTAGGGTCTTTTACCACGGAGTGTGATGTTAGTTATGTGGCTATAATCTAATTTTTAAAACTCTAGTTTGTCCATAAAACTTTTTTGATGCTTAAAATGAAGTTGAAATATTTATAGCCTCTGTTTGAGAACACATTCTTTAGACTATCTAGGTTTAACAAGGAAGAAAAATCGAGGTTTTGGTTTCCAGACGCCACAACTGGACAAACCGTACCTATAAAGACACCTGTTCGTGTGGGAGGAATAATCAGATAATGGAACCTTAGTTTTCTCCCTGTTTACAGTTGCCATAAATTTAAACTGTTAATGAGATCAGGATGAAGGATGAATTTTTGAAACAAAGCACAACACACACACATACACCTAGGTACACAAAACATGGGACATTCTTGTCCTTAGATTAAACTTTCTTCAAGGAAAACTTTCTCAGAAGTCCTTGGAGGAAGCTTCTCTGATAAGAACTGATGATGAATGGATTTTGATGTCTAAGATACGCACTTGAATAGTTCTTTGCCATCGCTACCATTGCCGTTCAGTATTTTATCACGGTGCACTTAGTGGGGGCTTGTCCGGCTTGCTGCACAGGCTGAGTAGTTTGGCAGACAGTGAGCAGTTGAGAAGGCATTTTCTGTCTACCTTGGACTGCCATAAAGCAACACCGTAAGCAGTCATTGCTTGAAGAGATGAGGAAAATCAACGGAGGCTTTTTAATTTTTTTAAATAAAATATTTATTTTTGCCTAAGTAAGATATGAAAAAGAGCAAGGTTTTTAAAGACGGTTTTCTCATCAGTGGATAAATGCATATTTGAAGAAACCTTCCCTATTGCATTACCGCAGGTTTTACATGCCTCCAGTTAGCTTTTTCCCCTCGTTTTTTTATGAGCAGTGAGAAGACTGAAGAAAGAATTAAATCCACTTCATGAATTAAAGAAAATAAGCTCAAGCTGAAAAAAAAAATTACCCAGTCCATGTTTAAATGTTTGGATGTTGAAGAAGAGATTTATTATTGTGTGGAGGTCAAATCAGATGACCTGTAGGCCATTCCCATTCTGAATTTGCCAGTTGAAAAACTTGCCATTGTGTTTAACTGTTTGGTAGGATCCAATTAGCCATCCTGTCAGGACCTTTGTGAACTTTGCAAAAATTATGCAAACTTGTAATGAGAGTGAACAAGGAGTTAGGTAACTCTTCTTTCTGGCAGGAGAGAATTCATTTTAATAACACTAGAGTAATGCAGTTGCTTTAATTGCCTGAGCAATGTCATTTAAAGTTAACCAAGTACATATGGACATAAAGCATTTGCCGAGAAAAATAAAGACGAAATACAGATTAGATTTACATTATTCACAGCAGGCTAAATTTAGACCATCAGCTTCATGAATTTATTGCTAAGTTTTCAGGATAACTAAGTGTCAAGAGATAAAATGAAAATAATTACACCTTCAGTTGAATATTCAATATGATTCTGGGATGTCTAGCTTATATAATCTATATTTCTTTCCTAACATATACAACTACAATTACGTATGTAAAGCTATTATATGTATCACTTTTATGTACACATATATGGTTCTGTTTATATAACACATACACATTAATTAGTCATCAACTTCTAAAACTGACTTGTGTATGAGCTGTATTAGACAAAATAACCATATCACATTTGGTAAAATGAAATAACACTTTGTCAAAAATTGATATTCTATTAAAAATAAATTCTTTCTCATATAAGAGCTAATTTAGGGTGAGGGAGCAGGCACTGATAATTGCTACCCAGTTTCCATGAAGCCTTCTTCATCCTATGAGTCTTGGTTACGTTCAGGCTGGCAGTGTGCCCAGATAAAATTTCTCACATACCCAGAGCTCTATCATATGGACAAAATCTACCCTCATAAAAGAGACTTTTATCTATTTCTTTCATTATTATAGTTCCTGAAATAATAGGCATAGCATCTGGATGAACTGTTCATTGAAGGTTTGGTAAAATCAATCCATAAAACTGACTGAAATTGTGTGTGCGTGTGTGTGTGTGTGTGTGTATGAGAGAGAGAGAGAGAGAGAGAAAATGAATTACATTTGATCCAATATAAAGGGGAAAATGTAGTAAGTATTCATTTACATTTGGGTACACGATGTTAATTGTGAATGCCTAGAAGATGAGGAAGAAAGGATGCTTCAGTACACATTGGAGGGCAGCTGGACTGGCCTACAGGGTACACAACTCTGCGGGGTACACACACGGATGGCAAATGTGCACAGCTCCCAGTGGACACCCAACAAATACTGACAACTGTTAATCCAATTTACTTCCACACCTTCAAGGCTAAACTTGTATGTAGGAAAGTTTGCCTAAAAGGTAGTTAAGACTTTATTTTTTCAAGCAGTTTTATGCTTATTCTAAGACTAAGAGGAAGGTATAGAGATTTTGTTTCATACTCTCCCTATCCTTCCACATGAATAACCTCCCCCATTATCAACATCACTCACTGAATAGTACTTTTTTTTTTTTAAACAAAGATGAACCTACACTGCCGTCATAAACACCCAGAGTCCATAGATGACCTTAGAGGTCGCTCTTGGTATTGTATGTTATATGGGTATATCCATCATTTCAACATCATATAGAGTATTTTCACTGCCCTAAAATCCTCTGTGCTCTGCCTTTTAATATTTGCCTCTGCTCCACCCCACTTTTGTCTTGTCTCCATAGTTGCCTTCCCAGATTGAAGTTTTTCACCAAATTTAAGATTTCTCCATGTCTTTTCACAGCTTGCTACCTAATTTGTTTTGGTGCTGAGTGATATTCCATCATCTGAATGTACCACACAGTTCATTCATCTAATCATCTAGTCTAGGACTTCCTGGTAGCTTCCAAGCTTTTGTCAATTATGAATAAAGCTGTTCTATGTGCAGGATTTTGTGTAGACATTGTTTTCAACTCCTTTGGGTCAATACCAAAAAACACAATTGCAGAATTGAGTGGTAAGACTGTGTTTGCTTTTAAAATAAATCACTTAATGTTTTCCAAAGTGACTGG
This sequence comes from Noctilio leporinus, assembly GCA_004026585.1. Classification (NCBI taxonomy): domain Eukaryota; kingdom Metazoa; phylum Chordata; class Mammalia; order Chiroptera; family Noctilionidae; genus Noctilio; species Noctilio leporinus. The sequence goes on from PVIW01002400.1 coordinate 79,776, forward strand.
ACCATTTTGCATTCTTGCTCCACATCCTCGTCAGTACTTGGTGTTGTCAGTGTTCCAGATTTTGGATCTTCTTGTCTATGTATAGTGGTATCTCATTATGGCTTTAATTTGTATTTCCCTGATGACATATGATGTCAAATGTCTTTTCATATGTGTATACCCTTCTGTAATCCTCTTTGGTGAGGTGTCTATTAAGGGCTTGGGCCTATATTTTCAGACTTTTTCTTACTGTAGAGTTTTAAATGTTCTTGGTATATTTTGAATAACAGACCTTATCAAATAGGTTTTTCATAAATATTTCCTCCAAGTTTGTGACTTCTAATTATCTTGATGTTGTCTCTCACATATCAGAATTTTTTAAAATTTTAATAAAGTTCAGTTTATCAGTCATTTCTTTCATAGATTGTGTCTTTGGTGTTTTACGTAAAGAGGCATCACTATGCCCAAAGTCATCTAGGTTTTCTTCTGTTATTGCCTAGGAGTTTTTAGTTTTACATTACACATTTATATCTATGATCCATTTTTTTATCTTTTCTTTTTTTAAAAAAGATTTTATTTATTAGTTTTAGAAAGAGGGGAGGGGAGGGAGGCAGAGAGGGAGACAGACATCAATGTATGGTTGCCTTTCACCTGCCTCCAGCTACAGACCTGGCTGGAGACCTGGCTTGCAACCTGGTTCTGTGCCCTAGCTGGGAATCCAACAAGTGACCTTGGGGTTCACAGGCTGGTACCTTATCCACTGAGCCACCAGCCAGGGCTGACTTACCTTTACTGAAGGTTATAAGGTCTGTTTCTAGATTCATATTTTGCATGTGGATGTCCAATTTATTCCAGGATCATCTTTGAAGAGACTATTTCTGCTCTATTGTTTTGTCATTGCTCCTTTGCAAATATCAATTGGCTAAAATATGACAGTCTATTTCTGGGTTCTGCATTCTATTCCATCTGATCCTGATCAACTATCTGATGTAAAGCCAAATTCCTTTTAAAAAATACATTATGTCTCTTTAGGACCACAGTATTCTTATGGATTTTAATAAGATATGTGATTGAAATTTGGAAGTCTCCCAGAGTTATAAGTTCTAAAGTTTTTTTTTACTGAATAACTTGAATGGCTAAATTTTGTAATTGCAATACATGATAAGCAATTGTTGTATATGGTGAAAGGAGTAAAATATTTAGAATAAGAGGTGATTGTCTTTCTCACTTGTGTGGTAGTCAGTAATACTTGACAATTTAAAGCTTGAAGAGAAAGTCTTTTAGAAAGTTGAGGAAGTTCTGAATAATATAAAACATTCTAAAGAAACTATATTGGAAAAGAGGAGACTTAAAACTAAAAGAAGACCTTCATTTTCAAATATGAGAAGAGCTGTTCTTTGGATAAACAGAACAGGCTTTACAATGTCTCAAGGGCACAACTCGGGCCCATGTACGAAGCCACTACTGTGGCTGATAATTGTCTCAACATGAGGAATAGCTGAAATATCTGAAAATAGAATAGCTGCTTTCTGAGATAGTGAATTGAAGGGATTTAAGAATCAGACAGGGAATAGGATTAGGTCGTCTTTAACATTTATTCATACTCTGACAATCCGTGCTTCTGTGAAATTTAAGACTTGTAGATTATCTGGTACATATGCTATTAATAAAAGGCAGGACTGTGACCAGTGGATGCCAGTATTTTCTTTATCCACGTTAATATGTTAATAATACTATCACAGTATAGGCATATTATTGCAATTTATCATGACTTTCTAACATAGATGATTAGTAAAAAAGAAAGAAAAGTTAAGTCCTAAATCACAGATGGAGAGGTGAGAAACAGTCAAGCATGCATTGTTTAGAAGGATGACATGGTCAAGAAAAGCAGCTAAGATTAGGCCATTGAACACTAAATGCCAATCCTTTGATCTCACCTTTTCCAGTCTTTTTCTGTACCATTAAACCCATACTAGACCCCTGCTTTCCATTCCTTTCTACTTTCAATAATGCAGTAGAACAGAAGGATTTTTTTCTCTTTTATCTACCCTTTTAACCCTAGGCTAAAGAGTCATTGCTGTTTTATCCCTCTGACATTAAAACTTCATCAATATGCACCCTTCTTTCAATTACTTATTCAACACAATGTGGTTGAGCTGTACTGTATGCCAACCACTGCATTAAGCATTGAGAAGAGTATAATCAAGCCAGACATAGCTTCTCTGTATGTTACATGTGGCAAATGCCGAGCTGTCTCATGACCATGGTGTCTGCATGGGTGAGTTTTGATGATCATTTCTAAACAGGTATGGTCTGCAGACTACAATTAGAACCAGTGTTTCTTTAATAATCAGCCTATAATGTACAGATGTATATTACTACTGTGAAATGTTTATCCTAAGTTATTCTCTAGAGTATTAGGTCTAGAATAGTCATAGATAAGTTTAAGAATATGGGGAAAATAATAGATTCGCTCCTAGTATAATGATTTCACACAAAAAGGTGCATAAAATTTGGGGTGTGAATGGCTTTTCTTAAGTTCACTTAGAGATTTTTAGATCTAGGGTCATGGGTATTTCATAAATAACATTTCTCTAGAAAAGAATCCACTTTTATATTTTCTGCAATGTCATTAAAAACATACATTCATTGGATACTTTTTTTTTTTTTTGCCATGGATCTCTATGTTGGGTATGTCTATTGGTCAAATGTATGCATCAGCCTCCAGGATAACACACTTGCTCCTCAAAGATTGAGTGGTTTTTCGGTCTTTGTAGTAAGATGAACTGTAAGGCACCTATGGGTCCAGTAGGGAAAGTTCTACCCAGGAATGTTGCCCACAACATTTCAAGGCTGTGAAGCAGACTTGAACTGGGAAGGTACAGGATATCACCTCTACTGTTTATCTAAGCAGCAGCATCATTTTTGGTGCACTGATGCAGATTCCATCTATAGTGCTAGAGACGTGTTCAATCAGATATTTCATTTTCCTTGTTTTTTGGCCATATCCCTGAGTATTAGGAGAATTCACAGACATAATATTAGAGAAATTTTTTTCTGCTTTTAAAATAGCCATCTTTGAAATGATTAATGTCCATTGACTATAAAATGAAATCTATAATGAATAATAAAATTCCCTGAAAGGATAATAGAAGAAATTTCTGAGACTTGCATTATAAGCTTTGACAACCAGGATGTTGGACTTATGTTTATTCTCAATATTATCAATGCTTCCTGTGTTTTGTTAGGTTGTTCATTCTGACTTGGTCTGGTAGATGGCTCTTCTCTCTGATTCAGTGGCCTTCGTGATTACTGTTTGACATTTTTGGTAGAGATGTGTGAGTTGATAGATAATTCAAATATAGATGCATTACCCATGAATAGAAGTAGCCCACATAAACACAGTTAAAGGCATGATTAAACTTAACTGTGAATGTGCTTCTCATCAAATAAGAAATTTAAGTAAGCACAGAACTATACATTTTAGGGGGAAAGACACTAAACAAATACAATTTGAGTCATATCTAACAATGTGCAGATAGAACAGAAAACCAAGGAGTTATAAAATGGAGAGCAAAAAACTACAGAGTAAGTCACAGTTAAGAACACCAGCATGAGAGTTGAATACAGTAAAATAATAATATTGAATTTAAATATAATGCAGTGACCTTTTTATTATGTCTTAGATCTTACAATGCATAAAGACCATGAAAAACTTGCTATGGTTTGGATTTCATCCACATACCATTTGTATTAATTTCTTATCTTTCCACTCTAATTTTCTCAGAGGCTACATTTTATAACTTTGCAGATGAGTGCAGAAAGGTGATTAAAAGTCAACTTATAAAAAAGGGAAATTGGGGTGATTTGGTCTGAATAAAAAGAACTGGGGAATTATTTGATTGCTCTTCATCAGATCATGGGAATTACACTATTTCTATTTGTAATATAAGTAGAAGTCTATATATTTTGTTTATAAGAATTAAAAAAATGAATTCCATGTCAAGTGTATGTTCAGATGCTGGTCTGATTGAAATTTATTGAAAGTTGGGTAAGGTGGGGTTTATTAAATGGTCTCTTGATATACCTCTTCTTCCTGTGATATTATAAAGTTACATTGACTTAAACCTTTTAAAATATATTAAATCTGTTCAGTCTTTCAAGTTATATTATTTTTGGTGAAGTTAGCTTTATACTCATGTTACTATAAAATTAAGATTACACCCTAGCTGGTAGCAGAGTGGATAAGGTGCCTGCCTGTGAACCCAAAGATTGTTGGTTCAATTCCAGCCAGGGCACATAGCCAGGTTGCAAGCCAGGTCTCCAGTCAGGGGTTTGCAGGCTGGCGCTTTATCCGCTGAGCCATCAGCCAGGATGAAAATAGCAATTTTAATAATACAGGTTTGTTCTGTTCACAAATGACTTAAACTGATCTAAATCAGAAGATAGCTAGATATGTGTACCTATATTTTTATGACTACACATTTTATTTAAGTATGTATATACATATATAAAAATTTATCTATATACATATATATTCATCTATATATGTGTGAATATATATACATTACATATGTAAAGGGAGAAAGAAAATGAGGCAATATAAAATGTATTCCTCCAATCAATAGCTTATGAAAATACATATTTTCAAATCTATTTATATTCTTGTAAAGTTAACCCAAGAGCATAGAGATATATAGAGTTCAAAACAGGTAAAATCCATTTTTGAGTAATAAAGATACTAAAGGGGACTGATTTCTGCCCACAGAATTAATGAAATAGTTAAAGGCAAAAGAGAGTGATTTGGAAATACACTCCATTTAAAAAATATCTACTGTTTTATTTTCATTTCAAGAAAAATAGATATCTTTATACTTAAAAGAAGGTGATAGCATTCAGATAATGTCAATTGTAATCCTAATGGGCTTCCACAATGTCATGTAATTATATCAGTAGGAGAAAACTCTGTGGGCCTCATTATTTAGGCTTAAGCTTGGAAGAGAACTGACAAGGTGAGAGCAAATCCCAGGAAATAATAGGGGTATCATTCTATGTAAGTCCATCTCTTATGCTAATAGAGGTAAACAGGGGAAAAGTTTATTCAACTTACATACAAGTTGAATAAAAACTCTAAATTTATTCATTTTTACTAAGTTTTTGACAATCAGATATTAGATTTTAAAATGGTGGAAAGTGACCTTTAGACAAAATTCACTTAAAAGAATTTTATAAGTAGGAACATTGACCAGGCTTAGTTTTCAAGACATGATAAACCCAGAGTAAAACCCAGCAGAAATCTACAACTCAAAAGAGGACTCTCATTGGACCTTGACCATGCTGGCCTAATCTCAGACTTCCATCCTCCAGAACTATGAGAATTAAGTTTCTGTTGTTTATAAGCCATGGAGTTTATGACATTTTATGTAACATTATGAACTAAGACATATTTTCATACTGAATGATGCATTTACTAAAGTTCAAAACCAGACAAACCTAATGTATAGTGTTAGAACTCTAGATAGTGGTTATTTTTGGGTAAAAGGAGTTAGTTGTCATTTAGGAGGTGCTCATGAATACAGCTTCTTGGACTTGGATAGAATCTTCTTGCTCAATAGAATCTTACATAATTCTTGACATAAACTGAGGTGAATGGATTAATTCCATATAAGTAACTGAACTATATAACTATGATTCAATAAACATTAATGAGAGTCTAAAACATACAAAACATTGACTGGGCTTTGAGTTCAGACATAACAGATGACACTGTCCCTATCCCAGAGTATACAATTGAGGGGTGAGTATAGGCAACTAAATAGCTGTGGGATCTGTGCACATGAGAAGTAATAGTCATGGTCCCCCAATTCAGTTATGCCATAGAATTAAGTAAAAATTTTCTTTAGGAAGTAACATTTATGTTAAAACTTGAAAGATTGGTAGGGTTTTCTTATCATGGAAATGTGTTGCTGAGTAATAACATGTACTACATGGGCCCAAAATAAGAGTGCATTGGTATAGACTCGCTTAAGACATAAATGCTTAAGATATAGACATATTCATTCTTTTAATGTTCTTTGCAACTACGTTTGCAACTTGTTCCTCATAATATTTTGAGTATGGAAAATGCATAATGAGCCACTTATTTTCAGATTCTGTATTGATTAAATTGCAGACTAAGCTAATGTAACAAAAAGATTCTGAAATACAGTAGCTTAAAGAGATAATATATTTATATGGCATGTAATAATTTAGAGTTTGTGGTGTAAATCAAGAAAATAAGTCAGATTACAGAAAGTTTTCCAGCCATCTAGTTTCTGCACCTTGTTGTTCTCAGCAAATTGTCCTCATCTGCATTTAACATGGACTCAGCTCCTAGTCCACCTTGTAGCCCAAGGGGAGAAAGAGAGATGAACATTGTGGAAAGCAATTTGCATTCATTTGAGGAAATAATATAGAAGTTTTATACATCACTTTCACTCATCTTTCATTGGAAATACCATGGTCTTATGCCCGTAATTAGCTGCAAGGGAGGCTAGAATGTGGGCAGTGGGTTGGGCCCTGTGCCCAGCCAGCACTCATTTACTATAGAAGAAGGGCTGAGTGGGCTTGAGAGGAAGTGAGCAAGCAGCCTGCCACAACTACTCACTTCTAAAGCCCCTTTGTGATTGTTCTAAAATGTCGTGAATTGAGCACAAGTTAATTCACAAGTACAAGCATGACAGTGCTTGTACATTAAATAATTCTTTCATCATTTTGATGAGATTGCATTTGTAATGCATTAATCCCTTTCTTTGGGTCTATATTTCTATCTGACATCAGTTCACTTGGGCCTAAAAGACTACTTTAAACATTTCTTCTAGTTGTATAGTGTCTGCTGGTGAGAATCCTTTCAGCTTATGTATGTCTGAAAATATCTTATCACAATTTTATTTTAGGAATATATTTTCACTGAGTTTAGAATTCTAGATTGAAATTCTTATTCTTGCAGCATTTAAAGATGTTGCTTTACTCTTTTCTTGTTGGTATTTTTTTCAACAAGAAATCTCTATTATCATTATCTTTGTTTCTCTGTACAGAATGCATCTTTATTTTCTTGATGCTTTTATATCCCTTGGTTTTGAACAAATTGATTATGATGCATCTTGGTGTCATATTTTTCCATGTTTCTTTTGCTAGGGTTTTGCTAAACTTCTTAGATCTTTCAGAGCAGGTTAATTTTTATGTCATATATCAATAAGATGAGGAAATTCCCATGTGATGATTGCCTCATTTTTATGAAGAGGTCATTCATCTATTGATAATGAGTTGTAAGCGATGTATCAAATAGCTGAAGCTATGAAAAATGCTTACTGTGAAAAATGTGAGGGATTTGTTGATATTGGTGATTATTAATGTATAATTTCACTAATCTCAAGATTTGGCTACTTTCCAAAGAAGATTTTACCATTTCTGTTATAGGCATCAAGTTGACAGTTACTTGGAAAAAAATGAAGATACAGATTTTTCCAGTTGAATGACAGACTATTAAATTCATGTTACATTGAGAAAAAAGTGAACAGAAGTGGTGGTTGAATGATGAGGAGAAATTAGAAGAGATTGAAGAATCAGAGATTCTGAAGTGATAAAGGAATAGGTATAGATGCACAATTCAGAGATCTAAAAGAGTAGGAATCTAGAGCTAAAATATGAATTATTTTAATTTAGCATTTCAGAGTTGCTGCATTTCTGTGTGACTGCTTGATCTAGCATGACCATGGAAGAGCAATGCCAATGTAGCATGGACATGGCCTGTCAAAGAAGTTAGAAGGTGAAGAATAGAATAGATTATCCACATAAAGGCTGAAACATTCAATACATTAACCAGAGATGCAGGGGCCAAATTCTCACTAAGTGAAGTGGGGTTCTAGAAGTACCAGAGCTGATCAGAAAGAAGAGGAGCAGACGGTGGCAGAAGGCAGAGGAGTGGCCTCAAAAAAAGTGCAAGTTTTACACAATGGTGGAAGAATAATGTCGGAGAACTGAGAATAGGATAGCACTGACTCCAAGCTGCTAAATGAAGTATGTGGGAAGTGGCTGGGTGAGCAGACTTACTTAAGAGGAGATCATCACTGAAATGGATGTAAACTAAAGTCAAAGGATCAATATTCTATTTTACTGGTTAAAGCTTACTCTGGGTAGATCTGGTCACAAAAGAATGAAAAATCATAAAGAGGAAAATAATCAGATGGAGAAAAGTACTACTGAAAACATAAGAACATATTAAGCTCTGTGGTAAGAGGACAAATATAATTTAGAAAATCATTGTAGTATTACACAAGGAACCATCAAGAAAATGGTTGACAACATGAGATAGTGTCTATTAGATTAAAAAAAAGGAGGGGATTTTTCAAGGAAGGTCCAAAAAGCAATTAAAATCCATATTGGAGGCAGTAGGTTGAGAAACTAATTTAAAAAATCATCTCAGCAATGTAAAATGCAGTCATGATGCCATATTAATTAAAAACTAATTATGTAGATTTGCAATTTTGGCTGATTTTTTTTTTCTGAATGGGTTTTTGTATTTAAAAATCTTTGGTGATAAATAGGTATTACCTTCATGATAACAATAGCCATTATTGTAAAAATTAGTTTAAAAAGAAATGTCAAAATTATAAGTGGGTTTCTATGTAAATACTGAAAAACATTTCTAGAAAACTGCATTTTTACTTTAGCTTTTTTTCAGTGAAAGGAAAAAAAAATTTGTTTCCTAACCAATTAAGAGTTGTTGTTTGGTGGCTGTGGAAATCTTTTTCTTTTTTCTTTTTTTCTGAAATAGAAAAAACTAACACAAAACAAGTTATTAAGTGGTGGAGTGGATATCATCAAATAGTCTGTGAAAAGGGCCCTGAGCATTATGGAAAAGTCTCTTTACTTAATAGAAATGTTAGCACTTTCCAGGCTCCCTTATTGTTTGAGAGTGCACCAAAGTTCATTTGCTTCCTATTGGATCTCAAGGTCAACACTATTAGTTCCAGTTAAATCCTACACAATCTCGCTGAATGTTCAATAATGGTATTTTGGTTCACGTTAGCTACCATGGTGATATCAAGAAAGGTGAAAAAGCCTGAATCTGAAGTCTTTAAAAAGTTTTATTTATTTTACTGAACCAGTTACAGAATAGCCTTGATTTCCAAACTAAGAGTTAGGGTAACCCGAACACTGGAAGTCAAACTCATAAGCATTGTTCTGGAAATATCAGAATGTTACCTTCCTCCAAAAGAAACTCTTCAGAGGAGCATTGAAAGAACTAAATGAGGGAAAATGCTTTTGTAGTACGTAAAGCAGAGTCCGAGAAAAAATCCGTTTCAAGACAGCAATCTATCAAGATGAGGTAGAAAATATTTATCACTGAACAAATTCAAGTGTTCTGGGTATAGGACCAGAAAATAGAACGTAAGTAGCATCAGACTCAAATGCCGTTAGTGAATAAACTAAGTGACCTAAAATAATTCTCACATGCAGCTGTCATTTCTTATACAATTGTTTAAATGACAAAAAAGGATAAGAGAACAGGTTTCTGCAATTGTTGTCAACTGTTTTATTCTAAAGTTGTGTTCTATGATTGAGAAATAACTATCTATATACAGCATTTTTATAGAAAGAATTCGGAAGGGTTTCAAAACTGTCATGATCCTTCCTAAAATACATACATTCCTTCTTTTTCAGTTAAGAATGTGGCCAAAGGCTCTATAGGAAGGCTTTAGGGGTCCTTCTTGCCTTGGGCTGGAATGTCAGATTTAATGTTAGTTGGCTTCCTTTTTCCCGAGATGTTCAACTCCTTTTTAAAAAATAACAGTTATATAATCTCATTAATTTTCTCAAAATCCCTGTGAGTGTGGTACTGATATTATTCTCTTACAAGAGAATTCGAAACAGGGCAGCCAAATGATGATGAAGCAGCAAAGGAAAACTGCTTATACAACCTCAGACAATTGGTGTGGCCACTCTCCATTAGCATAACTCCACTTGCCCTTCTTTTTGAATGAGTCCCCAGGTGTCACGGCCAATCTGAAAGGTCTCTGGGAGTTGGGAGAAGCAGAGCGATGTAGGTCAGCTCAGGATAGAAAATGTTATTCACACAATTTCCGATGTCCTCTCCCTGTCCCTGTGAAGTCCCTGTTTCTTCCTCGGGTTCAGCATGCTAGCATTGATAGATGAGAGTTAGCGATAAAATGGGACTTTGGAGAGGGAAAGTGCAGACGGGCAACTGGAAAGCGATCCATTGTCAAGGAAAGTGGTTTTCAGTTTTATTTTGGAGGTAAAGCAAGTGGAGCTCTACTCCTCTCGAACTGCCTCTCACGCAGGGCTAGAGGAGGTGGATGAGCTGCAGTCCTGAAGGAGCCTGCCTAGATTAGGAGAAACAGGAAAAATAAAAAGAAAGGAATGGAGTGTGCTCTACGTCTCAAAATAGAATGAGTGAAATCAAGTTGAGAAAGCTTTTCCCGTTTTTACTGGAATTCAGTTTAACAAATAGCTACAGTTCATTACACATTTTGACTGGGGCTATTTTAAGTACTTACTTATATTAACTCATGTAATCTGTGTAAACCCCAAGAGGTAGCTTTTGTAGTTTCCACCCATTTTATAGTGAAGTGAAATTCTGTGACTTGCCTGAGGTCGCACATGGAGCCACTTAGGAAGCCCTGCCCTGGGGTTTATACTCAGACTGGTGATTGCATTTTACCACTCTAATAGTAAGAGATTACTGTATTTCTTTATACTTCTTTACATTACTATTAATACTCCTCTTAATTCTGTAGAAGATACGTCAGTAGACACTATGATGCTTGCTCTGGCAGCTCATGGGATTAAAATACAGTTTGACAAAAAGCAAAGGCATACTACAGGTGATGTGGTTAGACTCAACTCCTGTACACAAAGGACAGATTAGGGAAACTGAAGCATCTTGTCCATGATAAATCAGGCACCAGCTGGGGAGTGCTGGCAGGCTCCGGGACCTATTATTCAGTAGATAAATGAGAGAGAGAAAAAGATGGGGAGGAAGGAATGAATTAGAAAGATAGATAGATAGATGGATGAAAAGGAAGAAAGGAAGGAAGGAAGGAAGGAAGGAAGGAAGGAAGGAAGGAAGGAAGGAAGAAAGAAAGAAAGAAAGAAAGAAAGAAAGAAAGAAAGAAAGAAAGAAAGAAAGAAAGAAAGAAAGAAGTAGATGGATGTTTGGCTGGCACGCACATGATCAGAGAGCTTAAACCTTTCTTTGATGGCTTATACACACTTCATCCATACTTCCAATACCTTTTCCAAGACATTGTCTTTCATTCTGATGGAATGGGCTTTGAACAAATTGATGGGAAACTGCTTTCAGAACCTGAGCAACATGCAGTGGCTGCCTAGATGGGGAGCAGCAGTGGTGGGCAGAGAGGCCACCAACTTGGTTGCTCTTGCCGAGATACTGAAATGTGTCCCTGTGGATTGGTCCCTCCTGGCCTTATTGGGCCTCATTGGAGTGGCTTCTGCCTACCGTGGCTGTACTTTCTGGCCTCTTGTTTATATTCTGGGACACTGCTTACCAATTTGCGTTTCTCTGCTTCTATCTTTGTTGATATTCTAATGTTTTTTGGTCCTCAGAAACTTAATTATATAACTTTTTAAAAATCTATATTTTCAATTGTTTCTAGGGGTTTGTGCTGAGGAAGGAGAACTCAATGTTTGCCCAACCACCATGTCAAAAGCAAAATTCACATCACCACGGTTGAAAAGTATTTTTGAAAATCCTGCTTTGAAATTGTGTTCAGGCCTTGAAATGCAAGGTCTGTCCAGAAAATATATAGCCATACACTATGAAAAAGAGAGACATTTACTGATGAAGCTACAAAAAACATTGAACACAGGACAATGATACCTCAGTCCCCTTCAAAGTAGTCACCTTGTGACCCCACACAGTTCCCCAAATTGCTATCAGCTGCCCCATCATATTTTCCTGAATCTCATCAAAACTCTGAAATCTCTTCCCTTTCAAAGGTGATTTTAGTTTTGGAAAAAGCCAGAGGTCACAGGGCACCAAATATGGGCCATAGTAGGATTGCGTTACCTGGGTGATTTGATGTTTTGCCAAAAAAACTCTGCACGAGATGTGATGCATGAGCAGGTGCATTGCTGTGATGAAGCTGCCCATCACCAGCTGCCCATCGCTATGGCCTTCTGAATCATCTGAATAGTTTCTGAGGAGGAATGTTTGAGCTTAATTGCAAAATTTGATGCAGATTTGTTCCTATACCTCCTCAGTCATTTTGAATGTGACAGCCGCACAGTACATATGCTTACTCAATGGTGTCTACCACCCCCACTGCTAGGACAGTGAAGTCATCATTGTTCACACATGCGCATTCCAGTTCACCCTCCTTGTCTGCCAGGTCATATCACTGTCATGCAAACCATTCTCATTATATTAACAATGATTGGACCTTTTCTGGAAAGACCTTATGGATTACTTGAATTTCATTAATAGTGTATACATTATTTTCAACCTTTGAATTGACTCCAAGAAATTTGAAGTCAATTCTGGATAAAGTGGGTGATTAAGTGGAATAAAAATGTTTTGAACACAAAAAAGTGAAATTAGCTAGTGGAATGACCATAGAGTCATGAAACTGATTTTCCTTCTGAAGTTACAGTTAATGTTCAGCATATCAGTCTTCAATTATTTATTTGCTCATTTATTATATTTGTTCAAGAAATATCTATTCTTTGTCAAATATTTTGTATGCCTTCTTTAGGCATTCCTTATTCTTTGTTCTTTGACCACATTGGAAAAATATTAAAATCAAACATATAATCCCAAACAAAGCATCTTTATGTCTGAAGATTGTTTACCAAATACTTCTTTCTCCCCCAAGCACTGCATACAAGAATGGTTATTAGATATAATATTATCTCTAGACAGTACACAGAGAAATATCTGTATTAGCCTCGTATTAACCAACTTATTTTCACAAAGGTACAGTGACATAATACTCTGTAATTCAGAGACTTCGGTATTCATTTCAGAGCTACTAAGTACTTCAAACACAGCCAGATGATCATAATTACATACATTTTGTTCTTTGAGATGTCTCAGCTAAAGGTTAAGCTGTCAAATTATGTATCCATCATGTCTGATTGTTAAGGTGTGATTGTATAGCTTTTGTTTATCTCACACAGTATCTTTAATAGTGAGTTTGACAAATGCAGGGCTATGACCTAAGGTTTTCTTTTCTTTTTTCCCTCAAGTGGTAAAGTGGCATTTGTGGGTCCAGGAGCCCTTTCTCCAAAAAAGAATTTTGCTGGGTGCAGTGTTTACAAACTCATGCTCTACATATGGAACCCAGACATACAATACATAAAATAAATAACATTAAGCTTTTAATAAGTTCATATTTAAGGAGAACTACTCATGAAGATATTGTATTTTTAAAAAGTTTAATAAATAACATTGCTTCTTATATTTTTAGTGATACTATAACCTAATTATGTATGTATGTATACATATATATATGGATATATTTGTATGTGTTTAGTTTTTATATACTAAGTCTGATTAGCTGTTCACTAGAGCTAAGTTTTTGAACATTATAATCACAATTTAACCACCAACTCTCTGCAAGAAATTGAAAGAAAAGAAATTCAATATAAAAAGTAGAGTTAAATAATGGAGAAATGAAAGAAATTATTTTGATAAGTCTTGCCTTATATGTATGCTGATAGTTTTATAAAAATAGCATTTAGCACATCTGGACAATAACAATAATCTCTACTTTAAAATTGAGCAGTATCTAAACTTTCAGATAATTCTTATATGCTGTACCTTTAAATTTTCAAGGACATCCCATGCTTTAATTTTGACCATTGAAATTCATAGTTTTGATAAAAATTTGTCGTTATTATTTAATTTTGTGAATTTAAAACTGAAGGTTATTTTTATCTTTGTTGCTTCTTGGCTTGGATTACTTTTAATTTGCCTACTATATAAAATGTTATTACTATTATTGTTAGCTACCTTCATCTCCTTTATTTACATTAAGTGTGACCCCTAAACTATGGTTAACTTCAGTGAACATTTTCAAGGTATTCTATGTAACAGAAGGTACTGCTTGCATCCTTTGTCCTCCCTGGACAATGCAAACATTTAGAGAGCTTTTGAGAACCAAGTTACTAAGTTTGCTTGGGCTGCCTTGAAGAAGCCTTTTTTCTCAGGACAAGACTCCAGCTGCCATCAGGGAGAGGGAGAATGTACTGGGTCAGTGGTGTGGCCTCCTTTAACCTCTGGGGTCTAAGAAAAGGACAAGGAGCCTGGAGAGAGTGCAGTACTCTTGAGGAAGGCTATCTCCTCACCTTTCATGTTGGAGGAGCAGTGAGAGGGATTCTCACCTGGTTTTCTATACCAAAGCTAAGGGAATGGGTGAGGTTTCAAGAGAATCATACTAGAATATGCTTATTTTTGCCTGTGTATTGCCACTTTCTGGCTGTGAACACAATTGTTAAGGTCGTCTCTCTCTGAAAACAATCTCTCCCTCAAGGTGCCATTCTTTATCTTTGCTCCTTGCCATGCCACGCGTCTTGCAAAAGTAGCTACGCGTGTTGCAAAAGTAGCTACGCTTGCTGCCTGCCCTTCATTGTCACCTTTCCACATCTTGCCATTTCAATGCTTGGCCCACCATCTTAATGACGCTCTCACCCCTGAATCTGCACCAGCGTCCAAGTTCCCTCTCCATCACCTGCACCAGGGTGGCTGCCTCCAGCCTCCTTTGCGAGCTTCCCTTGCATCCAAAATATTAGCCTGTTTTCCCACTTACTTTAAACTTTTTTGGTTTTGTACTTGAGAGTCTTCTTTTTTCCACGTTGTTTGTTATGGCTCCCTTCAGTTGGTTTAACTTTTACTGTTGCTGTCATGGCAATCATCCTGTCCTCATCGTCACTGTCATTGTCATCACCTCCTCTTTTATCTGTTCACAATCTGTTCACCCTCAAGGTTTCCCCTGTCCAAACTTGTTCTCTGCAAGAGTGCTTATCTGGCTTTTAGAAATAGATCTGTCAGATCTATTTCTGAATTCTGCTGGATTTTTTTTTTTTTTTTTTTTTACTAGGACCTTAAACTTAACAGATTCAAAAATGAACTCATTTTCCTTTTCCAGAACTGATTCTTTCCCTCAACTTTGAAATTTTGATTTATGTAACAGCATCATTCTTTCAGTTATTTGGACAAAAATTTATCAAAGAAATAGTGGGTTTTGTTTTTTTTTGTTTTTTTTTTTTTTTGGTTTGTTTTGTTTTTTGCTGTTGCTTACACTTCCTAGTTATTTCAGCAACAAGTAGCCACCCTTCTGGCCACAAAATCCAGAGATAGAGATGAAAGGATTTTGTTTTTCCTATCTGCTACTTTGCCAATTACTAGTTCCTCTAGCATGAGCTTGTACACTGCTTTCCAGATTGTCTTTGATATTTCTTCATAAATAATTTAAGTACCTATTTCTATTTTTACATGTGACTTGCATATTAATCTTCCCTAAGCATAGATTTCATCATTTAATTCTCCACTGCACAATGGTTTTTCATTACCTAATAACTTAAATCATGTACATCCAACCCAACATATGACTACAGTTTCCCTTTCCAAACTTATGCCCCGTTACATTTTTTCTGTGTGTATTCACCGCCCACATTATAATACTTATCAAATCTTGAATGTTCTTTTTATTTGTCAAAAAATTCATTCATTCATTTCTCAAACTATTTCCTCTGCTTGGCACGTTTTATTCTTTGTCTCTATTTGTTATAACTTAAAAATCACCCCTTCTATATAGAACATTTTAAAAATTTTTTCTGACTTCTGAAATTAGAAGTGGTGTTTGCCTCCCTCAAAAAAAAGTACCTCTCAATTACAAGCAAGAGAGATACTACAGATGTTAATAGGGAAACTGGTCATGGTCTGATCTGGAAGGATATATGATCCAGTTAAACTCAATGACTGGTTCTTTAAAATACAAGATACCAAATACTAAATGGGGGCAGTTGATCCTGTTGCATTGAATCAATTATGAGCAAATAGTAAACTAAATAATGCAATAGATATGATGTCCTGTTTTGAATTCTGGTTAATTATGTCATCTTTGTTTCCACAACCCCCCTTTTTTACATTAGCAAATTTAACAATTCTAACATCCCTGTCCATAAAAGTAGCTCCTTATGGCAGAGATTCTCATGGGTTGAGACAGGGATGGGTCCTCGTATCTTTGCTGAAGAGAACATATTCCAATCTTGTTACACTGGGGTGTCAGGTACAGGTTGATGAAAGCACCAGAAAATCATGAACAATCACTCCCACACCCAGCTTCCCTCCCTAATCTACATACTCAGTAGTGTACATTATCTCCTACACCAGGTTCTAAACTTTTTTGAGGGCTAATGCTAGGTATGGTTCATTATTTGTATCTCCCAGCACATAGTTGAGACTGTATAAATCTGTTATGATGGAATGAATAGACAATTTGGATAAAAATTTTCCATAACTTCCTTAATTACAGAATTAGGGTAATTTTTCCTACTTGAATATAATGTAAATCCTCTTCATTTATAAACCTTGAGGGCAGATACAATGATTTCCTGCTTCTGTCTGATAACCATTTAACAAAATATCTGATTCTATTCTCTTATTAGAATATTGAAGCCTAGAAAATCATAATTTTAATCATTGACAATAAGATGTAGTTTTATTCCAGACCCCAGAGTTCTCTAATATTTAAATTACATTTTTGTGCATGTGATTATAATGAAACCTTAAAGAGAGAAAAGGAAAATATGAATGAGCATAGCTGATTACTTAAAATTCTTACTGAAGGAAATATATGCTTATACAGATTATTTTGTTATGAAAAAAAAATAAAATATTTGACAAACTACCTCAACCAAAATTTCACTTTCTTTTTAAAAACAATTTGACACCATCAAAAGACAAGTGTAGGAAAAAATGTAGAAGGCTCAATGTAAATGACATATTTTAAAAGAAATATTAGTAAAAATTTATCAAGCCTGATATGAAATATAAATTCCTCTTGACAAGCAAAACTTTATATTATGTCTAATATTAGTCTAGACACATGTTAAAGAATAATATTAAAAGAGCTTAATTTTTAACTATTGAGGCTCAACCTGTATTGGGGACTTTTTTAGTATATTGCATAGTCAATATTAATGATTATTAATGTTATCAAATGTTTTACACATATTATCTCTAACATCTCAATGTTAGAGAAATATGTTTTCTTCACTAGATATAATAAGAAGCTAAAACCCTTATGAATTAGTGCCAGGCTAGATATGAATATAGGTGTGCCTAATTTCAAACACCATGTCATCATCACACAGGTAATCTTTTGCAACCATATTGCAAAACTTACTCAATGTAGAATATTTTGGTAAATATTATTTAATCTCATCTTTTTCTTTCTCCCCTAAGTTTAGGCATGTCAAGTAAAAATAGGGTTAACAAGAAATTACCTATAGTCCCCCAGTGAGGAAACTTTCTTGTATAAATGATTCTCTTGCTATACCACTACATATTACTTGGATTTGAATATTTTTATTAAAATAGTTTATGCAGAAGAACTAATACACTGTTTCTCACACATACCAATACATATATGCATGCAAATTATGTTTTGTGTAGCCAGAATTCCAAAGAGCGTGACAAGTAAACCAGAAATCAGTATTTCTTAAAGAGGCAGAAACATAAACAAAATACAAGCAAAAAAATCTCAGTTATAAAATAAATGAAGTGGGGAGGGGGACAGAGGGGAGCAAAAAGGGGATGAATGCAATACAACAACAATAAAATTTAAAAAAAAAACAAATGTAGAATTCTTACTATATAAGTCCTCTGAAAATCAGAATATTTGAAAAGCTACAAGTCCTACCCAACCCCTTAAAGAAAACACTTGGTATTGACTCTAGTCTCATACACTGTATCAGGGTGAGCCCATTTGTTATTAGCAAATACTTAGTGGTCAAAGAGAGGAATTTTGTTTCATGTTTCATGGGGAAATAATATCACGTAAAGCAGTGCTTTATGTTATTTCTGGACTGATAACCGATAATCACAAATTGACCCAAGTTCAATTATGACTCTTCTGGAGAGGTCAATAAGTAAAGGATCAATAATGTGATGCTTATGGGTTCATCAAAAGAAGGCAAAGGATAGTTTAATTGTCTAGGCCAAGAGAAATCATTTAGTAATTCACGTGCCATAACTTGAAATAGGTTGTTCAGTTGAATGACATCTGTTCATTCGTCTTTGTATGTGTGGCATCATAAAATGAAACAAAACATTGAAGTCCTTTGACAGGTCCCTCTTTTTGGTACAGATCTAAAATAAGAGGCTCCACTGTTCACATTGATGTAAAATAGTCCTGGTGGAATCTGCTCGCAAGTTTGGATCTTGCAGCCCTGCTTTTCTTCATTAGATTTTAGCCCTAAATTTGTCACTAGGTCCCCGTCTTAGTTTGTTTGGATGCTATAACAACATTGGGTGACTTACAAACACCAGAAATTTATTTCTCAGGATTCTAGAGGATGAGAAGTCCAAGGTCAAGGCACCAGCAGATTTGGCCTCCATTGCTAAACATCTTATTTAGCTAACTGTAAGTTCACATGGAGGAAGAGACAGTGAGTTTCTCTGGGGCCTTTATTTATAAAGACAATGCTTTCATTCATGAAAGTTTTACCTTCATGACCTAATCACCCTCCAAAGCCCTTACTTCCTAACACCATCACCTTGGAGGTTAGGATTTCAATCTGTGAACTTTGGAAGGTCACAAACATTCAAACTACAACAGTTTCTATATATAATATTCAAATAACTCAATATATTATATGAATGAGGTAGAAGTTGTACATTAAATCTGTGGCATCAACATAGAGCTAAATTAAATGATTAATGATTCTAAATCCACTTTGAGTTTAGAATATTAAGATAATGTTAAGCGAATCATAGACAAATGTATATGCACTGTTGGGATACTTAAATATTGCCTCTGTCTGAAGGCATTATTTTTCTGAAAACAGACCTAACATAATGTATTGATACTGTCACATGATATTCATGCATTTATTTTTCCCAACAGTTAAGACAAAAGATTACCGATAGTTAAAGGATTTTTAAAAAATACATTGGTTTTATTTTAAACAGTGTTTTTTGGAACTGTACTCCCAAGGAATAATAGCTCAGTAAGCTGTTAGCAAATATTAGATGAAAATGGGTTCTGAGGATATGTTTGAGGAAATATGGGTTAAAAGATGTCTCTTTCAAGACATCTTAGAATTTTTTCAATGAAGCAAGGACTGGTTCTGGGTAAGGTGGGTTAAGCACACCTCCTTTCTGTGTGTCTTACTGAATGTAGCTTTTAAAATGGAGCAAAAGGCATGGAACAGCTATGTGAGATATCTTAAAAGCGAATGGAAGTTATAGTGGATGAACTGGGGAAGATTACTAGAATCAGAGTAGCATGGACAGCTATAAGCTTACTGTCATAGCCCTAGTGTGCCTACTGGTCTGGATTCAAGGTTTCCTGAGCCCCTAAGTGGACTTTGATGTGGACCAGAGAAATTCCAGGAGAAGTCCCTTAGTTTAGGCTTAAAGAATAGGAAAGGGTTTTCTGGCAGTTGACTTGGGGTGGGGGGAACGCAGGGCCAGGCAGTCATGTAAAATTCTGAAGAAGAGGAAGCTTCTCCATTCAGGGGAGCTGTGGTCCAAGAGGTTGGGGCTAAACCTCTTGTTTTCTCTTTCTCTGACCTTCTGCCCCTTGGCTCCAGACATGAGTGCATTTCAGGGAAGAATATGGCAGAAGAGGCAATGTAAATAAAGTCCCAGCTTTAAAAGGAGATCCTGAGGTGGTCAAAAGTGCCAGAGCTTAAAAACAGTGATCTAACATGATTGTTTATGAACTCTTGTGCTCAGCCCAGAGCTAAACATGCATGGATCTAACAATAAACAACACAACACAGACTTTGAGAACCAGGGTAAGCAAAAGGCCACTTTTCAACTTTCCGAATGGCCACAGATGGCACATACCTAGGACAAATCCTACTAACACTTCAAAGACTTTGAAAACAGAAGCGACATTGGAACCAAACTGTGTTCACTGTGTGCTCAAACAAAGATTTATCACCATTCTCCAAAGGATTATAACAAGCCTCCTATCATAATATTTAATATGTCCAGAAGGTGGTCCAAACTCATTTAGCATATAATGCCTATAAGCTTTTTGAGGCGAATATGGAGGTTTGGGGGATTATAAAAGAATAGGTTGACTTTTTCTGTTTTTGTAAAGACTCAGTTTTTGAGACAAGGCATGCAAGTTATCCTCAATTTGTAGGGCAGTTTTTGATTTCATGAAGATTTGGGCAATGACCTGAATGACAGCAAGGCACTGAACCACCCATCCAACTACACTATCTTTAGTTTTCCTTCCTTATGTTAAGGAGATCTTCAACAAAGATAGAAATCAAATGATTCCTCTGTTCTAGATTTAGAGCCCTTTGGTTTTGGAGTATTTTCTTTCCATTTGGGAACACATAGTTTCCTTTAGCTTAGGGGAGAAGGCCTAAAAAAACCCTTCCTATTAGGCTCTGAATCTCAGTTTCTAATTGGTCCAACTTCCGACCACAGAGATGCTTAAAAAAAAAAAAAAAAGTCATTTCAAATATCTTGTCAAATTTCAGTTGGGTGAAACAGTAAATATTTCTGGCAGTATTTTTTAAAAAAAAAAACCAAAGATATTTTGCTCCTAAAAAATACCAACTCTCTTCCAAAGATAGCCAAAGGGAAGAAGGACTGAGACAATTCCCCTGCGACCTGGTGATAGTCAATAGGACCCTTGACAGAAGTGAAATGCAACCCCCATTTCTGTCCAGCCATTTTTGGAGCCGCCAACCAGATGGAAGAGCTGCCTGGGTATGTAAGCACCACCGACCTGCAGGACCCAGGCAGGTGGCGAGCCAAGCCAAGGTCTCAGGATACCAAACCAGACAAACAAGAAGACAATAGCTGTCCTTGGGAGTAAAAGGATCAACACCCGTTGGGCACGCACCCTCAAACCAAAGTCACATGAGTCTGAACTTGTACAGAAAGAGACAATACATTTTTACTTTCCTTTCTTACCTGGGAACTACAGAAATCTGGGAGAGCTGACTCTGGTAAGAATTCTCACCCTTTGCTGGCTTTTGCCAGTTTTCCCAGAATCCCATCTGCAGGCTCCAGAATATGTGAGATTTCAAGTAGAGAGTATAGCTCTGTTATCTTCCAGAATTTGGTAAGATTTTTAAATTGATATTTGTTTTAATTTCTCCTTGGCTGGTTAATGGAATAACATGGAGCCCTTTATAAGAGAACCCCTTGGAGTCCTGTCCACCCTGGGAGGAGCCTATGTGGGAGCCCTTGATCAAGGGTAAATGAGTGGCATTAGAGTTGGTATGGAAGGATTTGGCAAAACCTTTAAGGACACTTTATTCCCCACTGTCCTGTTTGATTGCCAATAATGCACCAATTTCTGGGCCAGTGTTTTATGATGGACCATTAAGAGAGGGCAATGAGCTGCTGAAGCTGTAAGGCCACACATTTCATGGACTTTCGTTCACAGTCTTTGGTCTCTACAGGATGGAAAGTTAATTCAGGTAGAGGAATAGTAGACTAGGTATTCAAATAATGGAAGACAGAGGAAAATATTAGGAGTCACATCAGTCTTATAGTCTTTTGTTTTAGGGACCTCCTGTATCTTAAATTTTTGGAATCTTTAGGCCTTTGAAAGGCTCCTGCAAGCCAATTAAAATAGGTGTTTTATTCTCTTTGATTTGGGAACCCCTGCTTCCTAGAGCATGTCTCAAATGAGTAATCTTGTCTAACTGGAACATCACCATAGTGGCCATTGGAAATCTAGGTTGTATTAAGATTTTGCCATTTTTCTAGATACAGACAGCTTTGACTGCATTTCTTCGACAAAAAATAAGTAGGTCTGCCACAAGTGGCACACTTAATTTTTTTGAAATTTTAAGGATCTCATTTCTTTAGCTAAGCCTTGGTGTCTCAAAGCTAAATTATTACCCGAGAAGGGTGTGCTGTTGGGTTGGGAGTTTTGTGGTGTTTTACAAGGTATTTCCTTGCCCAGTTGTTTTCTTGAGGTTGGAGGGTGACCTAGTGTGGACCTAATCTGTCTGTGACCAGCTGGTCCTCACACAGAGTCAGAGTTCCATGGCCAGTGCCCTAACAGCTTTTAAGCGCTCAACTGTATTCACCAGTTTTGCAACTTTGGCATCCAAGATTCCCATTAGTGAGAGGTCTATTATTCTCTTCACTACAGTAAGCGAGTGACGATTAATGAAGCCATTTCTCTTCAGGGTGGCTTTGTGACTCTAACAAGTGCCGAGTGCTGAAACACTGTTTTCTTGGCAATATGCAACAAGCACCAGGTCTGACAAGTTCTGAAGCCAACAAGTACCAAGGTGTGACTATATTTCAGAACCTTTCCAAAACCCCAGAACATTTCTAGGAATAAGTAATCAATCGATTTAAATAAATTTTGTTTGTATCTGAGAAGTGCTCAAAAGGGAGTGGAACGCAAATCCAAGAGTGACTCACCCACAGGCCTCCGTCACAGCAAGCTCCTCGTCTGTGGGTCTCATTGCCCCAAAGGCCACCAGCTGATAGCAGTCCATTCCTTCTCACCAAAAACTGTTAAAAAGTGATGAAAGAATACTCTTCAGTTGACACCAACTTAACACTTCATGAAGTAGACAGTCTCCTATGGATACTTTCAAAATGAGGTAGAAGGCAGAAACCTTTTTGGATAAAGAATGAAAAACAAAGGAGAGAAAAATAGAAATATAGTCAACTCTGTTTGTGGTGAGAGGCCATGTTTGTCTTGGCACTTGGTGATTTGCTAACTAGAAATACTGTGTTTTCCGGTCAAGCAGATCATTAAAAGGGACACAAAAGTTATCTACTTTTTGGTTGGCTGATACGCAGTCCTACCAAGATTGGTTCCATCTTGAGCCTCAAAATTTATTTCAGTACAGATAAATGGTCATAATCTCATTTGAAATGTGTGCTGAAGCTGTCATATAACTTGATCACCTGTTATTCTTGGTGGATAAGGGTTTACTTAAAATTAAACATTTGTTCAGGTGTTAGTTTTATTGTCCATAAATAAAAGAAAGGCAATCTAGAAAAGAGTGGCCATAAGTGAGAAATAAATCTTAGGTTGGCTTTATGCCTAGGACTAATGAAGGAATAGAAGGTGGGCCAAAATGAACAATAATTCAAAAGGGGAAACTGTGTATTTTTTTAAAAGATTTTATTCATTATTTTTAGAGAGGAAGGCAGGGAGAGAGGAAGAAAGGGAGAGAAACATCAGTGTATGGTTGCCTTTCACCTGCCTCCAGCTATGGACCTGGCTGGAGACCTGGCTTGCAACCTGGTTATGTGCCCTGGCTGGGGAATTGAACCAGCGACTTTTGGGTTTGCAGGCCAGCACCAACCCACTGAGTCACCAGCCAGGGCTTGAAACTGCATATTCTTTAATTCATTTTTTTCATAAGGTGCATTAATCCTGAGATGTCAGAATTTGTGACCAAAATTGGGGTTTGTAAAGCAGAGGTGTTATCTTGGGCATTATCCACATCAGAACTCAAGCTTCTCATAAAATATAGAATTTATTATGAAATAAATAAATAATTTCATAACTCACACACATTGTTACATATGAAGTAATTTCTTGATAGTCACATTTGCCTAGTCCTGCAGAAGCCAACTTTCTGTCTTTTACTATCATTCTGGCCTGAGTCACAATTCAAGACCGATTGCACTTTCCTTTTATAAGTCATGGTAGGAAGAAAGGCATTTGGATAACCACACAATTTTTCTGATGCTCTCAAATAATTATATATAGGAAAAAAAAAGCGGTGGCAACTAATTAAATTTACCAATTCAATTAACTTACTTAGCTTTCAATTTTAAAAAGTATCATGCCTTCCTAATAATCTTGAATAATCCCCTAATACTTTCATATATTAAGAAAATGTAAAAAGCCAAGAGGTACATTTGTAAGGGCAGGGTCATAGTTAAGGGGCCACATGGAAATTTTGAAATACCACTTTAATTAAATTGTCAGTTTATGTCTATGTAAACTTGAAATTTACTCACTGTCCCTTTAATCTTGGTATTTGTGTTGCTTCTTTAAGGGTTCATTTGAATAGAATGAATTGTGAATATGAATACATAGGACATCACAGCATCTACTTTAGTGCTTTATTCATCACTTTTATTTAATGAATGTTCAATAACAGGAACCCACCAACCTCAGGGCAAGGGTGAGTAGCTAGAGCCAATCATTCCCTGCTTAGGGCATTCATGGGTTTTGCAACGCTCAATGTAGGGTTAAGAGAGTCTTCGGAGCAAAACCCACCTGTGTCATATCCCAGCTTGCTCCTTTCTGAGTTGTGTGAGCTGGGACAAGTGACCAGAACTCTGAACTCTGCTCTCTGAGGATGATATCAGGATCTACTGTATAGGGTGGTTGTGAAGTTTAAAGCACAGGAAGGCATGAAACACTGCTTGACACATAATAAATGCTTAACCAACATTCACTGCTGTTATGCAAACACAGGAAAACTACAGCAAGGTTTGGTGTGACTTGGCCACTATTCTACAACCTCTCCACTGCAAACCCTTCCCCCCCACACACATTTTGGTCTAGCCATATCTATTTTCATTGAATTCTTAGATTATGGAACTTGAACTACTTTACCCTGCCTTAAGGCATTCATTGTTTCTCCTCTACTTGGAGCAGTCTTTCCATTTCTAAATTCCTACCTGTCTGTCCTTCAGAACTCATGTAAGGTGTCGCTTCCCTGGGAATGTCCTCCTTAATCCCCCTCAACTTACATAATTGGGTCAAATCTCCCTGTTGATTATTAACATAGTTCCCTGTCCTTATGTTTAGAACACTTAACACAGTCATTATTAATTTGCAATTTATTATTCATTACCACTTATACTGAAATTCTTATTTACTTCTCTATTCCTAGAACTTAGCTCTACTACATCTGATATCTATGGAATACAAAAATACAAGAATAAGCAATCAACCACTCAGTAATCTCAAAGGCTTAACTTTAATTGGTAAAAAAGGTGCATTTCAAAATGTCAAAGAACCATGGTTTAGAGTACATTTAAATTGTAAATACCAAATGAGATATTTTTATCTAGTTAATATTACATAAATTTAAAACATTATTATGATTATGACCCAAGATCATTTGATTTTCTAAAGACCAAAATTAAAAATGCATGACCTATAAAATTTCTTATTCAATCCATTCTCCCCCAGAAATCATATAGGTTGGTGGAAGGCTATCACAAAACTGCCCATGAGTAAGTATAATTTTAGAAAATGAACAGGTTGTTCGGAATATTCCTCTAGCGCAGTTTAGAGGGAAGCATATTGGATAATTATTAAGTAACATGCCTTGAGTCTAAATTAGACTTGAATAAGCTGATCAACCTCCCATTTAAGGCAGAGCTTTGAACAGGTTTTCATTAACATCTGGCATTTCCCAACTCACTCTTCTCATTATTAAAGCCAATAAATGGCCTGGGTTGAGTTTATTCTCAAAGGGTCTTTAGAAGAGAATTGACCAGGTCTGTTTGCTACTTTGCTTCCCAAATGTTGCCCAAAATATCCTTTGGTAATCAATGCATGACTAGCATTCTAGAACCTATTAAGAACAAAGCATTTGGAATCTGCTATGCTCCAGGCTTCATTCCTAGTGGAACTGTTAATTAATTTGCTAAGAAACCCTTTATGTAAGGAACTTATTTAAGATATTCAAACCTCCTTGAAATTCAGACCAAGTAAAAAGTTTACCTTTATAGAGAAATTTGTATATTTTCCCTGATAAGTCAGTTTCATGTCATTAAAAATATTCCCATTTGTTCCTTTTTGTTTGATATATTTTCAATCGACTATACCTGAATTACCTGAATTCTCCACGAACATTTCTGTAATTCATTTGCCCTGTGTAATACATTGTAAGGGCCTCAAAATCAAGCAGATATATATATATATATATATATATATATATATATATATATATATATATATGTATATGTATATATATATATATATAAATTCCAATTTAAAAACAAGGAAACTGACATGAGTTCTATAAAATGCCTTTTGTACAAGGATGATGATTCCAATATCCAGACATTTCCCAAAGATGCTTGATGCCTAGAAAGCTTTAGGGAACCAGATTGATTCCTTTTTTCCCCTTCATGTAATAATCATAAAATGATACATTATGATTTTTCCCCCTGAAACATCAATAAAGGAACATCATGGTAATTTATTAGATCTTAACTCTGGCACAACTCTCTCCTCGTCCTCATTTACACTGTCTTGTCCTCAAGGACATGCCCCATTTCCAAGCTGGATGGCATGCAACGGACCAACCATGAGCGAATGACACTACAGAGCAAGTTAGAAACTGGCTGCAGGTGGAGCCATGCTCCTTCCCATTTCCATTTTTTACTTTATGACATGGGACCTTGGCAGAACAGAAAGACAATGTGATTTCAAGTTTGTCAGTGGTAGGTTGGGACCCAATTACTTTCCTAACTACCTCGATCTGTCCAGGTTACTTAATTTCTTTGTGCCTCAGTGTCTTCTCATGTCGAATCTGTGTAATACTGTTATGAGTGTTACATGAAGTCACGTGTATAAAGTGCCAACCAGGGAGGTGTTTCCCAGGACTGGCTGGTGGTATTAGTGCTATTGCTGTTAATAAGAGAATTGGTGGCCAAAAGGCAAAATGGGTAAGTGGATGACGTATTGGTTCCCAGCAGGAACTAGCTACAATAAAATTCTCATTCAAGCAAACCAATAAACCAGCAATGAGAACCCTAATATCTTTTCACTTACATGCACTGAATTGGAGGAGTTAACAAATAACCATGTAGTAAACCTAATAACCATGGCTGGTCAAGAGGAAAAATGTGTGAAAACTCCTTTCACCAACAAGACCTTTCTTTAAAGCCACTCCCAGGTCAGTGCCCTCACTGTGGCCCTGAATTTTTCCTTGTAGGTTTCCCTCCTGCCAGACATTCCTCAGAATGTGTTCTTGGTACACAGAGCTCTCAGGCAGGTTGGAAAACTCACTCTTGGTGTGATGTTAATGACTAACAATGGCTTCCTAAAGTGAACCTTTCTTGGTGACTTTACCCTTGAACAGGACTTTCGGCAGATGAAGTGGGGAACATTTTGGAATATGGATCCTACTGGATTTTACCATGACAACATTTACCTAGGATTTTTTGAATTGAATAGTAATTACAAGAGATGCTGATGAAATTAGGAGATGATTAAATGCATTGTGGAGACAGTAGGTTAAATTAAATTAAGCAGATTCATTTGCTGTAATACTGCTTGGAGCCCTTATAAGGCAATGTTCATTTTGTATAGGACAAAGCAAAATCAGTGACTGAACAATTGTTCATTGAGCGCTTTCTATATACCAGGCACTGTCCTAGGTGCTGGTGGTAGAGTATTGAATAAGGCAAACAGAACTTTGCTCCCACAGAGCTGACAAATCAAATGCTAAAACTGGGGGGAGGGGTGGTCAGAAAATAAATATGTAAACAAATAAACAAAACACTTTGGGATAATATTAAGTTTTAAGGAGAAAATAAAATACAGTGAAAGGTAGAGATTAACTGGTGAGAAAGTCCGTTTTAGATGTAGTAATCTAGAAATTTCTCTGAGAAGAAAGGAAGAGTCCTACAAAGTAGCAAGGTAGATGAATTTCAGAGAAGTGGAAGAAGTTAATGTGGGAACAGGCTTGACAAGTTCACTATTATATAATATTGACTTTGAAAGTCTTGCCCCCTAAACTTCACAAAATAAAACAACAGTGTTCCACAGAACATAGTTTGAGTAAACGTGCTCCATGCTGTAGGTGACCCCATACTGTTCCAGGTCAGCCCCTTTCTGCCTCCTACCATCACCTGTCTCATAGATGTTACAAGATGTTTACAAAGAGCCAACAGGCATGTCTTTTACATGGATATACTCAATAGCCATCACATTCTTTTCATTTTTTTTCATGTTGAAAATCACCCAGGGAAATAAGATATTCAACATTTGATATATGTTTACACTGTTTACCAGTCTCACCACTAAGTGTCCTCCCTACCTTCTTCATGCTAAATTGCTTAATGTTATTAGTAATAAAATGCAATTGAATACTTGCAATATCAGAGAAAGAAAAGTAGGTGCAAAAGGTATAAAATGACAGATACTTTTATTTACATAATAAAAAAGCAATTCTTTTTCTTCTCCCACTAAATGATATCCTCAGAAATTTCCCATTGGTTTCAGATAAAATCCTGGAAAAACTATTCATGTTTTGTTTTGTTTTTCTGGAAAATAAGTTTTAATTGTAAAGACATGTTAGTAAATATATAGGCTATTCTAAATATAACAATAAAATAGTTTGATCTGTTAATTCCATAGAAAAAAAACATAATCCTAGATAATTCAAATTAAATTGAGTCTTGTATGTCTTCAAAAGTAAAAAGTATTCATCTTTCAATTATTCAAAAGGAAAATGTTAGATGAACTTTTTGTGACTCATTTTTGACAATTTCAAAGACGGAAAAAAGATAGAAATGTAGTTAACTTTATTTTTTTAAAGATTAAAAAAAATTTTTTAAAGATTTTATTTTATTATTTTTATAGAGAGGGGAAGGGAGAGAGGCAGAGAGGGAGAGAAACACCAATGTATGGTTGCCTTTCACCTGCCCTCAGCCATGGAGCTGGCTGGAGACCTGGCTTGCAACCTTGTTATGTACCCTGGCTGGGGAATAGAACCAGCGACCTTTGGGTGTGCAGGCCGGCACCTTATCCACTGTGACACCAGCCAGGGCTGGAGTTGGCTTTAGATGTGAACAGAAAACTATCTGTTAAAACAAATACTTTCATATGTCTTAGAAAGAACCTATTTAAAGAAATGACAAAGATTTCTAAAATATTTTAATCTTAAATGTACAGTATTAACAAGTTTCACAATTTTGTTTCCATTAATATAGGCAACTTATAGGTAAAATTAAATTATGCTAGTAATTTGTTTTCATCTTTGCAGCCACAGAATTTATGTGCGGATGTTTGACAGGCAAATTAGTCAAATGCAGAATAAATGAGTAAAATGGAAATTGAAGGGCTAGTATAATAAAGCAATTAAATAACTAAGGCTTTTAAAAAGTAAAGAAAATGCATGTTCATGCAAAAAAAAAAAAAAAAAAAACCCAAAAACAGAAAACAAAAACAAAACACTACAGATGAGTAGAAAGGGAAAGCTCTTCCACTGTCCCCCACTCATAGTCCTACTTTGCAGGGGTATCATTATTAAAAGCATATTTTTGAAATGCTCCTGAATATTATATTTGACATATGGGCAAGTATGAGGTCTGTCTGGATAAAGTCCAGCCATCATTAATATAACAAGAATGGTCTGAGCAACATCAGCGTAACCTGGCCGCCAAGGAGAGAGGACTGGAATGCATATGCATGAATGGTGACTTCACTGTACTACTAGTCAGTGGGGGCGGTAGATGCTGCTGAGTGAGCATGTGTACTGTGTGGCCATTGCACGCAAAATGACTGAGCAAGCAGAGCAGCAAATCTGCATCAACTTTTGCATTAAGCTGGAACACTCCTCCCCAGAACCTGCTCAGATGATGCAGAGCCCACAGCTGTGGGCAGCTGGCGATCGGCAGCTTCATCACAACACACCTGCTCCTGCATCACATCTCATGCAGAATTTTTGGCAAAGCATCAAATCACCCAGTTGACTCAGCCCCCACAACAGCTCAGATTTAGCACCCTGTGACTTCTGGCTTTCCTCAAAACTAAAATCACCTTTGAAAGGGAAGAGATTTCAGACTGTTGATGAGATTCAGGAAAATATGATGGGGTAGCTAATGGCAATCGGGAGAACTGTGTGAGGTCCCCAGGTGCCTACTTTGAAGGGGACTGAGGCATTTTTGTCCAGTGTACAATGTTTCTTGTATTTTGTATCTTCTCCAATAAATGTCTTTTATTTTTCACATTACATGGTTGAATTCTTTCTGGACAGACCTCAGCTAGCAAATATTTTTACACAAATGGGTGTATTATTAAACATAATGTTCCTCACCTTTTTTTTTTATCTGTTCCAATATACCTTGGAAAAAAAGGTTTCTATCAGACACAGAGCCTAGCTTCTCTTATTAATGATACTTGTTTTCCATCTAAAAGATTGGTAACAATTTGTTTTGATAATCTCCATATTATGTTGAGTAGTCAATTATTTCTATTATGTTACTTTCACAAACAATGCTTTTCTGAAATTACATCTGCAAGCCCTACCATGTTATTGGTTGGTTGCTTTTGGTTCCTCCTGTCTGCCCAAACTACATAGAACTAGGCTGAAAGGCCTGAAGATGTGGTTTGAACTCACCTCAGTGAAAAGGGCTGTAATAAAGCCAGACAGAAAGGGGCAGGGAAGGAAAGAGGACACAGACTTTTGCCTTATTCTCCATATGACCTATCTCCTTCTGTAAAAGCTGTTATCCTTGGAGTTCTACTGTTGTCATACTTTTTCTCTCACAAATTTATTGACATACTTTGAAGGTAATTTTACATTGTCATTGTGATAATGTAAAAACATCCTAATTGACAATGGATAAAAACATTTTCAATTTCTCTGCCTCTTTTCTCCAATACACACAGACACAGACACACACACATCCACACTGAAAAAAAAAACACACACAAATTATTACCGCCCATCACTTTTGTGCTGCACCTAAGCACAGGGGTTGCCCAGGATGGTAGCACTTTCCTAGGTGTGTCTTTCTTTATACTTTTCAGCACCTCTTTTTATTATACCATCCCCAGCCCCATGTCTAATATATTATACATGTATGTGTACGCACGCAGACAGGGGTTAGCAAAAGGAGGTTTACAGTTGTGAATATGCAACTTGTATTATTATTCTATTATTATTTATTTACTATTATATTCTTTATTATTTGCCTTATTATATTTCATATCCTTATGACTTATCTTTTTGGTAATAATGGCTGCAAATTTAAACTACTTTTGCCCACTTCTGTATAAAACATTAAAAAATTATGCATTGAAGATTGTTACCAGTGGTTATTAGCAGTGGGTAATAGGACTATGTGTAATTTTTGTTCCTTAATTTTATTTTTGCACTTTACATACCTTTCTGCATAGACTCTATATTTTTGTAACAAGGAGAAAACAGTTTCACAAAAACAACCAGATAATTTTTCTCTATTTTTAAGCCAAATCTTTCATATTACTGTCAGACATAGTCTTTCTTTTTCTATTTTTATTTGAAATACAAGGGGATGGATGTAATACAACAACAATAAAATTAAATTAGAAAAAAAGAACAGCTATGTACTGTATTGCATTTTTTTCAGTAAGGTTATATGTTTCAACCCTCAGGTATCTTAGAACTGTTTTAAAATTGCCTTCAAACTTCTTATCTTTTGAGTAAATTATCAGTTCTTTCAGTATTGTCTCTTGTCTTGTTTTTGAGTCCTCCTGATCACTATGGATTTTTCATGGCACTCTCTGAATTCTTAGATAATCAAGAGATCTTATGACAGAAGCAGATAAAACATAATGCATGAACAGCTATCAACAGGGCTAATTGGAGATCTGTTACAGAGAAATGCCAAATGGAAAGTCAGTGGTTAATGGCAAGAATCAATGTGTCCCCTGGCACTCCTGCGTAGACAAGGCATCCTGTATTGGTGTCTTCTGGCAACCAATGGCACTCTTGTGTGCAAAAAGAGTTAACATAGCTTCTTCATGCACCTAATTTATTTCCACAGACTGTTTGATGTGCTTAGAGCATTTGGCTCACAATACTACAGGTCCCTTTGCTAATAGTATCAAGAATAATAATAATAAAAAACACCATTTTCCCTTTTCATTGTTTACTTCCATAAGTGTTTACTTTTATGCTGCTCACAATAAGTTTGGATATGTTATAGAGCAGTCTATGAATACAATTTGGTTAAACTAACACTTCTAGCTCGGAAATTTAAATGCTATTATGGAGGAAAAAACCCAGGTTGTATCAAAAAAGTTATTGAGCTTACATTAAATATCTTGTAAGTTTATAAAATTAGGATCGATCTATCAGTGGATTATGGAACTATAAATAAATTAATAAGTATAGTTCCATATTAAAAATATATAGTATTAAACATGAGTGTATTTTTAAGAAATACAATGGATTTGAAATTCATCCAGTTTTTCATCTTATGCCTTGTTTCCTGATATGTTTTCCTCATAAAATATGAGTGCATGCTGTTTTGTAACATATTATAATGCTATAAAAGGTTACTAGATTTTGTTTATGTAAGGACATCATAACACATATTCAGATAAATATCTATTATTACTCAGGTTTCACGTTCAACTGATAGCATTTGACACAGAAATGTCTCAATTAACCTCATCTTTCATACCAATCTATGATACGTTATATTTTTGAATCAAATTTTTCCAAACCAGAAAATAACCCCTGATTATAAATTAATCCCCTTTCAAAGCTGCCTGGATTTTTGTTTTGTTTTGTTTTTTGAGACCAAGATAGTTGAACGGAGACTATTTTACACTTTTTAGCACTTTGCCAGGTAGGTTCGAAGCTTCCATGGGTCCACCCTGTCCTAACTTTAAGTCACTGTGCTGGTTAAAGACGATCTGAGGATGATCTTTCTTTCCAGAGAAATCCTTGTGAGTGTTTGTAGAAATGCAAATGCTTGTTCACTCGTTATGGAATCTTGAATAAGAACATTGAGCATTATAATCTGTCTGTGAAGAATAGGGGTCACCCTGGTATGAGAATTTCTGGGAGAGCTGGGGGAGGTTCAGACGGGCATGACCCCCCAGTCGGAGGCCCCGCCCCCACCCCCGACATCTGCACCCTGTTCCCACAGCGGAAGCCAATTTCCAGGTTGCAGCCTGAGTCCGGAGTTACTATTGCGCCCACCTGGACCGCAGGCTGACGCCACAGTTCAGGCCTCTATATAAACCTGTACGATTCCGGCGGCCGCGGGGATGGACTCGAGCTACTGCCGCCCAAGACCAGCCTTGCAGGGCAGCCTCCCAGCCCCCTTCTGAGAGGCCCTGGCACATGTCACTCCAGCCATCTTTCTTAGGTCCCTTGGGCCACCCCTGCGCGGGGCCAGGGCCCAATTTCACCTGTGAAGCTGCTGAAGCTTTGAGAAGCAAGCCGGCAGTGACACACATTGGAAACTGTCTAAGTATCTACCTTCATGGTTTCTTGCCATGTAGGACATTTGAAGGAGCCCAGGATGTGGGAAGAAGCTTACCTTCTGTGCAGAAGCCAGAAAACGTCCCACCTTCCTGGGCAGCAGGGACTCAATCGGACCTCTGTCCTGACCGGCGCGAGCGCACCTGACCCGGCGTGAGCGCACCTGACCCGACGTGGGCGCACCTGACCCGGCGTGGGCGCACCTGACCCGGCGTGAGCCCACCTGACCCGACGTGAGCCCACCTGACCCGGCGTGAGCGCACCTGACCCGGCGTGGGCGCACCTGACCCGACGTGGGCGCACCTGACCTGACGTGAGTGCACCTGACAGGTGTGAGCGCACCTGTCCGACGTGTGTGCGCTGGAGGATGCAGCGCAGGCGGCAGCTGTCTGAGCCATGCTGTGCTGCGCAGGTACCGTTTGTGCGGCCACAATGAAGGCACGTGCATCTGGTCAGGTTGCCTTGGTGCTTGTCCAGTGTGGGTGCTGGTGCAGAGTGGCTTTTCGGCTGGCGCTAGGTGCAGTTGCGATAAATGCAAGTTCTTTGCAACACACTTAATAAACCTTAAAATGGGCAGCTTGTGAGCCGGAGACCCAGCGATTTAGGGGTGGCTGTTGGCCCAGCTGTTCTTTGGTGAGTCCAACAAAAGCCATTGATTTTTACTATGTTACCGTTGTTTTTTTATGTTTAAATTTTATTTTAAAGGTGGGAATGGCCATTTCTAAGCTCTTCCAATGCTATAGCTAAAAGCCATATACCCATGCATTTATTTTATACACATAGAGAAGTTTTGAAAAGATGTATTGAAGACACTCCATTTATCTCATGTGTTTTTAGCTTTGGAAGAATGGTATCTAGATATATATATAGGGATAGATCAGATGAAATGCTAGGGTTAGATGCAGAATGGAAAGTAGAACTGGCCCATTGAGATTCTTGATCGATGGCCCTGTTCTTGGGTAGAGGAAGTCACTGGAATCCTTCCAAGGGGTCAGATGCAATCACTGTCCCCAAAGAAGATGTTTTCCCAAGTGCTCTGGGTCACAGATGGGACAGAAGAGAGCTCATGGCTACCTGCACCCTCAGAATTGGAGCTTTCCACTGGTATCCACGTTCCCTAAACCAAGGAAGTAAAACTAGAGCACTGGTGCCTCCCAGCACAATCAGCCTTCATAGGTAGTTTCAAAGTCACTGGGGATCCCAGAACCTACCTTCTCCGTTTCCACCTGATTTACAGCGGCAGGTGTAAAGTGGCGTTTTCTGCAGTTGGTGCTTCCTACGGAGCTAACCTGCCTTGGATGCAGCTTTCCCTCCCAGACCCTTGTTCCTCCGGGCACTTGAATGGCTATGCTCTGAGGGCAGTACAGGGTTAACTTTCAAACTGGTGCCATCAAAACGGCTGTGGATTTTATCTGACTCATCCAAATTTAGAAAACATATTAAAGGATTCCAGTATTATCTATCCAACAACATTTTTAAATGAGGGTATTTTATTAGACACCCTGAGCTAGCTGGCAGTTTATGAAGCCATCATTTATCTTCTCTTATTTCGGTGTCTATTTTTAGTTTTGCAGACCCCATTTCTTTCATAAAGAGCTTTATCATTCTTTTTATTTTATTTTTTTTTTCCAATTCAACATTATTACACAGTAAAAAGTCTTAAGTCTTCACAATGGCTGCAGAAGCTTATTAGCCTCCGGATGTCATCCTCTACCTCTGTTCCTCTGGTAACTTTCCTCTAGCCATGGCTTCCTTACTGTTTTTGAACACATTATGCTTGTTCTCATCTAAGGAGTTTTGTACTCTCTGTTCCTTCTGGCTGGAACTTTTTTGATTGTTAATAAATA
This sequence comes from Noctilio leporinus, assembly GCA_004026585.1. NCBI lineage: Eukaryota > Metazoa > Chordata > Mammalia > Chiroptera > Noctilionidae > Noctilio > Noctilio leporinus. The sequence goes on from PVIW01002400.1 coordinate 115,043, forward strand.
GATGTGTAACTCCTTTATCTGCCTCAAGTTTTTAGTCAGATGTCAGCTCAAGAAGGCCTGCTTCATCACCTTATTTCAGTTCCAACTTGCCCTCTCCTGGTTTTCCTCAGCCCTGTTAGTTTGATCTTTTCTTGTTACTGAGTCCTTTCCAGGCTAGGATGCTAGTTACTTATGTGTTTTATTATTTATTGTCTGGTGTGAATAAAACAGATCTTGTACTTGATAAACTAGTGAAATACACAGCAGTGGTGGTAGAAAAAACATGGGTTGGAAGGTATTGAGCAAGAGAGTGTAGAACTATGGCAGTGGAAACAGGTTAAGGATAAAGTCTGGAGAAATATTTAAAGAAAAATCATGACATTTTGGCAATTGATTGGATGGACTGTAGAGCATGAAGGAGAAACAAAAATAATTTCAACATTTAAAAATTGAGGTTAGAAATACAGAGAGATAAACACATTGAGGAAGTAAATAATATACACTTATTCCTATATATATATTAAATATGATACTGGTGGTAATTCTGGGGTTGATGTTAAATAAATACAGAGCCTGAGAGGAAGATTGGAGCTGCGGATATAAATGTGAGGGGCATTAATATTTTAAGTGATAAGTGAAGTTGTAGTTTGATCTTTTCGGAGATGGGGAAAGAAAGAGGATCTAGAAGAGCAGATACAGCATTGAGAACAACTATTTAAAAGACTGGGGAAGAAAGATCTACAAAGGAGAATGAGAAGGTGAGCCTAGGAAGGTGAGAGAAAATTCATATGTCAAAGAAACAGAGAAGTTCAGGAAAGGAGCAGACAGTGGTGACAGATGTTGCGGAGATAGACACCAATGGAAAGATAATATAAGATAATACATGATCTAAAAACAACAGTGCAGGTTTTATACATCCCAGTTTAAAAGTGGATGTGCTTAAAAGACATATGGGCCTATCAGTTTTGGGAGCAAAGATTTTGAGTAATAAATATATCATTGATTGCATTTCAGAAAGTTCAGCCTTTATAGAGTTTCCATGTTCTTTTCACTATGTTTCAGTATCACTTAGTTCTTACTGTGTGATGGGGAAGACACTAGGATGGATATGTTTTCATGAGCTTCCAATTGATGTGCTTATAAAGTGAAGAAGGCCCATTTCTATTTGATAGAAAACACCGTATGTTTATAAGTACTTTATCTAAATATATGCAATTGTGTATACAGGTATTTTATACATAAGCAGTGAAATGAATGACATTGATGGTGATTTAGTTACTGTGTTTAAACAATGTAACATTGGTTTTCTGGATAAATTTGCAGGCCTAATAATGAGGCATGGTGCTCTGAATTTTTAGTATGAGTGAGAAATATTGGCTATATCTATTTCCTTGGGTATTTTTATTTTTCATGAAGAAAGGTCGTATTCCTTTCCTGCAAAAGATAATGTATATCTTTATAAGTGTCAATTTATAAACTTTAAACTGCACTATGAGGAGGTTATGTAAAATGCTTTATGCTTCTGACTTCTGGAGTTTTACATAATTAGTGGCTGTTTTCTTCATGTATATTATTGATTGAAATGATACTAGTGGAAAGAACACATATTTTGTATATTTTTCCTTACTTATTATCAGAATAAATGTTTTTACTTCCCCCACCCATAAGATAGGTCTTATTAACAAAGAATGAAAGCATATTTCTAAACCTTTTAGGACATGCATTGGAGGCAAGGGATGTGTTGTAAACACACAAAAGCAGACAGAACAGGAGAAGTTCTACTGTGTATGTAGGTCTTGTGAAAGGTATTAAAGGTGAAACATAATGAAAAGCTATCCAGAAGCTTTAGGGAAATGGTTAATAAAGTCTGATGTGAAAACATACCAAAAACATCCCTTGCTATGGCCATGAGACTGGCGGCATTAACGGTGGGACATATGGTCATTCTCATGATGTGGGCCCAGGATATTTTCTTAGACATTGTAGGTGCCTAATAAATAGTTGTCAAGCCAAAGCAAATGTTCTGCTTTGGGTTGATCTCAGGAATATCTTTGGGCAAAGGAAACGTGCACAGGCTCTGAAGCATGACAAGTCCTGGCACCTGGAACAACTGCATATGGCTCGTATGGAGTTGGTTTTAGGAGTAGACCATTAGCCCCCAAAATTAAGCCTTGTAGGGAACAGGAGACCAATTCCATATTTATAACCAAGCATTTCCTTAGATTTGCACTGTAGAAAGTTAGTTCTGGTGGGGACCTGTAGGTACTAACTCTTAAAAGAAGGACCAGAAGCACATGAACCCACAAAGGCAAGCTGGGAGGACAATGCAAATGAAATGTTGTGGAAGCCAATGCAAGAAATTCAAATAAAAGGTGCAGAAATGTGAAGCAGAAGCCAAAATGTAGCTAGTGGATTTAGTAATTTCATTATTCTCTGTGCTTTCCCTTTGGAGAGTTTAAAACATTATAAGGGATTGAAGGGTGAATGGGAATAAGCAAAGGGAGAAGGCAAATTTACAAAATTATTTCTAAGAACTTGGCTGGGGAAAGAAGTGGGCACAGAGAAATTGTAGGATTTAAAATTTTTCTACAGTTGAAGGAACAAAGACTTGGTTGTCTTTATATAACCAATGAAGAGAAAGAGCTTGAAAATAATGAGAGGATAGTAAGCAAATTCTGGTTGGAAAAAATGGAAAAAAAAAACAAAACCACAAAACAACATAGGTGGAAGGTTTAACCCATCTCAGATAATAGGATAGACATCTAACTCTTTTCAATCATGGAAGAAGAGGAAGTTATAATGGTTATAGAGGCAAATGAATTTGTAAATAGAGTGAAGGAGAAGATTACTGAAACAGAAAGGTTATTGTTGGCCAAAAATGCAGAAGTGAATCAGTAATACTCAGTAAGCAATTTTCAATTTCTGAAGCAATGGTCAAGAGCTTACTCTTTCAATTAGATTAAAAAGTACCATTGCAAGCCATAATATGAGTTGGATTAAAAGCAGATTTAGAAACAAGTATCTTCTAGACTCTTGCGTGCATTTTACTTACTTATTTTACTTACGTTGGATAAGAAAAGTATGTGCAGAATGTTGTATTTATTTTCTTAATGAAGAATTCATAAGTAAAAATTTAAAAATGCATACCTGTAGATGTTTCCTCTTCAAAAACTCAACTTGCTCTTAATATTATCATTTCTAAAATCATTGTTTTTTGTAATTACCTTGAAGCAACACATAACTACATAATTACTCCCTTTAAGGAAGGTCAGGATTGTCACATTTTATGCCTTTTTAAAACCATCTAATACATGTTATCTTGTAGTCACCAGTCTATAAGTAATCAAGAAGTTCAAAAAAATCACCATGATAGCATGATGTAGGTAAAACAAAAAAGGAAGGAACGAGAATCTAGGGAAATGCCTCACGTAGGAGTCACTTAGAAAATGCTGGCAGAATCCAAAACTCTGTTGGGAGCCTGACCAAATAAAGACTCTGCCTCTTACTTGGTCACATTCTGCTGTGACTGGGCTGAGTTTGATGCATCAGCACTTGTGACCAAGGGCCTTTGCAGCCTTAGTGAGACATTAGGAGGCATTGGCAGGAGCAGCCTTGATGGGCAGCAACTGAGGAGGACATCAGAGGCCAAGCTCCTGATTTGGCCCAATACACCCCCTTGGGTGCCACAGAGGGGGAAATTCAGGTATGAGACTATTACCTGGGAACTCATCTATGGAGACAGGTGGGAAACCTGTGCAGGGATCTCAGAGGCATTGGGGAGAAACCAAGGGGAAAGATTGAAGTTGTTTAAAAAGCAGGGGCAGAGACATACTGCGCCAGAGTGCTATTAAGATACTCGTTTTGATCCCCAAACAGGGTGGCCAGGGAGAGGAGGGTCTCTTATTTACCAGCCTTCAATTCCCCTTTTCCCCTTCTGTTCCTAAGTCCTCACCACTTTTTATAACCGACACTACTACCACTACCACTCCTAAAATGATAGAAATAATGATTACAGCATTTTATAGCATGTAATATTTTACAGCAGTGACATTTTGTAACATGCTTTACCTGCTATGTGCTAGTTTTGTCTGAATCATCTCATTTCATTCTCAAAAATATAAACCCATAAGATAGGTAACATTCTGACTTTACAGGTTGAGAGGATTGTGAAATTGAAATGTAAAGAGATGAGTATCAATCGTCACGTTCGCTCACCTGCTATGCAGAGCTGGGGCCCACACTGTCAGCCCTGCTCTTAGTGCTAAAATGACTTTTGCCTTTTATTACAGATGGGACATTAAAACCCACTGTGCTCCTTACTCTCATGTATGACAAACTTTCATAGGACAGGGACAAGGGAAAGTCCCTCATGGCAAATTATTTTTTCAGAGAAGTTTCCCTTTTCTTCCTTCCTCCCCTTTTTTGTCTTTGGATAGTAAACTTGGCTGGTTTGTATAAATAGAAATGTGTCATATTATAGGTTGATGTCAAATATGCTGTTACATAAATTAGTCTGATTATAGCAGAAATTGCTGTTATAATCCCTTAGGATATCAGATGTTTGGTTATTTTATGTTGAATGTGTCATTGTATTTAAGCTATCCATATTTTAAGATTATTAAACAACTTTATGAATAAAATTACCCCAACTCTCTTATAGTCATAGTTTGGGATTTATTCATAATATGATTATTACGAATATTAAAAAATGAAAACATCTTCATACTTAAATATATTTCTTAATTTTTCAGTTGATGTGACAAAAAGTTTATTGTGGATAACTTTTCAGAACTTCTCCTTATAACAAGGTATAAGTTGTTTATTATGAGCACTGAGAAATAAGGCAGTTGCTCAATCAAGAATAAGGGATAGTAATGTAGTTAACAAAGGAAATCAAATAATGTCTTGATTTCACTTTAATTTAAAAATTATCCTTTTTGGGTATTACTATTGGTTCTACATTTTTAAGTTTAATGGATGAGAATTAACTAAAATCACAGCCACATCATAGTAAATATCATCCTCTGGATTTCCCATTTAATGAATATGCATTATAAATATTGTCATTCTCAACTAATCTCTTAAAGAAAATACAAATATTTTCTCTTAGTGTTGAAACTTTAAAACACAAAATAATAATACAACTTCCTTTAAGAAGCAATTCATGTCTACTAAAATAATCAGCAGTGTCTTAGTCACTTCATAAAAGAAAATTATTGAGATATAAAAAAGAGATTGGTTCAGCCAATAATTGCATCAACCAAAAAGTGACCATTTCAGTAAGAAAATGCAACTTGATTTGAATGATAATATCTTATAAGTTGACAGATAACTTAAGGTACTGCTTCTCATCCCATATCACAAGCACAGAGGTGCACAGCAACTCCGTGTATCCTCTCCTCGTCATCTCTTTTCAGCTTCATTTCAGAGTCACCTGTTCAGCTAACCACCAGGTCTCCCAGCTCATGCATTCATCCCTAACTTCGGGGACTACAACACAGGAGCTAACAGCAATAATAATAACAAAAACTATGGCTGACATTCAGCTAGTGCTTACCAGGTTTATTACCAGGTTTATTGTGGAGTGCTATTTTAGAGCACTCAGAATGAACTAATTTAATTGTCATAACCCTCCCACCCTCAGTTCACACATTAGCAAATCATGCCATAAAGAGGTTAAGTATCTTGCCCAGAATTTCTAGTTAGTCACAGGTGACCTGGGCTCTGGAACTCACCTCGCTGTCGGTATGCAGTACTTCTCCCAGAACCCTTCCCTTGTCTTTTCTGGATGAGCCTTGAGACCCTCTTGTATGAGCTGCTCTTGCGATAAGATAAGTGCCTACTGACCAGTGGTACATGTGCAAAGTTTCACCTATTTTATAAATAGTTATGGGACTGTTCTCTATGCAAGGTAGTATGCTGGATGAATAAATGGGGACCTGTTTAAAAGTATAAAACCATGTTAGAGAAGTAAGTGGACATGAAATGCTACTATAGGACTTAGAAGAGGCCCATATTGATTCCAGTTTGGCTTATGCAATATGTTGTAACAGTGTTTATTCCACAATAGAAGAAAACAGTATTATTGTTTTAAACATTGAATAGAGAATCTGTCATGGATGAGATATTAGCAGCACTAAACTTGAATAATATTTGACTTAGAGTAAGAAGAAGATGTAAGTGGAAACACTGGAGGGAAAAAAAGGAAAAACATAGTTTACAGAAAATAGAAGCATATTTTCAGCATGCAGGAAATCAGGTAATTATATAAAATAATCGTATTTAGGAAATTATTATCAATTATATAATTTGTTTCTCTTATTGTATCACATAAACATATTGGTAACTTTCGAGGTAGCTTCCTGTTTTAATATTTCTAATTCATCCTTGGATAGGTCCCACTCTTGGCTTTGGCTCCTCCACATTAGACAATTCTGTTTAAATGTGCATCTGGGCTTTTGTTTTTTGTTTCCTACATTATCTTTATGGTCTCTTCCCAGTTTGAAAAATGCTACGATTCCATGAGGCAGGATGCATTAAAGTGCAGGTCATAATTGTGTTTTACTATGAATATCCTTCCAATATTTGCGGCAACACACAGTCTCTGGAAATTAATACTTGGAACAATTTGTTTTGTTCCTCTTGACTATTCTACTTCTGACCTCATGGGTTGTTTAACTCTTAGGAGATGTTTCCATTAGAGGCTTTTATTTTGGCAAAGGGCTGGCTTTTGTTAATAGTTATGGGGCTTTTCCACTAGAAAATAGCCTATAAAGGGCCCAGGGTACCAAAGGTAGGAGGTTTTCAATGTGCATTTGTCAATGAACCACCGACGGATAGGTGGAATAATGTAGTGTGGTAACATAGGAGTGAACATACGCTTCAATCTCCCAAGCCTTTGCATTTCTTTACCATTTGAGAGCATATGTTTATGTAATTAAATGGAGTTAACCATGCTAATATCTTATTCAGTTTTATAGGCTTTCATATGTGAGTGTGTAGCACCAGACTGCATGCATGCAGGTGCTTTTACATCTATTCAGTGTTCATGCAATTTTGAGCTGTTCTGCATTTCTTTTTGCTACAAACAATGAACGTGCAATTTTCTAGGGGCTTGTGTTGGAGAATGTCGATGCTCATGCATGTCCACATTCCCCTGTTCTTTCCAGCTATGCACCAACACTGCATTCCAGGCTTCTCTGCAATTGGAAGGGGGGGTGGGGGGCACATGCCCCTTTTTATTCCATTGTAAACAAAACTGGAAATGTGTGCAACATTTCCTGACTCATTCCCAAAAATCTCCCCAGGCCCATTCTGTTCCCTTAGCCAGAAAGACCTAAAATGTAGCATTGGCTAATCAATCAACCAGGCAAGAGATCACATATCAGAGACTCTGGAGGCTGGAGGGCCCTGTCATAGCATGGTGGCAACCTGGTGAGTCTGTTGCCAGCGATAACTTGGAAGAAGGCAGATTCCCTACCTACTGAGCTTTCAGCTCAAGAGGAAAATGGTTGAAAAAAATGTTGGGAGTGTGTGCTCATTAAAATTAGCTGCCTTTGGCGAAGTATCAGAAGAGATACAAGGGGAACTACATGGGAATACAAACAGTCCAGAAATTTTGGGCACCCAAAGGATAGCAATGTCAACTGATTTGAGGACTTGTAAAGGGAGAGATAAAATTTTTAAGAAGCTTTGTGTGACAAAAGGTCAGTAAAGATGTTAAGTTTAACAAATCCAGTCAGACTTGTGGAAGAATTCAGATTAAGGGTGGTCTTCCATCCACGGCCTTCTGTCCACCCATGTAATCAGTGATTAGTTTAACAAAGGGGACATTGAGAAGGAAGCAGAGAAATAAGGTACATCGGAGAATTTTATCAAGGGAAAAATTAGGGTGTGATCACTGACCTAGGAAATTAAATGAAGCACATAAGCCTACTGGTATTTGAGGCAATTCCACCAACAAAATATCTACTTTTAATATTAGATGCTTCAGCTGCAAAACGACTACCGAACTCTTGTGATGAGTTGAATTGTGTCACCTGCAAGATTTATAGTAGTTGGAAATGGGGGCTTTACTGAGGGGATTAAAATGCGTTCATTGGGTGGGACTGAATCCAGCCTGACAGGAGGTTCTGTACAAGGAGGAAATTGGACACAGCCAGGAGGGAGGCTCATGTACAGAAGCAAGGTCCTAAGACAACAGTGAGAAGATGGCACTCTGCAAGTCAAGGAGAGACATCTAGAACAGACTCTGCCCTCGCATTTCTCAGAGAAAACCAAATGGTCCAATGCCTTGACCTTAGACTTGTAGCCTCCAGAACTGTGACAGAGCAAATGTTGAAGCTACTAGTCTGTGATATTGTGTTATGGCAAACCTAGAAAACCAATACAGCTCCCAAACCAATTTCAGCAGGGAGTGGTTTACAAATGTGTTCTAGCTTCTAATGAGAGCCTACTCCCTGATACCAATATCAGATGTAAACAAGAGGGATAAGAATCACAGAATAAACTTACTGAGCATGGGGGTAAGACAGCATTGGACCAGGGAGTTTCTTCTAGTAATATTGGGGTCTAACCAAGGAACACTGTCTGCTCCTAGAATTAGGTGCCTATATGATAGCTGTTACATTTCCTTTATAATTGCTAGAGGTCAGTGAGTGTTGTCTCTAGTTCTTCCATTTTCTCATGGACATGATTTCTTATGATTATCTTATGCTTGATGCACATTTGCATACAGGAATTGTGAAGAAAGTTGACTGTTTTTAAGTCATAGGTGGCTGGACAGTGAGAACCTATATCTGAAGATTGCACGTAACCTAGAGATTCTAGAAATTGCGCTGGATTCCTTGGAAATAGTGTGATGTATTTTATGTGTGGTAATAAGGGGGTAACAAGATGTTTTATGGCCATAAGGAGTAACTGTGACAGGTTGCTAGTGCTCATCAGTATCCAGTTTATTTATTTCTTTTTTCTCCCCAAAACCACACTTCATCACTGAGCATCCTCTGCAATTAGGTCAGGTCATATGACTGCATTTAAGTCATGAAAATAGTATAAAAGTCTGATATATGTCACTTCTAGGTCTATTCCATGTATATTTTTGTCCCTGTCTCTTGACTGGCTGAAGGTAATCTAACAGATAGTTTAAGACTAGAATTCAGAAGAACCACTAGATTGAGTGATTATATGGTGCAGAACTCTTACCATACTAACCCATATTATGTCAGTATGTGATATGAGCAAGAAATAAAGCTTTGCTGAGATTTAAGACTTGTGTGCTGCCATAAGGGGCATTATTTATGTTGACAGATATGGAATATGCTTGAGTAGACTTGCTGGATCCTAGGCTCTGTACATGTTCAAGTTCACTTAGAAAATGCTAGAAAAATGTCATTTTCCCCAATATTGTTGAACTAGTTTGTAGTTGAATGAATGTACTATAAAATTTTCCTGGTAGTTCCATATTCTCCCCAACACTTTCTATGTTCAGATTTAAAATTTTTTGCTTTTATAGTGGCATAAAATATCTACTAAGAATTTAATTTGAATTTTCTAAGTACTAATGAGGATGGTTATATGTTTATTTAATCTTTGGCATATGTATGTATGTATTGTGAATATCTTCCTTGACATGTCTTCTTTATGGTACATGTATCAGTTATTTTTCAGTCCACTGCTTAATATATGCAGATTATAGGAAATTTAGAAAAAATTACTTGTAACGTCACCAGTAAAGATAGCAACTTTTAATGATCTGTGTATTTTAATTTATCAATCATTACCTGTGAAGAAATGGAAGTATATAATAGTTTTGTTTTTTTAACCAGAAAAAACTTTAAAGAAAAATGTACTAACACTTTTTGACTTCATCTTTGTGGTTATGTTCTTTACATGTGTTATTTGACTTAACTCAATGTCTTTAAAAAAAATACAGCATGAAATAAAGTAGTTTAACACTTCTAATAGGAACTCATTATTCTATAGAGACTTGAAGCCTGAAGAGATAAAACATTAATCAGAAGGTTGCAAATCAATGAGGGGAGAAGCCAAACCACTATAATCTGGTTTCCAGTTCAGTTCTCTTTCTATGACATTCCACGTTAAAATTTTTCAGGGAGTGAAAAATATAAACACATTTTTCTATACCTGAAACCCTAACATAAATGTTGAGATCTTGTCCTGATTTTCAGTTTAGTCCTCTTTCTACAACATCCCACATTAAAAGTTTTGAAGGAATAAAAATATAAGCACATCTTTTATACCTAAAATCCTAAGATGAAAGTTGACATCTTGTCAAATCTTTACTATAAACATAGAACAGGATAGTGGCAGTTGGGTGTGTGTCCTAGAGCAGGCCTTTGAATTTGCACTATCTGCTATTGATCATATCATAAAATCCATGTGCTCAGGGTCTCACTGCTTCTTAACACTGTGATTTCAATTGGTACCAACTTTCAATAAATAGCATTAATTAATTTAACTTACATAGTTATAAAGATTACATTGTTCGTGGCCCTAGCATTCATGTCACTGAGCCAAAATTTTACCTTATTAATTCAATGTCTTCTGTTACACAGTAGTGAAGTTTGATTGGCATATTATAATGAATAGTCTTCTTTTTTTAATTCAAGGCTATGTCAAATATAAGCAGAAATGAAAAAAAGATTAATTCTCCAGTCCCTGAGGTAATCAGTTCATCAACATGTATAAATATATTTTTAAAATGTATTTTTTTGTGAAATTAGTTTTAAAAAATATATATAGAAAATTCATATTTAGCTTCCAGTGCAGAGAAAGGAGGTAGAAAATCAAGTTTAAAATTTTAAGTAGAAAAATACAGTAAGAGAGAATAATGAAGGTGATTTTATAGCATGAGCAATAATTTACTATATACTGAAACTGCTTCTAAACTGTATTATTGGGAGAAAACTCTATATAGATGTCTCATTGTCTTTAGTGTTCAAGCCTCTGATAAACATGCATTTTGTCCATTTGTGCATTACAAATCAAAACAAAATACTTAACAAGTGGGATTGACTTTGGTAGGGAGTGAGTAGGTGGGGAAGGGGACAGAGGGGAGTAAAAAGGGGATGGATATAATACTACAATAAAATGAAATTTTAAAAAAATACTTAATCATAGATACATTTAGTCTTCTCTATATCAAAGAAATCTACATGTCTCTTTCTGTATTTAGGAAATTTCATCCTTTTCACACATACTTTTCCAAGTGCATCCTCTTTGAAAAACAAGAGTGGTTGTAGTCTTGATTACAGATACATTTTGAGGTGCACCAGTAAAGTAGGCCAAGTCTGGAAGCATACAAAGATGGAAGTGACCACAGTCATAGCAGGAAAATTTTAATAATAAAAAGGAAAGAAGCTCCCTGTCTGGTGGCACAGTGGATAAGGCACCAGCCTGTGAACCCACAGGTCTCTGGTCAATTCCCCAGTCAGGGCATATAAACCAGGTCTCCAGCCAGGTCCGTAGCTGGAGGCAGGTGAAAGGCAACCATACATTGATGTCTTTCTCCCTCTCTACCCCTCTCTAAAATAATAAATAAACATCTTTAAAAAAAAAAAGGAATGAAGCTAAGGACCCCACAATTGGGAAGAAACACCACTTGCCTAAAAGCTATTGCCAAACACATGCAATTTTATGTGTGATTAGGACAAAAATAGATATTTCTGGGGTTTTTAGGAAAAGCCTTGGCAGGCTGGCACATGGCATTACTTAGGCTGCAGCTTACAGGGGAGGTACTCAGTTCTGTAGCAAGGGTATCTCAGTTTATGTAAGAAATTGGCGCACGTTACTAGGCTTTACAAAACTCACATGCCTGTTCCCTAACTTGGTCCTCCCAGCGGTTGCAAATGGGCCCCATGCAAAATGAACCCAAGCTTCCGTGGGGCTCCAGGTGACTGAGCAGTGTGTGACCACTGGCTGGAAGCAGTTTGTCAGACAAGATAGAGGATTCAGTGCTCCAACTCCTAATGTCCCCGCTTTGCCATCCTCTGTTCTTTTCTTATTTTATTTTAAAGCAATTCAATGACAGTTTTAAACACCATAGCATTGTGCCTATTTATTTATATTTATTTTTAGCTGTTAGCGCTAATCAACGAATTCAGTAAAGTGGCAGGAGACAAAAGTAACCTTCAAAAACTGTGTAGCTTTTCTATATACTAAGAACAAATTTTTCTATTCTAGACTGGAAGCATCCCTTTTTATTTAGTTATTTATTTTTATTTTTTAAAAGATTTTATTATTTTTCAGAGAGCGCAGAAAGGAGAGAGGCAGAGAGGGAGAGAAACATCCATGTATGGTTGCCTTTCACCTGCCTCCAGCTATGGATCTGGCTGGAGACCTGGCTTGCAACCTGGTTATGTTGCCCTGGCTGGGAATCGAACCAGTGACCTTTGGGTTCACAGGCCAGCGCCTTATCCACTATGCCACCAGTCAGGGCCCTTTTTAATTTATTATTATTATGCATTTTTAGTGTTTATTCTAAATTCCAAGTTCTTGGAGAGCCCAGAAAAGTTTAGTATGTAATAAGAATATTAACAGTGACTGATAACTCAAAATTATCTTCCTAGAGAAAACTGTCAAAGTTTTAAAGATCCATGACAATAGCACCTGTTGATGATAATAGAGAACTCACTGCCAAAAGATATTAGTAAGATTTAAGTTTGGAAACACTTTGGATACTATTTCATCCTTCAAAATAAGAACAAATTGAAAAAAATCATTATTATTAGTTAGGTATAGCACATTCTTTAGAATTCAATTTTATGTATAAGCAATTTGTTAAGGTGTGTCATAAAGATTAGCTTATTAAATTTAATTTTATTCATTTAATCATTTTTAAATGTATTTATTGAAGTTATTGGGGTAACGTTGGTTAATAAAATTATGTACATTTCAGGTATACAACTCTACAATGTATCTTCTGTGTATTTTATTGTGCGTATACCACTCCAAGTCTCCTTCCATCACCATGAGCCCCCTTTGACCCTCCTACCTCCCCTACCTCCCTTTACTCTGGCAATCACCAGTGTTGTCTGTGTCCATGAGTCTTTCTTCTTCTTCGTTTAATCCCTTCACCCTCCTCAACCCAGCCCCAACCCCTCCCCTTTGACAGCTGTCAGCCTGTTCTCTGTACCCATACATCTGCCTCCTTTTGCTTAGTGTGTTTTGTTTTTCAGATTCCACAAATTGTTTTCCTCTGACTGATTTATTTCACTTAGTATAGTACTATCCAGATTTGTCCAGGCTGTTGCAAAAGTTAAATTTCCTCTTTTCTTATGGCAAGTAGTATTCCATTGTGTAAATGGACCATGTATTTTTTATCCACTTGTCTACTGATGGGCACTTGGGCTACTTCCAAATCTTGACAATTGTAAATAATACTGCATGAACAGAGGAATGCATATATTCTTTTGAATTAGTGTTTCAGGTTTCTTTGGATATATTCCCAGAAGTAGAAATACTAGGTCATAAGGCAATTCTATTTAATTTTATGAGGAGGTTCCATACTGCTTTCCACAGTGGGTGCCCCAGTCTGCATTCACATCAACAGTGCAGGGAGGTTCCCCTTTCTCCGCATTCTTGTCAACACTTGTTTGTTGGTTTATTGATGATAGTCATTCTGACAGGTATGAGGTGGTATCTCATTGTGGTTTTAATTTGCATTTCTTTGATGATTAGTGATGTTGAGTGTATTGACCATCTGTACGTCCTCTTTGGGGAAGTGTCTATTCAGGTCCTTTGCCCATTTTTTAATTAGATTTTTTTGGTGTTGAATTTTTATAAATTTCTTACAGATTTTGGCTATTAAGTAAGCCCTTATCAAATGTATCATTGGCAAATATGTTCTCCCATTTCCATGGGTTGTGTTTTTTCATTTTGTTGATGGTTTCCTTTGCTGTGCAAAAACTCTAAAGTTTGATATAGTTCCATTTGTTTATTTTTCTTTTGTTTCCCTTGTCCTGGGCAATATATCAGAAAAAAAAAAAATGTTGCTATGACAAATGTCTGAGATTTAACTGCCTATGTTTTCTTCTAGGGTTTTAATAGTTTCCAGCTAACATTTAGATCTTTTTAAAAATTAAATCTTCTTTGTCATTTATTTTATTTTGCTGTTCAATTATATTTATCTCAATTTTCCTCCATACTCTCTCCCCACCCCACCCAACCCCCGCCCCTTGCTCGTACAGTCAATCCTCACCCTGTCGTTTATGTTCATGGGTCCTTTATACTTGTTCATTGACTGGTGAAAGAACATTTAGATCTTTAATCAATTCTGAATTAATTCTTGTGAATAGAATAAGAAGGTGGTCCAGTTTCACACATCTGTTTAATTTTCCCAATACCATTTCTTAAATAAACTACCCTTATCCCATTGTATGCGCTTGCATCCTCTGTCAAATATTGACTATCAAGTCATGGATTTATTTCTGGGTTCTCTATTCTGTTCCATTGATCTATGTATAGGTCTGTTTTTATGTGCCATGCTTTATTGATTACTATGGCCTTGTCATTTAATTATTTTTATTTTATTTAGTATAGACATGGGAATAAAAAGAGAAGAAATTTCACATTTCCTAAAACAAAGTTTCAAATAACAATCGTATGCTAGTGAACATACCATAAGACAATAATGTTCAATTTTATGATACTATTTTTGTTATTCTCAGAATAGGAAAAGTTCAAAAATAGAAGTTAATTGAAAGTAGGTGGCCTATTTTAGAATTTAATCACATTATTTTCTTCTAGATTCCTTAGTGGCTTTGTTTGTTTGATTGTTTGTTTGTTTCACTTGAGATGTACTTCATCCAATGCCAGTACTATTTTTAGTTTTTTCCTGGCAATTCAGACCTTTCTTTTAGGATTTAGTTACTATTTTACTCATCTCCCTCCATATCTGTGGCTCTTGCTCATATTACTCCATTTCTAGTTAGATGTCAGTAGAACTCATTGAAATACTGACAGTTTATGGAGGTTTTATTGTTATTGGTATTATATTGGTTTCTCACTCTGTGTGCATAGGTGATCTGGGATAACAACTATAGGTTCTTCTATTGACATAGGAAATATTTCCAGAAAAGTCACTTTCCTTCTGAAGCCATAGCTTAATAAAATTGGTATTAGGCCTGTTTACAGGTATTAATTTTGCTAAAGAATTGAGCTTTGAACTTAAATGAACCAACTTACACAAGTCAATATGAATAATAAAACCAAAGTTGTTTATTTTTTCTCTAATACTAAAATTGTTGGTCTGAGGATGATGGTGGCAATGAAAACACTTCTTCAGAGTTTGGTATTTAGAATACGGTTATAATGATTAGGGCTCAGTTTCTGACCCCTTTAAAGCTTTAGATAACCAATAATAATTTTTGATGGAGAAGTGCATTGAGGATCAAAGCACCTTGACTGAAGGCATTTGACATTTCTTGCCCATTTATTTTCAATGATGAGATGTTCTTTGACATGTACTGGCATGCTCCTGTTTTATTTGAATTATTACTTTGTTTAGAGCCTTTCTATCCATATGCTCCAAACACTTGCCCTAGAAAACATTTATTTCTCAAAAATTTTACTTTCCATTCCATCATATTTTTAAACATGTAGCAGCCAATAATGAAATACAAAATTTTAGATTTTTATGAGTAAGAGAGGCAATTGTTTATAAGTGAATAGATGAGGTAAATAAAATACATGAGCTATTAATGTTGGGATGCAGTTGAAAGGATATCCTTTGGTTCCTCCTCAAAATTATCTCTATGCATTTTTTGTGAGCATCGGTGCAAGTTTTAATTAGGCTAATTTTTTGGTAGACTTATGTTTCCATACTACATAGGAGGTTTAGCATTTTGAGGTGGTTTCTAAAATTTCAAACTAAAATTATCAATATTTATGACTCTGAGATGCAATTAATAATGATTTAGGGGATGCTTTTAAAACTGTTATTATATATCAGAAGTCTCTAAATTCTACAAAGAGGATCTTCAGTATCTTCTATAGACTGCTGTATAAAAATGTATTCTCATGACATGGTTACTTTTAAAATCATGTGGCTAAATAATTGAGTAAAATTTTACCTAACAATATGCATTTATCAATATTTTCCCATTAAACCTGAAATGAAAGGGACTTGTGTTCCTAATTTCAATTTTTTTTGGTAGCTTTCATTATATATTTCGTCTTTTTTTGGCATGTCTGGATAGGCATGTCTGTGTCCACTTACTCTTCTTACCCTTTACTTTTCCTTATTGTCTGACTTCTCCAGTTTTTCTTTTCCTGTTCCTATTTTTTTCTTTGTATTGTAGAAAAATGGAGTAGGAGCATAATATAGGTTGAAAGTGAGTAGAAATCATTTTAACTTAATTTCCACATAGATTTTTTAAAAATAGGAAATATGTATCTGTGCCATAATAGAGATAATTATTTGGGGGAGGAGCCAGAAGATATCCTTTCAACTACATCCCAACATTAATAGCTCGTGTATTTTACTTTCCTCATCTAGTCTCTTATAAACAATTACCTCTCTTACTCATAAAAATCCAATATTTTACATTTCAGTATTTTCTGTTTCCTATGTTTAAAAATATCATGGAATGAAAAGTAAAATGTTTGAGAACTAAACCTTTTCTGGGGCAAATGTTTAAAGCCTATGGATAGAAATGCTAGTTTCTAGAAACTAACTAGGGTCAACTCCGTAAATACATTATTACTCTATTTTAATGAATAATGTATCACTATTTCATTGAATAATTATAGAAAATTGAAATACGATCTTCCTATGTAGTACTCTAAGAGAATAAAATAAAAGCACAAAAAATGTAAAAGTGGCTAAAGAGTTGTAAGAGGGGATGGCCTACAACATTGAAAACTGTATTTGTATCCTATTTATGATGGATAAAAATTGTCTACACAGAAAAAATACCTATAAGGTTCTCATTTCTGCAGATTAGTTAAAATAAGGTATCTCATAATGGTACGTGTACATACATTTGCTTCAGCACCTTATGGTAGAATGGTGACATTGATGAATGCATCCATGGACAAGTGGTTCTGAACTATAACATCTCACGCCCCACAGGTGTTTCCACACCGCATGCCCCTGCTTGGGGGTTGTAATTGCTATTTGCAGTTTGCCTGAATTTTACATCTTTGCTAAAACTGAAATTTTCTCCTTTTCCATACCCTGTTAGGTGCCAGCATGATCTCCTGGAGCACTTATGGGTAGTTGTCTTTCTCTGGAAACTGTGGTTCAGAGCATTTAGATAAATTCCTTTTTTTCAATTCACATCCCCATTCTTCCATTATCCTATTTCAAATTGTTTAGTTATTTCATTTGCTGATGGTTGTCACACTTAACTCACCTGTCAATTGAAGTGCAATTGAGTCCTAATTTCCTTACAAAGTTATATAAATATGTTTCAGAAAACCATCTTTTTATAATCAAATTCCTTTTTAACTGCAGAAAATTTCAACCTAATAAATTTGCAGGAGAATTTATGAAATAATAAAGGTTTGCAAGTCCCTCCGTAGACACTTAATTGGACCCAGATTTGGACCTGATTCATAAATCACTTACAGTTTCAGTAGCTCATATAATGCCAATCTGATCAACATCCAATGTTGAAATACTTTCATATGACTAAGGATGAGTTAAAGTTATATCTATGACTTTAAAAATATATAGTTAAGCTTAGCCTTTATTATTAAATATAATCACTTCTTCCAACTATAATTTTATACCATGCTGAGAAACTATCTAGAGTCTTCCCCTTCTGAATGGTGTTTAAACTTCATGTTTATGTTTCAAGCTATTGTTTTCACAGTTGTAAATGTTACAGTTATCTAAGAGAGTTCATACTAATGTGATCGAAATAAATTTGCTTATTATATTATTTTTCTAAAGTTAAGCAATAGCAAGCTGATAAGAAATGTAAACTTATTTTATACGGAAAAACTTGACTTTCAAAACCCATACTTGTTATTTACGTTAAATTGCTGATATTTTCTGGAAAAGAAGTTTTTAAAGAGTTATACATTTTATATAAGTTCATTTACACTCAACCTGCGACCTTATATTTTATCAGATATTATGTAAAATAATTATGTAAAGTGAATATTTAAGATTCCTTTCTGAATGTGATGTTCACATCCACTAGTTATGGACTGTCATCTACTTGGCGTTCACCTTGAAGCTGTAGAGACAAGTCAGTTGGAAAGCAAGCTAGCTGCACTAAGTTTGCAGAACTCAGCGTGCTTGATCACAATGCGGAGTTCTCTAGGCTTAGCCGCAGACCTGGGGGTGGGGGAGATGGATGAACTTTTGCCTGTTGAGGGCAAAGGAAGTCATGGAGATGTTTAGACATTAGAATAATAACTGCTAAAGGTCCTTTGCAGACATATTTGTTTATTCCAGGCACCTCTGTGTGCTTATTATGTGCTAGACTCTTGGGCTAGGTTGCTGAAGGAGAAAGGGTTAGAGCCCAAGCTCCAGAGCGAGTAGTCTACTGGCGGAGTTAGACACACAAACAGCTAACAGATGCAGACATTCAATAATGATAAGCCAAATTGGCTGCTATGAAGAGAGGACGGAGGAAGAAAATATGTGAGGGACTCACCTGGTGAAAATCCTGTGGGAAGAGGTGAGTGAGTTTAGTCTGAAGCAGGAGGGTTCAACTTGAGAGGAAGGAGAGAGCTGCCCTGACTGAGGGACCAGAGGCAGTGGCAGGTGGACAGGTGGACATGCGGCTGCAGGACAGACAGGGAGCAGGGCACAGACGAAGGGAGGGAGGCCAGGAGACTGGATGGTGAACACCGAAATCTGAAAGAAAAAGAAAAGATTGTTTAGAAATTTACTCAGCTCCTTTTCTGAATGGAAAAACATTTATGTCTCACTAGCTTATTGCCATAATAAAATAAAAGGAGACTGTTTACATCCTTTCTAAAGTCAACCTTTCACACTAAGACGTTCAAATGAAGAAAAGGAACCTGTCCCTCAAACCTACGTCCTACAGGTTAAGTGCACTGAATGGTCACCGTCTATTGAAAGAAAAAATTTCCAATGAAAGATGGCTTTACCATAAGAAGCATTAGTGCAAGAAATTTCCTTTCCTATTTCTAGTTGTCACCTTCTTTAAACCTCTTTCTAACTTAAACAAACAAACAAAAAATTTCCATGACACTGAAAGCAGCAGATAGGAATACATGTGCTCGGTAAACACACAGGCACCTTCTTCGTGGATGGATGGGAATAAGATGGGGCAACACTGTGCCATGAATTAAAATGCTCGTCACCTAGTGGACTCCGGGCAGAGGGCAGACTCTAAGACCCAGCAGCAGAGGATTTGTCTGGGGAGGAAATGTTGCTTTTTGACAGATGAGAGAAATCCCCTTCGCGCCGGCTGTGGGAAGAGAAGTGCAGTCGGTCACCTGGTGGTGAGGGCCAGTAACACAGCAAAGCTGGAAGGAAAAATTCTGTCTCCTCTTCTTTCTCTCTCTCCCTCCTTCCTCTCCACTGTAGGAGCCACCTCCTATTTTCTCAACTCTTCTAGCCCAACCATCATAGGGGAAGGTTTCTTTACGACGTTATCTTCTTTCCTTCACCGAGAGAATACCACTTAGCTGCAAGACGGTTTTGTTTTTCCCCCCAAGTCGATGCAGGACTTCGGGGATTTGGTCCTTTTGCCGGAGAAATTGATCCTTGCTCGAGCCCGGGACTCACTGTGCGAAATTAGCCACCCGAGGAAGCCTGGCGGAGCAAGGCTTTCGTCAGATACACTTCTCTCCAGTTTGAACACATTTGCTTGAAATTTGCCGCAGGATGCTGTCCAGGGAAGCCGCTTTCCTTCTTGGGATGCAGCAATTCGCTGGTTTCTAAGCTTATTGCGGAAGGAATAGTCTTCAAGCGCGTGGAGGACCCCCCCCCCCCTTGTTTGATTCAGCTGAGCTGTGTTGCCTCGCGGTCAAGATCACCTGTCACGGAATTGTTGAGCAAGTAAGACAAAGTGAATTAGAATTATTCCTTCTTTCTTTTTATTATTTTTAACTGGTGGAGGCGGCGCTGATCACGGAGAATGAGACTGAGAGAAGCTGCCAGGGTTTGGAGGAGGATAAAGCTGAGTTTAGGCTGGACACTAAAAGACTAGATCGGTTTTCGGTACCACCTGCCCGGTTCCTCTCCACTTCCTTCAGTTTCGCTCCATGGACAGATCAACAAACCTGGACATCGAGGAGCTCAAGGTACGTGGTCCTCCGGAGGGCTTCGTTCCTTCCTTTCCGGCGCTCCCGGCTGCCCTTACTCCCCCCTCTCTTTTCCCTCTGCCTCTTCCTCTCGCTGCGAGAATAGTTGGTGGCCCCATGGGACAGCGAGGGGCTTCTGAGGAAGCGACCCCAGCGCAGGCGCCCCTCCAGGGGCTGAGGACGGGGGCGGCTCTGTGCAGCTCGCCTGGCGCGCCGGGGCTCCCCGCCCTGCCTGCGCCCGCTGACAAGTCACCCCGTCCTCCCTCCGGTTCAGTTACGGTGGCACTTGGGGTACCAGACCCCGCGCAGCGTTAACCTCACTCGGGGAAGCGGTGGCGGCAGCGCAGCCTCTGGCCCCTGTCGCCCGGTTGCCCCGCGAAGTTGCCCGGGCGGCGCAGAGGCCACCCTGCCTCCCTTCGCGACTCCAGGGGGCTCTGCCCCCGCCCACCGGGGACAGCCCATTTTATGCCACACTCAGTGAGACCCTCCGCCGGGGCTCACCCACAGCTGCATTGCTCCGGATGAGAACGGTCCACCCGGGAGCCGGGGGAGTGGGCGGGTGAGGGGACTGGGGGGTCCGCCCCTACCCGCCTGGCGCTGGCGCGGGTCTGGGAAGGGGGCACCAGGATGGGAGGCTGCAGCTGGTGGGGGCTGCAGGGTGGGAATCGGACGCCTCCCCTGGGGAGCCCCCCCCCCCCCCCCCCCCGAGTTCCTGCCCCCGAGCTGCCTCGGAGGGCGCCGGGGACCAGCTCGGAGCCCCCGCTGCCCCGCCCGTAGCCCCCACTGCGCCCCCTCCCTCCCGTCCCGCTGGGCTTCCAGGCGCTGGCTGGCCGAACCTGCGGGCTGAGGGCTCACCCCTCTGTCTGTGGGCACTGCTGCCTGCAGTACTTGCTTAAAAAAAAAAAAAAAATCAACAAAGCAGAAAATAATTTAAATATCCCGCTCACTGGGAATGAAAAAGCGGGAAAGGGAGCCTCCATTCTCTTTTTTATTCATCGCCCTTCGCATTGCTAGGCATTTGCCACACTCCAGTTTGTTGCTTCAAAGAGGGTATTTATTTATTTACTTACTTACTGGGGATTCAATTCAGTTGGACCCTGGTCAGGTGAGGATTTCAGTCACCCTGCACACGGGGGAAACTTGACCACCAGAGGTTCTCCCGGAAATGTCAAGGAATGAATGGGCCTAGCGCGTGGAGATGGTTGGAGAAACCCCTCTAGAGTTTCCAGAGGTCTGCAGCCGCCTCCCTGTGACCTGGCCGGGGACCGCACCCAGCCCTGGAACCCTGTTCTTCTGGAAGGTGGAGCCCAGATCTCCTGGCCTCTGTTACTTCCAAGAAGGAGGAGGGGACAGAGAAATGCGGTGTGTGAAGGTGGGTTGGCAGAGATGACCAGAACTTAGACACCACTTCATTAAGACTCTGCGTTTGTTGGAAAAAGTGAAGTAGGGATGAGGCATATTTGCTGCTCCAGTTAAAGTTGAGGAAGGAACAGCGCGTTTCTATTATGGCTAAGGTCATGGTCAATACACCTGGGCCTGGAATAGAGATTTATCATTCCTGTACTACCCTGAGATAGGATAGGACACATGGCATTTGTGTTTGCAAGGATCCCTTGTTCCCCTTCCCCAGCCATCCCAGTCACTGGGTTGGTTTCAAGGTGCAAAGAACACACGTGTGTGATGCGTAGTTCATGGGAAGCAAAGTCTCCAGATTATTTTTGTTAAACACAGCCTACAGCACAGAGGGAAGGTTTTTAAAATGATAAATGGAAGGGAAAAAATGATCAGGGATCATCATTTCCTCGAACATCCCATTAATTCCCTGCTAGTTTATCCCCCACTGAACTCTGGCCCCACTTCAATCGTTTAACTCAGCAAAAAAGCAAAGTCACCACAGAAACTTGAGTAGAAGATCCCAGATTAGTCTCAGAACTCCATATTCATTCAGCTTCTCACAGCCAGAGTGTGTTAGACTTTGGGGAGGAGCAGCAAAGGGTGGAAACAGAAGGACTTGGGCACCAGGGAGTATACTGGCAATATTGACTGGGAAGACATGAAGGGTGTTAGAGGCAGAGATGTGTTGAGGTTGCTGAGAATGAAAAATTGGCAGGGACAAGCCACTATTGCGAGTCAAACCCGGCAAGAAAGGAAAGGTAGTCGAGATTTATTTATTTATTTTAAATGAGAGCTTTCCATTTAGAAAATACATTTGTGTTGTCAGGTTTGACTACACTTCTGGAACATAAAGGCTTTAAAAACCCTGCACTCTGGAATAGGTACAGCTTGTAGAGATGGGTCACTGCATGTGGAGTAACTTGTCTGGATTTCCTCTTACCAGTGAGTCCACGGGCTCGAATGTTGCAGACAATTCCCCTTGAAACTATTCTCTGGTGGCTTGCTGAAGAGATCCTCATGGGGGCTGGTGGAGAGGGGAGGTGGGAGGAATGAAAGCTGGGATACTTATTTTTGACATTAGTTACTCGTGGGCATGTCTTCAGTGCTCCAAGGATGTTTACATTAAGGCCAATCCACAGAAGAACTTTTGTTTTTATGATGCTTTAAATAACATGAAAAGAAAAACAGTGGTCACTGAAACTTGATTAATGTACCTAAAAATACCTTTTAGCTTCATTTCAGATCATCAGTGTCATTATTAGGTAACGTTGCTTACCTTAGATTTTAGGAAAGAAAGATTCTGTTAATTCTTTATCTTTTTGGTAAAGTATTTCCCCTTTAGGAGATTTTAAACAAAACTACGTACTTGGTATGCTGACCATGTGAACATTGACTTTTTAAAAAATGTTCTGTTCCCGTCCATGTTGTTGACTTTTGCAAGTTTTGAAACTACAAACAAGCTTTAATAATGGAGTGTTAAGCCATTGCTGTCATTAGCATAAGACTAAACGTACTCTGCATATTAAAAGACTTACCGGTGGGAAACTAAAATATAGGTCTGTGGGTAGGACTTGCTAATCAAGGGGAGCATGTTTCATCTTCTGCACTGCTTACCGGCTCCTGATGAAACAGATCAGTGTTGAAAAGGGAGAGTTCTCATCCAAAGACTTTCAGTCTGTTCTTTTCTCTTTGATCTCTCTCTTTCTTTCTCCAATAAATGTATTAACTTTACTCGGGGATTTTGCCCTGGTGTTTGTTTTAAAGGAGAAACAACATCAAACGACCCAAAATATGGGTTATTGCTTTGGCGATGTGGGTGTTGATGAATATTGATAGTAGATAAAACACCCTCTATCCTGGAATACCTCTGAGTTACCGAGTACTACTGTTAGAAGTTGGTATTCAAAGAATCACTTTAGCTTTTATTTTAGCTCTGTAGTCGCCTCTTCTTTTAAACAACACATATTATACCCTGGAACAGAGAATGCTGCTAAATTTTAGAGCAAACACATAATTTTGCTTTTTGTAGCATTGATTTATGAGACAGTAGACTGAATAGATGGTTTATATTTAAATATTACACATGACTTTGGTGATCCTTTAACTGAGCTTTTGAAATATGACTTTTAATTCACTTGTGTTAGTTTGGACAGCAAGAAAGTATGCTTTCAGGTGCTAACATGTATTTGTAGATAATTACAATTTGCTTCGGGATCAAAAACGATACACAAAATTGTATAGTACAGTTCTCGGAGTCTTACTCAATCCTGGCTTTTATTTATTTGTCAGGACTCTTACTTTAATGGGATGGCTGGCTAGAAGTTAAAATGAAATGTTTTCATTACTTGCAGAATGTAAATAATATCCTCCTAAAATGCACCCTTAATTATCATTTTAAAAGGTGCGAAAATCATAAACTGCATAGTTAACCCTGAAATGTATGCAACAACTTTTCAATAAATGTGATTGTATTTGCTTGAGTTAATTAAATAATAGTCCAGTCACAGTTGCTTAATTTTACCCCTTTAATATAAATAAAATTTCATCCATCAAGAGCTTGACACTTGCCCTAGATAGGCAAGGTAAAAACTTCTCAGAATAATACAATTAGGTCACTAAGAAAGTATTGCATGGGTGGGAAATAATAATCTAGCATAAAAAATAATAATAATGGACTAGGTCTTTTAACAAGTAGTTGGTTCAAAACTGCTGATATCTCAAACCAAGTCTCATAGTGCAATCTTTTTCATTTTGATCAAATAGAGTTGGTGCTAAGAAGAATTCTAAAAATGTTTACTTTTTCATCAATAGGACACTCAACCCAGGAAAGTCGACTTGCTGCAGTGTGAGAGGCTTTGTGATGAGTATAAGTAGGTGGTATTTTTTGTTAGTCATCCCTAGTGAAAAATAGTACACTCTAACATGTCATATTTTTAGCAATCTGCCTAACATACTCATTTCTTGCCTTAGAATAAGGAAACATTTTTGTGAATACTGAATTTTTTGACTTGTTTCACCTCTAGAGGAATTATAACCTCTCTCCATCTAGGTCTAGTTCCAACTCTCTTCTGGTCACAGGAACCAGTCATGAAGACTAACAAAGTTAACCTTGATTTCTTTATATTCAAAATATCAGCTTGTTTCATTGAAGTTGTAATGAATTTCAACTAGGGATAGTGAAACATTATTTTTATACAGTTAGGAACAATGAGGGAATAGTTTTGATATGAGTGGGCAATGCATTAAGAAAAATACTTTTGAGGTTGGTTGTGCAAATGGCTGTTCTAGAAATCTTTAGTGGCCCTGCTGTCATCACTGAGCATTTTTCCAGTCTCCACACTGGCTGTTACAGCTTTGCTGATCTCCAGACTTTACCGGTTGAAAATACATCAAATTTTGAAGGTACCCTTAAAAGGAATATTTTAAGATTTATGGATTCAAAATCACAGCTCTACAAGAAGGCTTAATGCTGTAAGACAATAATAAATCAGTGTGTGTCTTTTGGGGCATTCCTTTTATCTGATATTTAGTGCTTCTCATACTATATTGGAATTTCAGCTAAAATATGATTTGGCAGAGTTTACAACTCTGAGTTACTAAGGAAAATGACTATGTACTTTTGTTTAAAGCTCTGTGACGTTTTTGAGTATATGCCATTAAATAGGTCAACTGTATAAATGAATAAATAAAAGTCAAAATAAAAGTACATAAGTTTAATTGTTGAGAATTGTGCTGGATTTGTGGTAAAATTCTTAGCTTTTAAATCTCTTATGTGATTAAAAGTTAGCTACATCATTTTATATAAATGTAGATGTTATATACTACTAACATCTAAGTTTGTACTTTATTACTATGTCTCTTCTTTTTCATGGCAAATGTTTAGAAGCATGAGATAATCTTATAACGTTAATAAAATTCACTGGAGATATCTATGGTAACCACAGAATGAGCAAATATAAGGATTACTCTCCATCCCTTAGGATGCAAGAATTACAGACTTGCATCCTAAATATTAGAAATTGCACCATGACTTGAGAATTTCCTTGACACTCCTCAACAGCATTATTGTAGGTTGACTCTCAAAAGTACTGTACACCTTGATCATGCTTTGGGACATTTATATGGCTTTGTTGGTGTTGAATAGTTTATCTAGTGCTTTATATCAACTTGACATCAGAAACCTTTAACAAGGGATTTCATTATCCAGCCAAAAAGGCTTTAATTACCATGGTGATGTCCATCTGTGAAACAAGAGCTCAAACTTCAGCCTTGGATATTCATTGAAATAATCACCCCACTCCAAAATTAAGTTCAGTGGGTATTAGAAGCCATGGGTACTTTTAGTACCCAAAGTACTAAAGCCCTCCCAGCAAATCTAACCATTTGTAACCTTTAAGGGGATTGCCTTGTGTGCTGGAAAAGGCATAGGTCTGGTTGATGTATGAATTCTGGCTTCCCTTGGGCGCTTGTCATAACCCTTTGCCTTTTTCAAAACAATAGTGGTATTACAGGGTGGGAATTGAATTTGATTCATGGGTATTGTAATTATTTTTATCACCAACAACTGAAGAATTTGTTCAAAAGACATCTTCTAAACACCCACAATATCTGACACCAATAAAAAGGGAACAGCTCCCATTAGAGCAAAAGAAGGTCAGGGGCTCTGAATAGTCTATTTCCCGTTGACCCTGCAGTTGACCTCAGGGTATGGCCTAGAGCTGTAAGACAGAGGAGCACAGGTACAAACCTCAGGGCTGTAGATCTCTATCTTGCAGGTCTGAGAACTTCTTTGAGAATGACTGTTTTTGCACCCTCCTGATAGAAAATCATTTTCAAATTGATCAAGTTAAAATAGCTTTAAAAATTTTCCTAATATTACCTTGTTTGAACATCATAATAGGTTTATTTGATGACTATTATATTCTCATTTTATGGGTACCAAAATGGAGACCCAGAAAAATCAAGTGAAATGCCTAGGATCCTGAGGTTAGTAAATAATGGAGTAAGAGCTCCAACATAGGCCCACTATTCCCGAATGTTATGCCCTTATTCAGTAAGCAGGCCAGAACTCTAGGAAATTCGTAGAACTTCTGATGCTAGACATTTCAAGGAAAGGGAAGGTATTTGAACTATCGTCATGATATTGACTCTTGTCACAGAAAAATGTTCACACTTCACATTTTACTTTTTAACTAAGATGTTCATTCCTAATCAGTTACTTTGGACTGAGTTACTGTTGATTGATATTTGTCAATAAAACCCAAGAGAAAGTGATAGGTAAATCATGAATTTAGGCCACTGGATAATAGTTTTCTGACCTTGCACCTATCTTTTGAAATAAACACTGCAAGTTCTATCTATCACCGCTAGTCTCCCTCATCATTCTACCTCTTGGATCCCTGCAAAGAATTTAGATTTTGTTAGGAATGTAAATTAGTTTTAACCTCTAACATGGCTTTAACTATCCAGCATGGAATAAATTAATTATTAGTCTTGAAAAAATAGAGCTGAGTGATTATACTTACACTAAAATTATTAAATGCTTAGCTTTTATAAAATCCTCCATCTGGAAGTAAATAACATAATTTAATCCATAATAAAACTGAAGTTCTTAAATTGTTGAGACTTAACAGAATTAAGTGTGATTGTAGTATTAACTTAGTTTTAAATCTTAATATGATTTTTTGTGTAATTTTCCCCAAATTTTATTTATACTGGGAATTACAAATGATGATATACAGATAACATTATTTTGAAGAGACATTTATTTTATATTCATAATGGAGTCCAATTGAATAATGCCTTTTTTGAAAAATGCTTTTCAAAACCTTTGCAAGTCTCAACATTTAAGAATCCAACTAAAGGGTACGATTTATCTAATAACACAGATTTTGTCCCTAAGAACTGTCATTTTCTTACATCTCTTCCCTTTCATCATCAAAATTAGATTTTAGCATTCTTCTAGAGGACTCTCAAAGAAACACAGTTTGTCTCATTCACCAAGTGACTGCTGAAGTGACATGGGGAAGAGAATGTAATCAAGCTGAGCTGAGCTTTGCCTTCTGGGTGGTGAGACACGTTGACTTAAACTGCTAGTTCCTCGAATAAGTGTATTTGCTTTGTCAGTGTATCAGCTGCAATATTAATGGCTGGAAGTCAACCATTCCATTACTCTGAAATAGGTAAAAATGCAAACCTTTGGTTGGCAAGAGCCCAAAGGCCACTGCATTCTTCTTTTCCGGAGGCATGTGATGCTTCCTTCGGTTACGAAGTCCCGCTTTATCATTAACTTCTTTCCACATTGGGTTTTAAACTCCTGTATTTGTATGGAATGGCTAGAAAAATACGTATCATATACCTAAAAGAGCTTTTGGATCTTTTGGGGGTAGAAATAACCGGTTTAGCTGCTGTAAGCAAGAGTTTTTGTGTGTGTGTGAAGTATGCTATAATAAATCTATGTCATGAATGGGAAAATACTGTTATTACTGTGATTCTGCAAGTCTACATCTACTCAAAGTATATGAGCCCTTTTAAAGTCAAAATCTGAAAAAGAAGCTGACTAATTCAAGGAAAGAAATACCTTACTTAAGACTTAACTGAATTATATTCTGTTTTTCTACCTTCCTCTCAACATGGGACTCATGAAAGAGAAATTCTATCTAGTCTGAGTATTGGAATTAGTTAGACTTCTAAGAAACTGGTTTGGCATTTAATCCAATGAACCCTTTTAATCATAAGGCTGATTGTATTTCCCCCTTTGTCTTAGTTGCTACAAAGTTTAGGGGCAGGTGTGTGGCCCATCTCTATTATGCTTGTGTCTTAACCTAATTCCTAGCCTCCACATCCTTTCAGTTCACTATTCTTAAATACTTTTATAAAGAGTTAGTGGTTATAAATGGATATATACCTTAAGATTATTGAAATGTTTTGCAGAGACTCAATTATTTTCATAATGTTCCTGCAGACATGCCTCAGTATTTCACATCCCTTCTGCTTCTTTATACATGTACTTAAATTTGTCAAGGGCTGTAAAATTCAGAGAGTGAGACCTGTTGTAGGTATTCATGCTGTGTGCTTGATTTCCATTGCATGTAGTAGTGTAGAAACCTTGTAAACCTGTTTGCCACAAAACTCCTAAACTAAACTCCTAAAGTAAAAGACAGCTATCAGTACTTACATTATTAGGACCTTTACTTGTTCTCTGACATTCTGTCTTAAATCATGACTATTATTTTTATTGTAATCAAGTTTGGCCTTTATGGAAATTGATTGCCCACATTTCTAAGTTTCTGCATTTTTAAAAAGATTTTGTTAATTATTTTTAGAGAGAGATGTAGGGAGAAAGGCAGAGAGGGAGAAAGACATCTGTGTATGGTTGCCTTTCACCTGCCTCCAGCTATAGATTTGGCTGGAGACCTGACTTGCCAGCCTGGTTATGTATCCTGGCTGGGGAATTGAACCAGCAACCCTTGGGTTTGCAGACTGGCACCTTCTTCACTGTGCCACCATCCAGGGCTAAGTTTCTGCGTTTAAAATGCCTATTGCTTTTGCCTGGTGCAGAGATATTATTTTATGGAATGTTAAAATTAATGAGCTCATTATAATCAGCATTTTGCTTAACATTTTTTTTAGATCCTGTTTGTAAAATCAATGTTTTCATCACTTGATTGCTCTAAGCCACAGAGGCAGTTAGATTTTAAATATTTTATTTCATCTCATCAAGTTTTTAAAGTTTATCCTTAGTCATGGGTTGTAAGAGTAAGCAGTTTCATGCATAGTCTTGTGTCTTAATGGTAAAGATTCTCATCATTAAAGCATTCCAAGAGAAATTATAAGCATATTATAATTATGGATGGGAATATGTAGCTGAATTAAGTTAAACATATTTTTTGGCATGTGGCAAGTGAAATTAAGGATCTTTCATTTGTTTCGGAGTCCAATTGCTATATAAAACTTTCATTTTATAAATATACATTGCTACATATATGTGTGTAAGTATATATATATGTATGTATAAGTATATATATATATATATTTCACTTGTTTTCTAAAAAAGAATAGCTTTTAATACATAATAAAAACATAACTGACTTAAAGGTGTTCAACACTTGCAACTAGTAATGTTTCTTGTGTTTTGTTTTAATACATTTCCTTTTTACATATCTTTGAAGTAGATTTCAGAAACATTTAGAGAGAGATTATTCAAATGTACTAATATTTAATATTATATGTGATAACACACTATGTCAAAGGATTAATGTTATACTTCAAACTGATTTCATAGACCTGCATAATTGTAAAATTATTTGTGAATGTGCTCTAGTATAATTTGTCTTTTTTTTGTATCAATGTTTGATGTTTAATGAGATACACTACACATTTTATATTGAACCCCATGATCATTCAAAATTGTAGTGTGTAACTCTATGTTGTCCAGTGTGCACAGAACAATTGACATGCTAAAGACTGAAATCTCATTTTTTCCACTTTTTGTTTTCTGATGAATAGCATTGTAGTGCAAATTAATAAAGGTAACAGGAAACATCAACTAAAATGTGAGAAAGTTAACAGCAGTTCAAAGCTTAATTGAAAAAGAAAGACTCCAAGTAAACATAAAAATAAACAGTAGTCCTGACTGGTGTGGCTGGGTGGGTTGGATGTCACTCTGCAAAGTGAAAGGTCAAAAGGTTGCGGGTTTGATTCCTGATCAAGGCACATGCCAGGGTGTGGATCAGAAAACTGATCCATGTTTTCTCACATTGATGTTTCTCTCTTTTTCTTCTTCCCTTCCCCTCTCTCTAAAATAAAAAAGAATAAATAAAATCTTAAAAAAACCCAGTAAATATTGTGCTCACACTTTCAACAGAACATTTGACTTAACTGGTATCTTGTCCCCTGATTTTAAATAACCAAGTGCCTAAATTTTACATGACAAAACCTGTGCTTCAGTATGATATTTTGTTTAGCATGTAACCATTCACTTCTGTTCCCAAGTGAATGAACAGAAGTGTTCATTCTTCTATGAACACTTCTCTATGTGTCCCATTGACTTGTCCTACTTGTCTTATTGATTGGGAAGTCATCATCCTGCATAGTTGGGAGTTCTCCCTGCCACATCTACTGTTAACCTAGATCACATTTTCATGTTCCCTAACCTGAGTTTTTGTCAAATGTTCTCTTATTTCAAGAACTATACATGTATTTTATTTTATTTTATTTTATATTTTATTTTGCAGTGATGCTGGCCGTATTTTAGTGACTTCTAATGTGATGTTGCGCTTCTGGCCCTAGGATTAAGGGTTGGGTTAGAATCACTGTGGCTGGATTCATGCATTCTCTTTCTTATTTCTAGCAAGTCAGCTCAGTGTAAATTGGAGAAAAATGGAAATAGGGAAAAGACTGGGTCTGATTATGAATGAAGAGGGATGTGGATTTTACAAATGCCTAAGGTTATCCTCAAAAAGGAAGGAGAGATGGTCTCTGGAAGCTAGGCATGCTAGTATTCACTGATTAGCTATACCTACCATGTTTAAAGTTGGGGAAAGGAAACTACAGGTCATTTAGCAATAATAATGATAAGTTTTGATTTTCTACCTTAATGAAATCCTTGTATCACACTGTTCCAGAGTCATGAATTACGTTTGACAATTTTCTTAGCTGATTTTCTGTATTTTTGACAGTTCGATCAGATTTCTCATAGTTAAAACCATTCTCTGCCTTTGGGAATTTAACAGTTCTGTCTCTGTAAGGTGACCTAGGAATAGTGTGTTAAAAGAGTAAGAAACCTAACTAGATAGAGAGGCAGGTCTAAAAGGATTCTCCATAAAGATAGGCCAAGGTATTTGTATTCTGAAATGCACATTAATCTAGTGAACTTGATTATTTAGTGATCTGTGAGTCTCATCAACTCTTGGTTTGATAGCTTTGAAATTATTTTATTTTTGCTTATCCTTAGTCTTTCAGTAAAAGTTACTTAATCATTATTTAAATGTTTTAGCTACTCTGTGGGGCTTGTGATATGGGCTGCTAAGAGTAAGGTAAAGTTGGTATTTATAGATCAAAGTGGGGAGAAGGAACCAAAATCTATCTGAAGATTGTTGGTGATAACAATAGCTAGGGAGTGATTTTGTAAGAAAATGCAGTTTGCAAGAATGGGAGACTCCAGGAAGCAAGGTCTGTACATGGTTCTTCAAAGGAAGTTTTTCCTTTTTAAGAAACCAGTCAGCTTCCTGACATTTGCTAACTATCCAGTCTGCCTCTCTTTAGCCTATTTGATAAGTAATCTCTATTGCACATGTCTAGATTTCCCTTTCAGAATAAGATAATACTATTTAGCCCCTCACCTGCTTCAAAGTCTGTGTTGATTTCCTGTTGCTTACTTTATAATCCATACTGTTCAACTTGATACAACATGATATTGAAATTGTTCATTTCCAGGCTATGTATGGTCACCTTCTTACCTATCTTATATGTACACAGACACACACACACACACACACACACGTGAGAAAAGTAGGCTTATAAAGATCTCTGTGCCAAGATGTCCTTGAATATAGCAAGTAGACTCCAAGAATGTGTAAATAATGAAGGCCAGCAATTTGTGGACTTACAAGATTGTACTTAAGTGCATGGTGTCACTGTGACATCCTTTTGAGTTAAATGAGCTATTGTAATAATCTTCACCGGCATGTCTTTTTCCATATAAACTGTAAACCTACTTTTGTCCAACCCTAAATATATGTTCATGTATATCTATGTATATATACACACATATCTCACATATGTGCATGTTCTACCTTAACTTCAGTGAATAACTCACCCCTTGATCATGCCAGCTCTTTTCCTTTCTTTGCAATATTTTATATGCACTTTTCTAAAATACATTTCTGGTTCTTTGCTGAGAAAACTCTTAATAATACTTAGTCCCAGGAAGAGAGATTTGTTTCTTCCTTTGTGTTCCTACATGTTTTGTACATTTAACTTCATTATACATTCTTAACTAAATTGTATGTGGTAGAGAAAATGGTCTGTGTGGTATGAATCTTTTCAGGCTTGGTGAAAATTGCGGAAGTGTCAATATGATGTGAATATTCCTAAATGTTCTGAGCTTCCTTGTAAGTAATGCCTATATTTTTTTACTTGTTAGAGAGCAAGTCCTATTAGATTAAGTTTATTATTATTTTTATTGTTTTTATTTTCCACAATCTTTTTTATGTTTTTGTTTAAGCTATAAAATGAGGTTAAAATTTATTTTTTCATGTTCTTGCAGATCTCTCTACTTCTGCCTTATATATTTGAGACTATGTTAGAAATGTATGTTCTTGATGAATTGAACCCTTCATTATTATAATGACCCTCTGTGTCTCTGGTAATGATTTCTGTCATAAACTTAGTTTTTCTGATTTTAAGGTAGCCCCACCAGCTTTAACCAATATTACTATACTATTACTCAACTTTATTTTTGATTACTTTTTTTGATATATAGTTCTCTCATCCATTTGTTTTCAACATTTTTGTATAGTTAAGTTTTATACTTATCTCTTACTAACAGCACAGAGCCAGATTTTAGAAATACATTTGTTTTTTTTTTGTTTTTTTTTTTTTTTTTACCACATTTAGCTTATTTATACTTACCATAACTTGTGGTACATGTGGAGTTGTTTCTGGCTGTCTTACTTCATGATTTTTCCTTATTCTGGAAACCATTTTCTATTGTCTAAAATACAGGTGGTAGCAAACTAGGTTTTTCTGGTTTTTGAAATACTTCTTTAAAATACTTTTTTTTTTTTTTTAAACCCTCATGTTTGAAATGTGTCCCCTGACCCCCAGGATATACAACTCTAGATGAGTAGGTATTTTTTCCTTAAATTGTTGAAGGTCTTATCAATGACAATGAGACCTTAGTCCAAATGTCATTTTGTAGAAACAGTATTTCTTTTCTCTTTAGTTACTTCAAAGATCATCTTTTTGTCTTTAGTGTTCTTCATGTTTGCTATGATAGACCTATTTGTGATTTCCTTTTTATTTATCTAGCTTCATGTTATATGTTTTCAAAATCTTTGTGAAAAGAAAAACACTGTTATTAATGGAGTTTAAAACTACTACATTATCTTTTCTATAACTTTGTTTGGCTTAATAGTTTATTCCTTTTTTATCACTGAAGAGCATTTCATTTTGTGATTGTTCTTCAATTTGCTTATTCATTCACTTATGGTAGGATATCTTGGTTGCTCGGGTTTTCAGTGGTTATAAATAAATGTATTATACACAATTTCATGCATATGTTAGTGTGGACAATTGTTTTTAAGTTAATTGGGAATACTAGGAGCATTACTTCTGCATTATATCAAAAGTCTATGTTTACCTATTAAGGCACTTTCTTCTAGCACCTGCAACTCTTGGTATTTATATTATCTGTTTTTAGAGCATATTTGTGTATGTACATATATAATGTCTGTCTGGAAAAAAGTTCAGCCCTTTTTAATATATCAAGAATGGTTTGCATGACATTGATGTAACCTGGCAGCCAAGGAGAGTGGACTGGAATGCACATGCATGAACAATGATGATGCCACTGTACTAGTCAGTGGGGGTGATAGATGTCATTGACTGAGCATGTACTGTGTGACTGTCACATTCAACATGATTGAGTGAGTGGGGCAATGCATCTGCATCAAATTTTGTGTTATGCTTGAACTTTCTTCTGTGGATGATTCAGAAGGCCACAGCTATGGGCAACTAGTGATTGGCAGCTTCATTATGACAAAGCACCTGCTTATGCATCACACCTTGTGCAGAACTTTTTGGTGAAACATCAGATCACCCAGATGACTCAGCCCCTCTACAACCCAGATTTGGTACCCTATGACTTCTGGCTTTTCCTCAAAACTAAAATCACTGTTGAAAGGGAAGAGATTTCAGACCATCAGTAAGATTCAGGAAAATATGATGGGGCAACTGATGGTAATTTGGAGAACCGTGTGAAGTCCCAACGTGCCTACTTTGAAGGGAAATGAAGTGTCCTTGTCCTATGTACAATCTTTCTTATATCTTGTATCTTCTTTAATAAATGTCTCTATTTTTTCATATTACATGGCTAGATACCTTCTGGACTGATGTCATATATATATATGTGTGTGTGTGTGTGTGTGTGTTCAAAGTTGTGGCAAGGAACTGATTTGATCCTATCTGAACTGTGTAAAATATTAACATATAGGTATAAACATTGAGGACTATAGATTATGTTTTATATTTTACATACCTAATGCTACTTACCAGACCACTGACATGTTAGATATTTATTACATCCTTGTTGATGTGTATGTAGCAATATTTGATGGTTGACTAAAATTTTATATCAGAAGAGATGGTGATTTTTTTAATCTGCATTTTTTGTTGCCTCCTATAACACTGACTAAAACCATGAGTTAAGTGATGAAGTAAGTAGTACCCAGTTTCTGTGACTAATAATTAACTGCATGCTTTGTGGCTTTTAATATATTCAACATTACTCTGGACTGATGTCATAAGACATCATCTTTGGGTCAAGTGGAGAAATTTTCTCTTTGCATTTCTGGGGTCAACTTTTAACATATTGCACACTTAAACCATTATGGAAACTATTTTTATAGCTGAGATCTTACTGCAAACTATGCATTAGCAAGTTGACTTTGAGCTTTGCATGTAATACTTAGCTTGAAGAGAGAATTTTTTTCCATTCTCCATATTTTGCTGTTTGGTTCCAGGAAATAGTGGCAATAATCCTAGTTCAGCCCAATTTCAGATTACTCTGAGGAAGATTCTTAGGCATCCTAGTCATCTCAAAGCATTGGTAAAATAAAAAGAAACACATGTAATATGATTTAGATTCTTTAATCACCCTACTGCCTAGAAAAAAAAACATTTCTGATTGTTTGAAATTTCTATCATGTTTTTTAAATTAAATTTATTGGGGTCACATGATTAATAAAATATAGATTTCACATGTACATTTTTATGGTCCATCATCTCTTTATTGCATTGTGTTCCCACCACTCAAAATCAAGTCTTCTGTCACCATATATTTGATTCCCTTTATTCTTTACAACCTTCCCATCCCTGCTTACCTCCTGTAACCATCTTACTGTTATCTGTGTCTGTGAGTTTTGTTTGTTTCTTATTTGCTCATTTATTATTTTCAATTTTATGTCCCACATGTGAGTGAAATCATATGGTTCTTTTTCTGTCTGACTTATATTATGTTTAGCATGATATTGTCAAGGTCCATCTGTGTCACAAATAATAGTATTTCATTTTTCTTACGATGAGTAGTAGTCCATTGTATATGTGTACCACATGTTTATCCAATTATCTATCAAAGGATACTAGTTGTTTCTATGTCTTGGCCACTGCAAATGATGCTGTAATGAAGTAGGGGTGCATATATCTTTGTGAATTAGTGTTTTCA
Organism: Noctilio leporinus; assembly: GCA_004026585.1. NCBI lineage: Eukaryota > Metazoa > Chordata > Mammalia > Chiroptera > Noctilionidae > Noctilio > Noctilio leporinus. The sequence goes on from PVIW01002400.1 coordinate 151,116, forward strand.
AAATTTTCATATAAATACATTCCTTTAGATAGAGAGTACCTCTCCACACTATACCCTAATAACGTTCTAGTTACCTGCTTCTCTGGTAGAATTTAACTTTTTTTGTAAATCAGATTTAGATAAATCCTAACTGAGTAATATATATACACACTGCACACAGTTTTTGTTTAAACTTGATAAGTCAAAGAAGCAAACTTGGAATCCATAGAGAGTATCATGACTTCTAGGTCCTTGATTAGCCAATGGACTTCGGATATTTTACATATACATATATATATATATATATATGTATGTATTTCTGTGATAGATACCTAGATACCTACCGGTGAAAACTAAAGCATTAAATCATTTGCAAGCATTTGTTACATATCTTAGCACAAAGGTTTTTATCAAATCTGTCAGCTACAGACCCCCAAAAGACAGCCCCCACCCTATAGCACAAGATATTTTCCATTTCAGAAAAGGAAAATGTTCCTCCCAGTTATTCCTTGTCAAATGATTATGTCTTATGCTCTTGTAGTGCTAGTTTTGCATTCTGATATGACTTTTATAATTTTTTTGTTTATTTTTTTCTCCCTATAAAGTATATATAAGCTCCATAAAGGCAGTGATCTTATTTGCTCACTCTGTTTCTAGTGTCTACATTGATGACTGGTATATAGTAAATGCTTGGCCATTGTACTAAATGAATGAAGCAGTGAATAACTGAATGAATGAGAAGGCCTGTGTAGGACAATCTAGTGGTATGAGATCCCACAAAACCAGAGGCCAGGAAAGGACCTCCTAACTGCAGTGTATAAAAAGTAATGGGGAAAGGAAAGATAGCGCTCTGAAATGAGGGAAAGTGTTAGCTGGAAAAGGTGACCTAATTTATATTGTCTATGGTTATCCTTACACCAAGCCTGTATCATTCCTGGCAAAATCTGTAGTAGGCTATCCGTCATGCATTTTTGGGGCAGGACTGCACTGTTATTAAGGATGGACTTTTGGGAACTTTGTTTTAATTTCTCAAGTTTGGCTACTTAACCATATAAAGCATAGTGAGACATCTGACCTGACCAATGCTGAGCCAATGAGATTCTCTTTCCTTGGTACATGGATGACATAGCCAGATTGTCAACCCTAGTGGATCCAATGTCTACTTCTATATCAAATCATTTTTATAAAGCTTCTTTTAAAATGATTCTATAAAACGCTTTGATAATATATCTCACTTGCAAAAATTGTTTTAGAAAGCTCCTTTTGGAATTCTCTTATAAATGCTTTGATAATCTAACCTACTTACACATAATTTCAAAAGTTTTATGACCTAATTGGAATACAATGGAGAAGTAAAAGGCAATAATAAGAAAGCATTTTATGAGATTCTATCTATTTCGCATGTACATGTTAGGATATAGTGAATGCAAAAGCTACAATTGAAGATGGACAGGCATGTAATGTGTATGCCCTCAAATGTTCATGATAGTGGCATGATATCACATCTTTTGCTAAACTCTGAACACGATCATGTACAGCATTCCTTGCCATTTGCATAGATATTGTATTACTGGAAAATGTGTTAATTGTGCAAAAATTCATCAGCTTTTGTGAAAAAGAAACCAGTGTAAAATAAGCTTGGGTTCCAGGCAGTGGTGCACAGCTGGCCCACATGTGGCTGGGTTTTCAGGGCCCACCAACTCGCTATGACAATGAAAAATGTCTTCACAAGTTAAAAATACTCGTTCTAGTGGGCAGTATTGACCCAGTTGCTGTATATTGAATTAGCTGATGATAAAATCGACATAGTTTTGGGATTGCCAGTATTTGAAAGAGATAACCATTTCGTACCAAATGCAGTGCACAGCTGTGAATGTGGGCCCCTACTGCTGAAAAATAAGGAAGCCAAATAGACAGGAGGAGGAGAATTTCAGTCTTTCAGGACTTTCATGGTGTTCCCCTGAAAGTAAATTTTTACTTCTTGCTCCTCTCCCATCTCCCCTCTCCTCATACACACTAGCTTAGTTTGATTTCTCTCATTTGCAATAAAAATAGACTTGTATTGCTGTCCATCTCTTATCAAATCCAGAGAAATGTTGGGATGTTTCATGTTGATTTCTACTTCTTGGAGCAAATAAAAATAAAGTTTAGGCCATTTTCTAAAATCTTATACCTTAGTTGAATCAAAATGGTCCCAGAACTGGATGCTTAAGATCCAAATGATCTCTGATTGTAGCCAGAAAGGCTCAGGCTATCAGAGTGGGGGCAAGATAGGGCCATGTGCCAAGGCCTGTGGCTTAGATGTTTCCTGCATTCTCTCTTAGACCCACCCCAGGGAACCACCACCACTGTAGGTAACTGACATTGAACGTGCCGGCTATGTAGCTGTGATTTTCACACTTCATGGAGTAAGAGTGGGTAACAGGAAGTTTGGAGTGGGGCTTTGCTTATATAAACATCAATTTATCCAAAGAGAACTACATAAATTACTTTTGATTTACCAATTCCACATATATTTATTACCTCAAAAACTTCTGGTGTTAGTATATAGTTTAGACTACATTGAGAAAAGTGATTGTCCCCTGTCATTTCAGTTGATAAGGATGTTAGTAGGCATGGTGTTTTCTCTTTATTCTTGAAATTATTTTAAGATCCATATTTTCAGTTACAAATTTCTATTGCAGACATAAACTTCAATGGCATCATTAAAACCTTTTTATGTGCCTCTGGTTTTGTTATGTTCATCAGTTTATTTTGTTCAATAGATTCCACATATGAGTGAGATCATATGGGAGGACAGAAGGAGGGAAAATGTGATACTTTCAATAATAATAATAAAACACCTTATGTAAGTTACTAGTAAGAGTTATGTTTGATGAAATTACTATCTTTTTCTATTTTTCAGAGCTATCACCAAATTTTTTTTATTTAAAAATTTTGTTTCATCTCCAACAAGTGTGTTATTTAGTAGGCACTAAATAACTATTTGTTGCATTAATTAACCTTTGAATGAACATTGTTTTCTAATACTGATCATACCACCTTTCCCCTCCAAATTCATTATGAGACAAGTGAATATGCGATTAGAAGTGATCTATGTTGTACAGGACCAATTTCTTTTTAAACCACCTGTTGCATTCAGCATTCATTTAAATACAGTGACAGGTAAATGTGTCATCTACTATACTTTGGCTCCTGAGACACTTGCCCTGTCATGTAATAAAATTGTGTCTCTGTGCATCCTAGAGTAAAATTCTCATCACCATGTGACAGTCCCCATTGGAAAAAACATCTTTCGCAAGTGACCCTTCTACTGAATTTGGTATTCCATTGTTACCTGCGAGTAGTGGGAAATAAATGGTAATATATGAAAGTAGAACCTACAGTTGACGCTTTACATTGGGTGTCTCAGAGTTTATGAATTCCGTTGACTCAGCAACGTATTTTAACTCAGCATAGGCAAATCAGAATTGTTGTTTTGTATTTTGCTCAAATCACACACTTATGTATCTTTGAAAACTATGTCCAAACAGAACTTTTTGGTGAAACACATGAGTAAGTTAAGGAAAATAGTATTATGACAGTAAATCACATGTACAACCTCTTAGAGAGTTAACTTCATAGATATCCCTAGTCTGAATATAAACAAATTTAAATAATAACTGATAAATATAACAGCCACCCATATCACCAAGTGTCTTGCACAAAAGCACTCCATACATAGTCACTGAGCAGACTTTAATTTGACAATAAAAATCTTTACTTTCCCAACCATGGAAAACTTGGAGTAAAACAAATTGCCACCTGACCACTGAAGGAGAAACTAATGAAATCTAACAGCCTCTGAGGAGTCAGTTATATACCAATGTTCTCTCTTTGCTCAGCTTTGAGCCACCTAAACATGGATTCGTTTCCAGCTCCATTTATGAGCTGTGTGAACTTGGCCACGTTATTTGCCTTTACCAAATGCCAGTCCCCTCAAATAGTAAAATGGGATTGTTAATTGCACACACCCCATATATGCTGTGAGAGTATCATGCGATAGTTGTGTATTACAGCCACCAACGCTTGACATGGAGCTATCCATCCATGTACCAATTATTATTCCATTAATACAATATTCATGAGATCAGATGTATAAAACATGAGCATATTCACCTGTGTAAGGTGGTGGCTTCACCCTGGGAAGAGAAGCTGATGAGCTGCTGGTGTGGAACCCTATTGCCAGGTGACCAAATCAAAATCGATCGTCAAAGAGACTGAAGTATTGGTCTTTGAGTGGCTTTGTGTTAGAAGTAAATGGAAGTGCTTGAGTTTAATAACACCAAAAGCTCCCTCCAACTGCCTAAAGGCAGCTTTTAATTTTAAGCACTAAGAAAAGTCAATCAGCCTCTACCTAAAAATATGCATTGGAATGTGTTTTGCATGCATTAAAACCTAATTTCACATCTCACCAAGTTTAACTACATTTTTGCTCAAGTAGTCTCAGATCCTGGGCATTTTATTTATTTATAATAGAGCACATAGATTGTTTAAGCTTAGGTCTGCATTTAATAACTACTCTGCCCATTCACATGCTTTCAGCAATGTTGTTTCCTTGAGATATTTTAAAATATAATGGCTTTCAGTAGAAACTTAAGGAAAGTTATAAACTATAAATAAGTTCTCTCTCAACCCACCAGGGAGAGCAAAATCTAATGGGATGTAAAAGCAACAGTTTACCAAAGTATATTCTTATTATGTAATCAATGGTCTATATTTTACATAGACCTGATTGCATGTATGTTTAGCAAGGCAGAATTAAAACGACACATTCATCTGTTCTGATATGCAGACCACTTCAGTGTGCATGGCCCTCGTTCTGTAAGCCTTTTTGCTATTGCTTTGCTTGAAAACTTTACACAGGGGTGTTGCCTTGTTTACTTGTGTGAGTAGACAAGGTGGTTTGTGGATGCTGATATTTTGGAAATGCTAAGTGGAAAAATGGACGTCTGCCAATGAGAAAATAAAGAGAAGTCATGGCTGGTAAAGGTGCTCTCCACATTTCTCAGTGTGGGGTTCAGGGCGATGGGGGCCAAGAAGAGGGTCACAAAGCTTGCTGATAGCCCTGATCTCATGGGGGTAATTAGTCATCACTGAGAATCCAGCCTTCTGGATACAGGATTCGAATGGAAACCACCACTAAATTTCCAAGGAGTTAGTTCAGTGACTCAATTCTTAACCCTCTCCCTTAGTGGGTTGTTACATTAGCTGTTATAGTAGTCACTTGTTTGATCCTCCTGATTTCATAGAAGAATATATGCATATAAGCAGGACAGGGTGTCTGAGAAGTAAAGAAAGACTCCATCAATCCTCCCAAAAGACTGTCCTCACAATGATTGTGGGATTCTTTACCCTAATGACCTTCCCTCCTGGCTAAAAACCTTTCCATAACTTTCTTACAGAAATAGTTCAAGAAATGATTCTCTCTCAAGTGTAGCATCCTATCTCTTGAGAACTCCTTTTCTACCATAGCTGCAACTGCTATAAACATATTTTATCCTTTTACTTCTTTAAATTACTTGACATTTAGAAGATACAATTCCAGAACTTCAAAGGAACACAACATTTTATATATTTTCTTTAATAGTGAGTTCATAACAATAGCAATATCCCTATAATTTTTTTTTAATTGACAGTTTCCTAGGAATTCCATATATTTATACAGGATTGGTGCAGGGTTTTTGATATACCTGACTACCTTTAGAAAAGTTTTGGAATAAAATAAAATGCTATGCAAAAACTTCCTCTTTTCTTGAAACTAGAAATGCCTTTGCTTTCAGTCTCATCCCCAGGGAATGAAATGACTGGTTCTGGGCAGATGTTAGGAGTAATGGTTGTCAGAATAGATGGGCCGTACATGAGCTGTTCTGGGGGCAGCTGTGCTGCATTAGCTCCGCGTTCTCCTCAACAGCTATGGGACATTAAAGGTGCCCCATTGAGGAGACAGTCTCAGGCCGTGCACTCCAATATTCAAGCATAGTGGATGGGAAGTGGCGTTTCTGAGAACACTAATTGATATTTCTAATTTCGGACTAGAGTTCGTACTGTTTTATCACTATCACTGTTTGGACATGGATCCCCAGGTTATTTTTTTTAATGTGCTTCCCCTGTTTATTATTGATAAAAGCATATTTGGTCCTGGGAGTGGGTGGCTATTAGTAGATATTCCAGAGCTCCCCCAAAACAGCTCCATTTGGCCAGGGTCAGGCTGCTGCAGCGTGGTTCACTTCAGCTTGTCTTGGTGATGAAGCTTTGTAATTTGGAGCAAGAAAGCGACTCCCATGGTGTTAGAAAAGACCCGTGACGGCAGGCTTCATGATAATCTCCTACCGATTGGCCCCAATCATCCTGAGTAACCAGTAAGTGGCTAAACGCACCCATAAACGCCCACAGGCATTGCTAGATAGATAGTTGTGAGTTTATGTGAGTTTATAGAAATATGAAATCTAGACTTGACCCGAAGCAAGTGAAGCAGTGCCTGTAAAAATAACGAGTTCAGCAAGATTTGGGCTGTTGGCATTATATTCAGATAATGGAATTTTCCTGAAACTTTAAATAAAGTTTCTTCTTGTGGCTACCAAATATGATGGGTTTCAGGGAAAACATTCTACATACAGTCTGTGTAGAACTATTTGATAAAGTGGAAGATTTATACAAATGCGAAATATTCACACATTAATATCTTGAAGAGCAAGGATTATCTTAATTGTACCTCCGCTGTATCTAGTTCAATGAAACAAGATGCTACCATCTACTTCAGTTAAGTAAGAGGCTTATAAACTAATTTCTCACACTGTTTTACATATTCATCAGTCTACATTGTCATTATTTTAAGATGGAAAGAGGGAGTTGTTTCAGGATTGAATGTTAAAAGATGCAAACGAACATGCTTATTTAATTAAGAAAGCATGCCAATGAGCCTGTGGGAAGACTGTCAACCTTAACCTTGTGTTTTATATAGTGTATCCTGCACTAGTTTTCATCACAGTCTCATTATCTGAAACTTCTCTTTCCTTTCTAATTGAAAGAACACCTGCTCTTCATTTTTTACTGAGTTTGCGGTTTTTGTCTGTTTATAGCAATATCTCTGAAGACCAATTGTCAGATTAGATTCATTAAATTGTTCCTTCTGCAGCAGCCTGAATAGGCAACAATCTTGGAAAGGGGAAGTCAAGTCAATGCATTAAAATTTTGTGCCTGAGGTTTCTTTAATGTGACCCCTATGAGGAAGATAAATTATGATATGAGCTCCCCACTGTTCTGAAAACAGGCCTGAGGGTGCATGGGAAGATGTGCATGTCTAGCATGATGAAACACCTGGCCAAACCCAAGAAGCAATTAGAAACCATACAGAGGTTTTGGATTTCAAACCCAATTTTGATTACCTAGTACATACATGTTATATAAGCAATTATACCCATAGACGCGTCAAAGTTGGATGACTCAAAGTGAAAACAATCAAGTGAACATCCATGAGTGCTAACTTTCAAAACATTAAATGAAAGAAGCAGTGGTGGGATTTAATTTTAATTTTAGTTTTCAATTACAGTTGATATTCCAATATTATTTTATGTTAGTTGCAGGCATACAGCATAATGGTTAAACAATCATATACTTTACAAAGTGACCCCCCTGGTATTTCCAGTACCTACCTGGTACCATATTTAGTTATTAAAATATTATTGAATATATTCCCTATGCTGTACTTTACATCTCGTGCCTATTCTGTAACTACCAATGTGTGCTTCTTAATTGCCTCACCTTTTTCACCCAACCCCTAGCACACCTCCCTCTGGCAGCCATCTTTTTCTTTTTGTATGGGTCTGTTTCTGTTTTCTTAGTTATTTTGTTTTTTAGATTCCAATATAAGTGAAATCATATGGTTTTTCTGTCTGATGTTTCTTTTAGCATAATACCCTCCAGGTCCATCCATGCTTCACAAATGGTAAGAACATTCTTTGAATGACCTAGTTATATTCCATTGTACATGTGTCACAACTTTTTAATCCACTTGTCTATTGATGGGAGCTTGGGTTGCCCCTCTCCCTTGGCTGTTGTAAACAAGGCTGCAACGAGCACAGGGGAACATATATTCTTTTGAATTAATATGTTGCGTTTCTGCGTTTCTTTGTTCATATACCCAGGAGTGGAATGGCTGGGTCATGAGACAATTCCATTAAAAAATTTTTGCTCTGTTGGTAGGAAAGCAGTGCTGGGATTTTCGAATTTCTTATAAAGTAAAAACTGTAAATAACAAATATCTTCACTTAAATGTGGGCTTTTTAGATAATCATTTTTGCATATTTTTATGGTAAAACAAAAAAGTATATATCAAATTATTTACATTAAGTATATTTTATAATTTAAAAAAAGAAATAAAGTATATAATTTCAATTTGTGGATCATTCATATTTTAACAAATGTTTTTAATGCCACTTTTGATTCCTAACTTTTCATTATATATAGAAACAGACTTTCTTTTAGATGGCTGGGCATTGGTTAACACTTTTCTTTTCTTTTTTTTTTTTTTTTTAATTTTATTGTTGTTGTATTACATCCATCCCTTTTTTGCTCCCCTCTGTTCTTTTTTTTAATTTAATTTAATTTCATTGTTGTTATATCACATCCATCCCCTTTTTTCTCCCTTCTATCCCATCCCCTACCCACCCACTCCCCCCACAAGGTCAATCCCACTTGTTGTCCATGTCCATGGTTCTTCCATACTAAGTTCTTGACTAAACTCGCCCTGGCTGGCATGGCTCACTGGATTGAGTGCCAGCCTGGTTAACACTTTTCTATACTAGATTAAGAATTGTGAAGGGCTAAAGTGAATATGCAAAAACTTTTATTGGCCAGTGGCGTTAAACAGGGACAAAAGTAGTTATGCAAATTAGACTATCTGTATTCTTAAGGATCACAGGATATGGCTGAATGACAACAAATATACATATAATTACATGTCATTAATAATATGGCTATATGCTTAGAATTACTTTTTTATTTTTAGAGGAATTTTATCCCTTGTGAAAAGTAGAAAACATTCTTCATTTTGTTAAAAGTATTTCAATAATTACAAATAAAGAGTACTCTGTTTTTCAAGAAATATATAACAATTATTTTTTGTGGATCAGAAAGTTGATAGAAGTTCATGTCAAGCAGTTTTTGTTTGTTTGTTTGTTTTTTGCTATAGAAATCCTCTGAAAATTACTTATCAAATATAGTGAGACTCCTATACTTTACAAACTTTATAAATCTATGAAGGAATAGGTATTTGGGATTTGTAGCCTTTTACCATTTGTACCAGTGTGTATACTGGTACTGCATAGTGCATGGACAAGTACTGGAGAGAATTTTAATATTTTACATAACTATCATGGGTACTACTAAGCCTATGTTAGAACTTTTTTCACAAATGTAAATTTTAATCCTTTGGATCTTCAAATGTTTTACTAACAGAAACATTGAAAACTTTTTTCTACAATTTATGTATAATTTCCCAAAGGAAAATAAATGTATATATTTTACTTTTATGTATGTTTTACTTGCACAAATAGAGTTTGATGGAATATTTTTAAAACCAAAACAATACTTAAATGTTTTTAGCTGTAGTCACTCTTCTTGAAGTTATATAGCTAAAACTTTAAGAAGTAATATACACAAATTTTCCTTAAACTTCATATGAGCTTACCTCTAATTAAAATAGAATTATTTTAAAATAAACCTAGTGTAGATTATGTTCGGCTAATAGAATCTATTTTCCAACTTCTTTCTTTGAATGCACCCCTTAATACTAGAAAAACAGCTATAGAATGCTTTTGTGCATTTAAATGGTTAATTTTACTGAATTCCATTTATTAGAATTCTAATTTGTATTATGTTGAGCATAAAAATAGGCAATTATCTACACCAAGTTGCCACAATTTTTTATTGCAACAGATCAGTGATCAGTTATAATCTGTTGCCCCAAAGAGGGAAGCTGAATACCATCTATTTTTTAGGTAATGATGTTGAGGCATATAATGATATTTTCCCCATTACAGCCATAGACTCTTCTATTGTCCCATGGAGAAACCTAACATCACCAGTTTTAACATCTTAGTAGATTTACCAGCTAAAACTGCACATCATCTCTGTGAAATATGTGTCTATTGCTTAAGATAGTGAAACACCTTTGTTTTCTTACCTGTAGGCCCATGGGTTCAACTTACTGGAAATCTGGATATTTAAACACATTAACAAATAATATATTATTCAAGCTTGGGCCAAGGGTCTCAATCACTACACAATAGTGAGAAGCTAGGAAGTCAGACCCAAGAAGAGAGAGAGAGAAAGAGAGCATCACAGTACATTCCCTCCCCAAGTTTAATGAAAACAATCACAACAATAAATAGCAAAGTAATCTGAAAGAATTCTACAGGGCTCTTGGAAAGAGCTGGCATAAAATTCCTGAGCTTAATTCTTAGGATCCTTTTATGGTGGCCTAATTACAAAATAAATATGATTAACTAGAGTTAATCCATTAAGATGTGGCTTCAAAAGGGTTTTCCTTATGTGTAGTTCTTTACAACATAAACTTCTTATAATGTTAGCTAGTGTTGACTGGAGTAGAGAGTAGCTAAATCATTATAATAACAACACTAATTAAGAATGATGGATCTTAAGAGATTTCAGAAGTCCCCTGAGAACAGGAAATCTAGAACTAATCTTGAACTTACCGTTATTTAGCTTCACATAAAGTAATTTCTTAAGACCCTATAATCAGCATTAAGAAACTGTAAAGCTTTTTGCATTCCTTCTATGCATGTAAATGTGAATATTATGAGCAACCTGACTAATATACATACTCAAAACCCCACATGATAATATTTCTATTTGTTTGTTAATAAGTCTGCCTTTTTGCTCAGTGTTCAAGTCAGAACTTGAATAGCAGCATCACTAGAAAACTTATCACCAAAGCAGGATCAAATAAAAAATATTCCCTTTAAAAGATAAATAGTCCTAATAGTCCTAGTTATGTACGGAAGTGGGATCTGATATCTGGGTCCAGCCCCACATACTGGTAGCAGTTTAAAAACTGGAAAAAAAACAACCATAACTCAAATTTCCAGTGGCTTACCGTACAATTATATGTCCCCAGACTGTTTAAATATACATTTTTTAAATTACTAACATTTTGTACTGGAATGTGACATTAGTAGATGAAAATGCAAATATCTAGATCTTCTTTAATATAATTCATTTATTATTATGATGTTTATGTTTATAAGAAATCTGGTCCTGAAGAAATTTTTACCTCTCCATCAGCAGACTTATTTATATATGGGGAGTAGCTAAAGGAACATGTGGAATTAAAGGATGATGTATTAGTTTCTAAATAAATACAAATTTAATATTTTAAAGCAACAACATTTTATCCTCTTACAGTTCTGGAGGCCAGTAGTCTGGAAGGAATCTTATAGGGTTAAGATGGAGGTGTCTGCAGGGATGGTTCTTTCTGAGGCTGTTACATTGGAAGCAGGTCTTTTGCTGGGAATGGAGGGGTAGCAGCATGGTGGGAGGTTTGATGGAAGATGTGCATGATGAGAAATAGCTGTATGATTAATGAGAAAAAGAATAAACACAGGAAACACAGAAGGCATATTGATCAAGAGACAAGGTCTGATTTTGGTTGAAGATTGTGAATTAATCCGTGGGCTCTGCAGATTTTTATATAGATAAGAAGAGAAGGTTCGATGTTTCTTTCGCAGGGATGTATGGTGGAGTTGATCCCAGGTTTCTGGGCAGAGGCAGTGGTAGGCCAGGAAACAAGGAAGTTGACCCTTTTGAAATGATAAATAACAGATTCTAAGCTAGTTGGGGGAAAAGGAAAGAGAGATTAGTGAGAGTAAGTGAGGAATCTAGGAACAGGAGATTGTGGACGTAGACTAGGGGGCACTAAATTTAGATTTTGGGAGCTAAAAGAGCCCCAGCTGAGTGTGGGCATGGGCGTGCACATCTGAGGAGGGTCAGTGACACACTGTACTGGAGTGAGGAGTACGAGATGAGAGTACTGGGTTACCCATTCTTTGAGTAGTTATTTAAGTCAATTAAGAAGATGGAAGGACTCGTGTCTAGAAGAAAGAATGTATGTGATTGCAAAGTTGACTGTTGAGAGAGTGATTCTTTAGTGGTAAACCAAGAGTCATGTGGCAACTAAGGCAAAAAAACAAAACAAAACACCAAACAAAAAGGCAGAAGGTAAATTTGATAAACACTTGGTGACTATTGGAAATTTTCAATGGAGTAGGGTTATAAAGGGCACAGTAGAAGAGTTTGGCCAGAAAGAATGCTGTAGGATATTGCATTAGAGGATGAGAAGAAGGGATCACAGAGAATTCTTATAAGACAACATCAAGGGAGAAGGGAGGCCGAGGAATGACTCGATTCCATGCAGTGAACCTAAGTTATGGTGCTTGGGCTGAAGGCAACAGTAAATCCCTCCTAGAGGTGGCTCTAATGCTCAGAGAATCTACCATCCCGCATAACCCGAGTTTGTTCAGATCCAGGATTAATTCAATGACTTGGTAATAGTGGGATTCAAATTCTTTTCCGCCTGCCTGAACACAGAAATCTTTCCTTTTCTGGCCATTTTCCCTTTTTCAGGCTTGTCCCTTAACATCAGCAAATGAAATGTAACAAGCATTTTCAAAATGCACAAACCAGTCAGAAAATAAGACCTGCCACCCTACCCACTCTTTTTAAGGGTGAGCGAAGCCTTTCTAGACACTCCACCTCTGTCATCTTTTACGTTTAATTGGCCAAAATTACATCGGATGCCCATGACTAAGCATGGTTTGGCAGAGTTAAAGAGAACAGCATGATTAGCTGACAGCAACAAATATTTACCTCCAAGGGCTGGGAGAGATCCAGCTTTTTTGGAAGAGAAATGGGGACTCTGGTTAGGCAACAAATGGTAGTGGCAAAGGCAAGGAACACCATGCAAGGGAGTTTGGCTCTTATTTTGGTCTGTTGATAACTGTGTGTCTCGGAGCAATGCACAGCCTCTTCCCCTGTAGAAGTGAAACTTGGTTTATGCAAAATGCCCAGCCCACCAAAGGTACTGAAATATCAGCTGCAGCTGCTTATTTTTAATTACTATATTTTTAAATTCTTGGGGCTGATATTTTAAGACAAGCTAAAAGTGCCCACTTTAATGCTGACCTTTAATTATTCTGCTCCTATAAAATAAATGAAAGAAGAGATTATGGGACCAAAAAGTGAAAATTGACTATGGGTCCTTCTAATTCCAGAGGCCTTACTTTGAACACTCCTTTCAAATAGTGTCAGAAGTCTCTCAAAAGAGAATTTTCTTCTAACTATATGCTGTATGAAAGTCAAAGAGCTTGAGAAGTTTTACAAGGTTTTAATTTTTCTTGTAAATCTTTCTAAGTATGTCAAATAATAAGCAACACAAACTGATCACAGAAACATATAAATTTGACTTTAAAAGTCATTTAATGTAAGCCACTTATTTTAAGATGGAGAAACTAAAGGTATTTAAGAGGCACTCAAGGTCACACGTGAATATAAATGTTGGAACTTCAGGTGGTTTCTGAGAACTCCACATCTAGGGCTCCTTTTTACTTACCACACCACTCCGAAGGACTCATTTTTTGCTACCAAAAATGCAGTATTTTGTTTAAAAATTGCATCTCTTTAGGTAGTTTTTAAGGACAATCCTGTCACTAGCTCTATGTATACTGTATATTAATATATATTATGTTAATTATATATAACTCTATTATATAAGGTAAGAATTATTAGTAATATACATTTGCAATGAGATTACAAGCAAATTATTTAGATGGGTTAGTTAGAAATTCTGTCTCAAGCTACCCCTGTCACTGCTTTTTATTGAGTTTTTTGCTACAGTGTACCATGCCCTATGTTGGAAATAGTCAATGACATCACTGGCCTATAACTGGTGAGCTCTTCCCTGATTCCTTTTTCTGCCAAACATGAGGATCATTTACTTTGACCCCCTTATACATTCTTCAAGGAACTCCTGTTTGCCTCCAAAGAAAATATTTTTCGCTGTGTCTTCCAATGTGGCTTTGCTGTATTATGACTCTTGTTCAAACAATAAAAGTGAACAATATGTACTAGGCATAAAACAACTTCGTAGAGATTAAGCATTTCAACTGAAAGGTAACTGAGGTTTTGGGGAAAATCTAAAAGCATGTTAAGCAACCAAAGGAAGGGCAAGGCTTTTTATCTCTAACCCTTAAAGATCGGAGAGTTTGGAAAAAGTTAAATTAAAAATTTTAAACTGCTAAATGTAAATGTGTTCTCTTTATCAAACTTTCTTTCAAACTCCCAGAATTTATGAGAATCCCTTTTGCTCTCTACCTCTCTCTTTGTATAAAAGTGCTTTGGTTTCTCCTATCTTAACCGTCTTCTCTAAGTCTTACTATTCTTTCTAGCTACTGCCTTTAATTCTTCTTTTCACTTCCCAGCTTTTTAGTTGAATGATAAAGCCCCTATCCTTCCCAGTGCTCAGTACAATGGCTTATTCCGGGTCCTAAATCGTCTTATTCTCTCATTTCTCTCCTCCTTCCTGTCTCTCGCATATGCATATCATTATCAGTTTCAAGTGTAGCCTTATCTTTCACAATGCTCTCTCTTTGGCATACGTCATTTATTGTTAAACCTAAAACCTTCATCCAGGAAAGTGATTCCCACTGAATATCTAGCCATCTCTCCTCTCACAGGTCTACTTTTCCAGTCATTTGCCAAGCATTTCTACTTGGTTAGCCAGCCATCAGCTCACATTTCATGTGCCCAGAATGGAACAACTTCTCACTTTACAAGACTCCTTAGTCTCTTGATGTCTGTATCTTTTATTGTCTCCCAAATTATCACTTTACAAAGACTCGAAGCATAACAACCATCACTCTGCTGGGTCTGCCACTTCCATATCCCTTCAGTCTTGGAGTGTCTGTGAATAATTTCTTGACAACGCCTCTTGCATTTAATCCATTTTTCCCTTCTTCAAGTTGTCCTATTTTAGGCCATTTGATATTATTTGTCTTATTGAAGCAATCTTTCTGTCCCCATCTGCCATCCCATCTTTCAGTCTAATTCTGATCCCTCCTGCACTCTAAAAGCAAATTCATCTTCCTGCATTATCACTCTGATTATGCCATTCTAAGTGAAATTTTAGATGACTCCCGTATTGGAAAAAATCTCTTTAGTCACTCATTAAAGACTTTTTCCAATGTAAAAGCAGTGTATCTTCCTATTCTCATCTTTCTTCTCCAAAGCACCCCTGCTCCACTAATTGGATCAGTCACCACTTCACAAAATGCTGATGCTCTTGCTGGCGTCCTTCCCAGAAGGCCTTTTAAACTGCTCCCCACCAGAGCAGCTGGTAACAGGGAGCTCAGCTCTTACCTCTTCTGCAAAATCTGCCCTGACCACTGTGGCATGGAGTAATCTTTGCTTCCATAAACTTGGATGGCATGTATTAACCAATCAGTTCACTTTGCAGAGCCATGCACTGGCATGACAACCGGTTTCATCATTACCTTAAACTTTTATTAGAAATCTATTTTCAAGAACTCAGTCTATTTTAAATTTTACTGCAGATATGCTTATTTCTATTTACTTACTTTTAAAAAATCTTTAAGACAAGGGCCATGTTCAACTTTTACTAACTGCTTTCTGGGAAGTATTTAGAGAGAGAGAACTGAATCAAACATAATCCTGTCTATATGTAGCAGCACTCTGATGAGACAGATTGGTGGAGAAATGATCAATTGCTAAATGTTGTTAAAAACTATCAACAACAGAATCTAAAAAACAAACACTAAGCAGACAATCAGAGAGGGAAGAGAATCAAAGATATGGGGAACATCTAGAGGGGTGTCAGCTGGGAGGGGGAAGGGGAAGAGAGGGGAAAAGATGCAGGGATTAAGAAGCATAGTTGGTGAGTGTAGAATGGATGGCGGGTATTAAGAATAATACCGGAAAAGGTAGAGACAAAGAACTCACATGGGTTATCCATGGACATAAACTAAGGGGGGTAAGATTGCTAGAAGGAGAGGGTGATGGGTGGAGGGAAGCAAAGGGGAAAAAATTAGGGCAAAGGTACTAGCAAAATCTAAATAAATAAATAAATAACAGAATTGCCTAAGGGAGAAAAGTTATAATAAAAATATGTGTGGGGTCTAGTTAGGATAAAAAGGATAGAGATGACCAATACTATGAGGAGTGTTCAGAAAAAGCCACCATGGCAGATGAGTCTAGAAAGACTTTATAGAGGGTAGTGCTAAAGATGAGTCCTCCTTTAGTATCATGTTTCATTCTTATAGAGAGCAGTGAGCATGCCAAGAGAAGGGAAGACTGTAATTAAGTGAGGGAATAGATCACAAGAAAGCTAATCTTCAATAGGTGCATTTTCCAGTAAGACAGAATGCATAAAAACTGAAGTCATTTGCTCTGGGTGGTGGCTCAGTGGATAGGTGCCAGTATGCCAACCTGAAGGTCGCTGATTCGATCCCCAGCCAGGGCACATAACCAGGTTGCAAGCCAGGTCTCCAGCCAGGTCCGTAGCTGGAGGCAGGTAAAAGGCAACCACACATTGATGTCTCTCTTCCTCTCTGCCTCTATTCCTTCCTCCCTCTCTGGCTGGTGCCTTATCCACTCTGCCACCAGCCAGGGCTGAAGTCATTTTTAAGAACAAAGTAAGCTGTCTAGTTTGACTGAAACATATGTGTTTCCTTGGTCATAAAAATAAAAATAAAAATAAAAATAATTATAGGTGATGTGGATTTAGTTCATGTTATTTTTTTATTCCTATCTAAAGGAACTTTCATTCATATGATTCCTTCTATAAGGGAATGTTATGATAAAACCCTTATGTATATTGTTTGAATTTTGTGTTGGAGAGAACATTACCTGAGTTTGGCTTTTTAGACTCTATAATTGGCAAACTCTATCTACCTGGTGGCCTCGCCTCAAGTCCATGTAATTATTGTGAAATAATCTTAAGGTGATCAATTATCTCTTCATTGCCTTGGATATAGAAAGTTTCCACCAATAGTTTTCAAGTAATTGGAGAGATACAGAATGACAAGAAGTTCTGTTTAAAGGTAGCATAAGTAGCTACTATAATTGGTTAGGACTTGAAAAAATAAAACTTCTGGCCACACTGATTTTTTCCCTTATTTATGATCAATATAAAGATAATGCAATATGAAAATGAAAAAGGGAATTAGTTAAATAAGAAAAGCATTGGTTTTATAGCAAAACCTATTTAATACAAAGTAGAGTAAATAAATCAGTTTGAATTCTGTTTGTATATTATAAATGAACTGCAAAATTAGTCATTCTGCTTATTTTAATCATTGTCACTTTTTGGATAAGAAATATAAAGGGACATTATTGATTCTTAAATGGAAAAAGAAATGATTGATTCTGAAGCACCAGCTAAATTACATGTGTTATTTCAGCTAAATTACATATGTGTTTTAAAAGACTTACCTTACAGTGTCTCGGCAGTTCATTTATTCTTATATATTTGCATTTTGCTTTTATCATGCTATAATTAGTACATGGTTAGCACATGATGTACACCAATAGCACATTTCCCAATTAAAAAATCAAAACCAATTGAGATTTGGAGTAGCTTGTAGCATTTTCATGAAGAATCAATGTGCTTCCTTGCACTATAGTTAAATCCACAAAGTCAAGATCATCTCTATCTACGTCCCATGTATTCTCACTTGAGCCAAACCTGATAAAACTGTACCCAATGAAACTGTGGCTTTGCCGAGGGGTTTGTACACTCAAGCCTGACAATTGGTATAATTGAGCAGCCAAGTAAAACCCTGTCACCATAGATTTTGTTTTCTCCAGTGCCAACAGCAATACAAGTAATTCAGATTATGCCTTTAGATTTTCATTTTGATTAAACACTTAAAATAAGCAAATGTTATTTCTTGGAGTGGAATAGAATACCAACTTTTAGAGAGGGAGCTGAGTCAGAGTTAAACAGAAGCGTGGAGGGCTTGAGGGTCAGACCAACATGGGTTTGTATTTCATTCTAGGTTTTTTTTTTTTTTAGTTCTATAACTCAATCCAGGCTTTTTGTAATTTTCTTATCTCTAAATGATAGGATAGTTCCCACAGTTTATAAATCGATGTGAACATTCTGGCTATAGAGAAGGCTTACAAAATATACTTATTAAAGATGCTATTATTTAGGCAAGTATTAACAGTGTTAAAATATTACATTTGGAATCCTCCTTTGCTTTGAAATTGACTCAGGAGTTTAGGTTGTAAAGCTGTTATGCAGTCAATTATGTGGTATTTTAATGGTGGAATGCTGCCTTTCTGATCCTTACATGGGCCCATTCATATCAGGATGGTGAGGCCACGGGAACAAGACAAGAACCTCCTCTAATTATTTTAATCATGAACAAAAAGTGAAAAATAAAACTTCATTAATGGATAAGCCCTTTAGAAACACAACAAGTAAATATGGAAAGAGCAAAAGAGCACTTTTAATGTTGACCCAAGGAGCTTGATATTTTAATATACATATATGCATTATATATATACAGACTATACACATATACACATACACATACATACAGGGTGGGGCAAAATAGGTTTACAGTTGTTTGTATGGAAAATAATACAATTATTAATAAATAATAATACCGGAATCAACTGTTTCAGGTACTGCAAGGGTAAACCTACTTTGGCCTTACCCCGAAAATAGTATATGCTCTTTCTTACTAAGAAGTCAGATAGACATCAGGGTAGACAGAGAAATGATTCTGCTGTGAAAACGCTCCGTGTGCCCATACCCCACTTTTTCAAACAAACTAAAGGCCCAACTTTCCCAGAGTGCAGTGGGTGTTGCAGTTCTTCGTAATTGTGATGGCTGAGCGTCCTTGGCTGTGAGCGTGCAGGGGTGGTGCAGCAGTCCCACTAACCCTTGAATGGTGCCCAGGAGAAAACCTCGGTGTCGATGATCGAAGACAGCAACTCAGGTGGCTCATGTCATTCATTCCAGCACCAACAGAGATTCAGGCTAGGCCTTGACCTCACATTTGTCAATGGTGTTTCCTTTGGCAAATCACACTTTTCCAAAGATCTCTCTCCACCCGTGACGTGAACGGAGGCTGCTGCTTGCTCTACCTGGCTGGACTGTTATGAAGCATTAAATGCAATTCCAGATGATTAGCTACGAAGAAAACTTTGAGTCATTGGCGGGTGTCCAGGGCCTCTTCTGCTGCAGCCTCTTTCAATGGTTTTGTGAGCCCCATTGACTATAGAGATACAAAGAGAAAAGAATGTTTAGGAGCTTTATGACTGTCACTTATATTTGAATTTATATTTCAATTCTTATAGCAAACATATTTCTGGTAATGAAATGAAGTATGAACTTCCAGATGGAACCTTGAGGCAAAAGGGACTTTGGGGTCAGGCGGACAGGGATTTTGTCCCATTGAGCTTCATGACCCTGCCCACATTCTTCTATCCTCTCCCCTTTAAATAATCTGGAGAGTTTCTGCAATTCCAGAATATGGTAAATTCATATTTATTCTTTCAGAATTAACTTTAGATAGGAAGATTTTGGTTATAGGAGCTTAAGAAAACCCAGTGAGCACACACCCAGAAACCGATTTGAGCCATTGGGTTAAAATTTTCCCAGGTAAAATTTGAAAATTTGATTCAAGTCCTTTTAAGTTAAGAAAAATGAAAGCATCTACCACAGCAAAGATACCATAAAATTGAAAGGCACTGTCATTCTTCATTACAAATCCTTCTATCTATTTTTGTAATTGGCAGGTAGATTTTCTTTATGTTGTGACTGGTTGGGTAGAATAAAATAAATTAATGCAAGTGTTTAAAAAACACTTGCCCTATTCCACCCAATTGGAAACAATAGGAAATGATGTTTCTCTTATAAGTTTGATACTTTTCAGCAAAGCTTTGTAACCATAATTTACTTCTTAATTGAGGGTTAATTATTCTAAAGCTAATAAAGTATAGCCTTGTTTTTTCCTGCACATAGATTTTATATTAAATACTAATTGCTACTTTAATATTATTGGCAGGTATTAGCAAGCTGTGGATTTATTTTATTGCATGTAGAGGGGTATCAGCTTGTTTATTTCTTATTTGTAAAGATGATCAATTACTTAAAATTTTTTTAAAGATTTTATTCATTATTTTTATATAGAAGGGCTGGGAGGGTGGAAGAAAGGGAGAGAAACATCAATGTATGGTTGTTTTTCACCTGCCTCCAGCTAAGGACCTGGCTGGAGACCTGGCTTGCAACCTGGCTATGTGCCCTGACTAGGGGATTGAACCAGCAACCTTTGGGCTTGCAGGCCAGTGCCTTATCCACTGTGCCACCAGCCAGGGCAATAATTTACTTTTTAATCCTGAATCAAAGCCATAGCTTGCTTCATGCTTTTTCTCCTGGCTAAAAATCATAATTAGCTATGACTCTAGTGTATTGCAAAATGACAATGATTTTGAGAACACATGAATCATATCATTCCAATCTCACAAGTAATGGTATTGCTCAATTTTATCACAGAAATTTAAAAGATTAAAAATTAAACAGAAATAGAAATAAATGCTATGTTTGATGGGGATGAAATTATTTTAATGGCTCATAGAATTGCATCTGTGAGCTAGATTGAAAGTGAACTTCAGATTTTGTTGTATTCTATTACTAACATAATGCACAATTTCTAAAGACTAATACTGTGGTTATGTCTCATAACCACATAACCACATATGGCACTTATTCAATAAGCACTTATTAAATAAAAGAAGGGACAAATGAATGAATAAATATGAAATTCCATCCAAATTCTGTGAAAATTCCAAAATCCTGGATATCATTTCTGTCCAAAAATTAAAGTTTCTAAAAATGATAGTCTCTCTGTATCTCTTTCTTTACCCACATGTATGTCATTATATATATCATTATCTATCTATCTACATAATCATATATCACTATATATCATGATGTATATCATGATAGCTAGAGTATAATCTCCTATGTAAAGGACTAAATGGAATAACTGACAATCAAGCAATAAATTTAGCTGAGGTTATTATATTTATGGTAAAAGATATTATAATAATTAATTAGTTGTTATTTCTAGGCCACCTCCTTTTCTTCATAGCCAGAGTCTCCCCTCTGAGTCTAGCAATGGAACAAGAGCACCACTAGGTCCCAAGTCCAGAGCTTGGTGTGAACTAGGCTACCTGTCATTTCTTGGCTCATGCCTGGTCTTCAACCTTGGCTTACCAGCATTTTCTGTGAGTTTACTCCTTTCCTACAATAAATTCCATTTCTGCTTCAGTTTCTGTTACTTACAATTGAGAATTCTGTTCAGGAGGATACAAATGCCTTATCCTCTGTCTTATTTTCATGAAATATGCTTTCAATTTGTGATATAAATAATTGTTGACTTTTTAATATTGTTTCTGCCATATTTCCACTGGGATATTTTGATAGATGTCTGCTGTCTTCACTTATTCACTATTAATGTATTAGGTGGTATATATTGATATCCTATATATTATAATAATATAACATTAAATACAAATAATATTAAAAATTTATAACTATTTCTTCTTTAAATATTGGGGGACATCTCTTGACCTAAATGGAGACAATCAAACATTTTCCAACCTAGTTTTGAACTAAACAAATTTCTCATTCAGAAAAGAACTAGATCTTTGTATTTAAAACAAAAGCACCTAATGTATAATGTGGCATTTGGGAGGAGGGTTCTTGCAATTATAACAAAATCTAAGCCTAAAAAATTATACATGAACAAAACCCATTATAAATATATTAAAAAAAACAATTAGTTTGTATTAAGTCTCACTTCATAAAACATCCCATTTAAATTACAACAAATTCCCACAGAAATGCCAGAGGTAAGATTTTTGAGATGACAGAGGTCACAGCCTAGAGTTGCAGCATTGCCCTTCGGCAGATTAACCAGTAGCACTTCGGGGTTAATGTTGCAGAGAGATGTTCAGTTGCCTTCCAGCACAACTCCACTGCTGGAGTTAGAGCCCCAGTCAGGGAGGAAACCGTAACCTTTCTCATCATTGTAGTGTTGCTGGAGAGGGGGCTTCTGAGAGCAAAAACCAAGATGCTGGAGACCAAATCTGCACAGGTTAGAAAGAGCAGAGGGCCGGGCTCGGGCGGGGTGTGCTGTGGGCCAGGACTGCCAAGGAAGGTCAGCCATGTGTCACCAGTGCGGGCAGCAGGCACTTGGCACCGAGAAGGTGAGCCTTCAGAGAAATCAGCTGTCAGGCCTCTGAACGAGTAATCACAGACTGATCCTAAGCACAATCTGCAAAGGTTAATGAGGGCTCTGTCAGGAGGAAACAGGTTCCAGTGCACGATGCTGTGGGACAAGAAAACACCAGTGAGCCCAGAACAGAATTAGCAGGTTGGCGTCGGTCCCATCTAGGTCTGGATTCACAGGGTGAACTTTCTCACTAGCTCCTGCATCAGGAAAAGCAGAATGTGGACCTGTGGGCCTCACTGTATAGTATTTACTGTTTACTGAATGGACACATCTGCTTAAAATTCTTTTTAAAGATTGTTTTCTTTGGAAAGAACTGATGAGTCATGTTTGACATTTCCTTTGCATTTCCATTTGCATGCTTTTAAAAATTTTGTCCTAGGTTTTAGATACTTCACAAGTGTGTTGGTTTCTTACGGCTGCCGTAACAAACGGTCAGGCACGTAGCTGCCTGAAACAGGATATGTTTACTTGTTTACAGTTTGGGAGGGCAGAAGTCCAAGATGAGTTTCCCGAGGCTCAAGTCAAGGCGACAGTAGGGCTGGTGCTGCTGAAGACTCTAGGGAAGAATCTGCCTCCTTGCCTTTCCCAGTGTCTAAAGGCCTTTAATATTTAGCTCATGACTCCCTTCTATCTTCAGAACCAGCAGTGTGGCAAGTTTAAAGGTTTCTCTCTTCCATCCTGACATCATCTCCCCCTGGCTCTGAACCTCCTGCATGCCCGCTACGGGAGCCCTTGTGATGACCTTCAGCTTAGGCTGATAGTCAGGGGGACTTCCTGCCTCAACACCATTAGCTGAATGACATCTGCCAACTCCCCTTTGCCAAGTAAATGTCACCGTCATAGGTTCCTGGGATTAGGCTGTGGGTATATATTTTTAAAGCCTTTATTTATTTTTACAGAAGAGAAGGGAGGGAGAGGCAGAGAATCATCGATGTGTGAGAGAAATACTGACTGGTTGCTTCTAGTACAACCATGTCTGGTTGTACATGCCCCAGCTAAGGGACTGGGTACACAGCTCAGACGTGTGCCCTGACCGGGAGTTGAACCAGTGATGTTTTGCTTTGCAGGCTGATACCCAACCAGCTGAGCCATGATGGCCAGGACAGGTTGTGGATATTAGGGGGAGATGGAGTGAATTATTGTGCCCACCACACTAAATTACATAACTGGTGTCTGTTTAAAGTTAGAACCTATCTGACCTTTGGGATAGGGTTCTGATGTCCACTGTACGTAAACTTAGAGAATGCTTTGCTAATAAGACTGACTTCATTCCTGGTGAGTTGTACCAAATAGAGGGCAAGGGTGTGTGTGGGGTGTGTGTGTGTGTGTGTGGCTTGGATATGCAGGATAATTCAAGTCAAAGCTTACTAGATGAAAAGTACTAAAACTACATGGAAACTATGTTTATTTAAACAAGGAGAAAAATGTTTCTGCATAAGGGTCACATTGAACATTTGCAGAGCTGATTTTATTTTAAGCAAAATGAAAAATAGTTTTATCAAGTCTATAAGTAGAAGCATGTATATTCTAACATGTTATATTGTCTAGTTTTAGAGTAGAAGGATGCCAAGTGATTTTGGTTCAGCTTTTCATCTACTAGAATATTAAATAGGATCATGTTTAAGAAGTAGTAATGCTATCATTAACTTTTTATGTTTTGTCTTAAAATAAGGCCCATGGTTATAAATGCCAAAGCTAACTAGGCCTTGGTTAGTTCTTCTCTGCTTTAAATAAATTGTTGTTTACATATACCACAGGGAGAAAGTTGTATTTTTATAGGAAGTATTCTACTATAGAGGTACCACAATACTTCACTATCTGCTAATATTTTGGCCTGGGGTGCAATTATTGAGGGTGATACTATTGTGGAAAAAGAAGGGAGAGTATAAACATTTTCTGGCTTCCTTATTCTTTTCATTTCCCTCCTTCTTTTTAAGAGAATAGTGCTTGAAAATATGGGTACCATATATAGATTACCTGAGTACAAATTCTTGTCTTTACAACATCTTGGTTGTGGGTTTTGGACAAGTTATTTGACTACTGTGTGCCTCGTTTTATTATTGTTTCTTTTTGTTTGTTTTTTTTTTCATTTGCAAAGTACCATTTGCTAGTAGTTGCTACATAAGATGGTTTTAAGGATTAAATGAATCATCGCATTGGAGGTGCTTAAAACAGTGCTTAACAGATAAAAATACTCAATAGCTATTAAAATAAATACTCTGAATTTGTGAAAAGTTCAATGTGTGGCAGTTCTGAAGGCTTCAATAGTGTTTTGGACTCCAATACATCAGCATGATTGTCAAAGCATAAAATTATATTCAAGAGTATATTGAAACAATCTTCTATATTTCTGATAATTGTTCTACTCAATGTCATTCATTAATGCTATTATGATTTTTATCCCCAATCATATTGGAAGCTTAGTTAAATGCTTCTACCAGGCTTACCTGTCTAATTTAGATTTCAGACAACCACATCATTGCTATCCACCCCCAATCTCAGTATTTACCATTTAAGTGGCAACATTTTAGTGGCAGGCATTAAATAATTGCCACTAAATGAGCCGAATGTACCTGTTGTAATGTCACTTTTAAATGCTTTTTAGTATTAATTTTTTGAACTTGGCAATTTCTATTTCCATACATTTTTTGAATGCTATATCTAGATAAAAATAAACCCAGTTCAGGTTGGGTTTTTTGTTTTTTTTTTTCTTTTTTGGAATGTAAACCATAAGGACATATAACCCAGAAGAAATTCCTCAAAGCAGCTCAAAATTCTCTCTGAACTAAGTAGAAAACTTGAACAGAAATGATAATTTTAGGAGCTGTACAACTGCAGAATAAGAAAACATTGTAGAACTTCACGGTTGTGAGCTTGGTGTGTTTTTCTGATGGTGTATGGGATCTTTTGATGTTTTTGACATTGGTGCCAGTCAACCATTAAACATTGATTCTGCAACTTTGGATTAGTTGCTAGTAGCTCTTTCATTGAAAACTAAAGATTTGGAAATCCAAATCTCAAAGTTATAGAAAAGAGCAAAGAAAAAATAGTTTCAATTCTTGCTTAGTCACAATAACTAGGAGATATTCAAATGGAATGATGCAATGCTTCTAGCATGTTTGATTTACTCACTGTAAACTAAATGAACTGTTCATGGGCCAGCCTTTTAAAAATAGATTTTACAAGTCAGGTGCATTTTAAGTGACATTAGTGTTCATGCTTCAAATTCCTTCCCACATTACTCGTTCAAACAATGTTCTGAAGTAGCCAAAGCTGTGTTTACATCATCTCCTGGGATTTTGGCCACAGAAAAGAATAAAAGAAAGAATGTTACCAGGGTAATTATCTCTATAGGCAGGAGTTTCAGGAACACAATTTTACACTGATGAAGAAATAGTTCAAACACCAATTTTATTTGGTGTAGGGATATTGTTCTTATTGGAGAAGAGTTTCAGCAGAATTCAAAGTCCTGGGCTGTAACAGTGGCTCCAGTTAGGGAGTTTCTATATTGAATAAAGGTCCTGGTGCTTCATACATATTATGTTATTTAATCTTCACCATCCTTTCATGTGGGTCCTACTTTTTATACCATTTTTGTCAGGGGAGAAAACCGAGACCCAGTTTTGCCCAGAGTTACATAGCTAGAGCTGAATTCCAAAGCCAGGGGTCCAGCCCCTTCAAGATCCTGTCATAGGGTTGGGCAGATGGAACTGGAATATTTTTTTTCTCCTGGATTCGGTTTTACCTTTAATATTTCAGAATTATTTGGTATAGTTAAGTGAATAGAACTCATTACTGCTAACATTTTTTTTTTTTTAATTTTATTGTGTTGTATTACATCCATCCCCTTTTTGCTCCCCTCTGTCCCCCCACCCACCCACCCATTCCCCCCAAAGTCATACATTTTTTTAAAGAATGACCTTATTCCCTTGGTATGTATTTAAGCATACTTTTTCAGCATCTTTTATTCCTGTGATATTATTTATACATATGCCTTAATACCACAGATAAAGCACATGTGAAAAATTCACTGAATGTTAATTATATTTATGTCCTTGCTGTCTGTTTTTCCCATATCAAGCGTTCCCGACATTTGTATATAGTAAATAATTAAATATTTTTGAAGACAATATGAACAAACAGGGACATTATTTAGGATAGTTTGAGATCTTAACCCATCTGATTTAAAAATTAAGGTTTTATTTTTTTAAATGTTATCACCTTAACTCAAGTTGTTTTCAAGGTTAAATAAAATTCTCATTCTCAAATTTATAATTTAGTTTGAATATCTTCAGCAGTGACATTCAACTTGGTCAAATATATTTTCCACATCATTTGTTATTATACGTTCCCCTGACTAGGCTAGGTATATTTGCAAATATGAAATGAATACATTTTTTTCTTTTGGAGAGGGAATGAAATGAATACAGACTAGGTTACCAGAAAATTGAGAAAGTTTCAATCTTGAACAATGTATATATTTAAGTTTAGACCCCTTTTAATTCACCAGATGAATTATATGCCAATAATAATCCTGGAAAAATGAAACAAATGGTGTTTAGTTAGCTTGCTTACATATATTGCATAATTATTGTTTTTAAATTGATTTCAATTTTAATTATTATTATCATTAAAATAATTTTGGAAGTTTTCTTGACATTGTATTTTTGATCTTTATATTAGGAAGTTAATAAAGAGTGAAAAAATAAGGCTTGGTTTAGGTCCCTGGATACCACTGAAAACTTGAAACAATTAATTGCACACATTTGCCAACTGCACCTGAAATAAATAGTATTCCTTTAGCTGCTACAAATGTATTTTGGAAACAATTCCTCATGCCATTCTTAATGAAGAAGACTTAATAAAATGACTAATCTTTGTCCATAGTTTTTATGGCTAACAAACCTAAACATACACACACACACACACTTATGCACACAATTTTAAGAGTTTTAAGAATTTAGGCAAGCCCTCTGATGGCTTTGAAATGATCTAAAATGTATCTCAGTGGTATCAACCAATATGTCCGTATCATGCTTCACACTGAGGACTCTGATTTCTGAAGAAAGCTGGGCCACTCTTTGAAGAGGGCGAGCTATAATCAAGTGCTGGTACCTCTGACGAGTCTGTCACTTAAAGGGCAGGAAGAGCTACATGTTGTCGCCGCTGTGTTCTCAGAGCCTGGTCATGCCTAGTGCAGGGTAGATTCTCTATACATATTGGAATGAATGAATGAATAACTTAGTTGTCCTTCCAACTTTCCTTTCCCTGATTTGCTCACAAATATGATGCACAGAGTGCTCTTATGAAAGAGAGGACTGCCATCAGGGTTCCTTAAAGCCTGAACGAGCTATGACATGAAGAATACAAAAATGAGCCAAAGATCTCGTTTCTGGCCGTGTGCTGGTGGGGAGCAGGAACTGAGGGTTGAAGGGAAGTTTTCAGGGGGAGCAGACATCCAGGCAGGAGTTTGTGAAATGGCTGGCCTGTGCTGATGGGGGAGACCCTCAGCAGGGCTGCGTCACAGGTCACAGGCAGTTTGGTAAGACATGAAGGTGGGTAGGTTTAACCAGGTTGTCAAAGGCCCAGAATGCCGAGGCAACGCTTTTGGGTGGTAGAATACAGAACGTTAACAGAGAGCCAAGGAGATGAAACAAAGGACATTCTTAAGATGGCAGGAGGTTTTACTTGGGAAAAGCCATCACCATCCTTATGGGGTATTTTGAAATGACAACTGCACAGGAAAAGTCTTTTACCCTTAGCAGGAAAGCAATGCCAAGACTGTGGATTTCACCATCATGTGGCAGCTTCCAGGCACATTTTTGGATAGAAGGCATTCCTTACAAAAGCCCCGAGGGACAACTTGAAGCAGGCATTTCAAGAAAACCTGCCCTCAGGAGGTCATGAGCCTATTGGTGGAGTGGGTTTGCTTTCCTATCATGAGCATGTTCATACAATGAGTAAGTCATTGTGCAGAACTATGTCAATATTTTTTTGTCTTGAATTTTTGTACTCTCTCATAAAAATCATCCTTCCAGATTTATTTTCTTTTAAAATGTAACCTAGAACATTTCCCTTACAGAATTCTTACTTGTAAATGGAAGGCTATGCATATTGAGCTATATTAAACAACAAAAAAACATTTTTATGAAAGTATGTCCAACTTCCTGAACTTCTTTGAATGAACATCTATGTGTTTATTAACTATTATGTACTATATACTCTTAACAGTTTTATAGTTTCTTCTATGTGTAAGAGCATATCTATGTCACTTCCTGGATATTTAATGACTGTTTAAGTAAATGGAGAGTTAAATATCAAAGGGATATTATTGCCTTAAAAGAAGAAAAGATATTGTTTTCTGGCTATCTTATTCTTTTCTTTTCCTCCCTCTCATTTTTCTCCTTTCTTCTCCATTTCTTTCCTTTTCAAGTTAACACCTAATATATGACAAAGAAAATGATAGTGGTTTCAATAAAATGTCAGAATATGCATTTGTTATGCCACATGTAAAAATAGCAGATTGAAAAACTTCAATGCATTGTTTATATGCAAATACATTTTGCTAAGTACAAGTGATCCTTATCTGTTTATTAAAACAAGCACAACAGGACTTGGAAAATGTTTTTAGTATTTAGAGCTATTCTTTGCAGGAAAAGCTAAATGAGTCATGCCTTTGACTGAAAACAAGACAAAGCAATCCCAACACATTTCCTGACTACCAAGTAGGAAGACAGGAATTTTGCCCAGCGAGTTGTTTTTTTTATACTGGCATATGCCAATTTTATATTTACATTTTAAACTAGTTTATAGATATGCAATAAGGGCATTTTAAAATATACTAGAGAATACATCCATACAGGACAATTCCTAAAGTAAATGCTAAAAGAGATAATTCAATTTAAATGCTCAAAGGGATTGAAAAAGGCATATATTCTACAAGTGTCTTTGGACTTGTTCTTTTAAATTTGTTTTATTTGACTTGAAGTCTCACATCATTTAATATTAAGATTAATGAATTGTGATGTTTAGGGAGGCATCCTGTAGTCAAATTTTCTAAGGAATATTTGAATG
The DNA here is from genome assembly GCA_004026585.1 of Noctilio leporinus. Classification (NCBI taxonomy): domain Eukaryota; kingdom Metazoa; phylum Chordata; class Mammalia; order Chiroptera; family Noctilionidae; genus Noctilio; species Noctilio leporinus. Next base: position 180,554 of record PVIW01002400.1, read on the forward strand.
CATGAAAATGGAAATTATTGTTATGTAGGTATAGGTAAAAAGTACATATGCATACATCAGTATATATATATTTATATTTATAGGCATAATGATCTACATATATAAGATGTATAAATTTTTTAAATGTTGAAATAGCTATTTGTCACTCATCTTATTTTATTATTTTTATTACATATTATGCCATTTTGAGAAGGTTTAGATGATTAGTTAGACGGCTAGAGTTATAGATAATAGATAGGCAGAGGCCCTGTATTTCAAGTGAGTAAATACACAAAAGAGCACTTTATTATTTTAATTTTATTGTTAATGCCATTGCAGTTGTCCCACTTTTTCTCCCTTTGCCTGCTCCACTCAACCTGACCCTTTCTTCCATAATCATTTCCCCACCATTGCCCATGTCCATGGGTCCTTCTATGTTCTTTGACTAGTCCCTTCACCTTCTTTCAATCAGCCCCCACCTCCCCCATTTTCCTCTCATAGCTGTCAGCCTGTCCCATGATTCTTTGCTCTGTTCTATTTTGCCATTAGTTTATTTTGTTCAAAAGAGTATTTTAAAGAGATGTATATGTACATCAAACAAGATGTGGTGGTATCCCAATGAGTACTTAAAGCTCTATCATTAACATAGTATATTTTTCTGAGGCAGCAAGTTACAGAATTGTTTTAGATGAAACTAATGGTTTTATCTTAAAAACCAACTTGCTGTGTAGTTCTCAGACAGTTATAGTGAAACCTGGGAGTTTTGGTTGGCTCTTTAGTATACACTATCCTTTGTCATGACCCGTCTTTCAATGGAAGCTTTCGAGAACACCTGGCCAAAAGAGGACTGACCTCAAGCCCTGCCCTGACCTTCCCTGTCTTTCTCCTGCCTCTGAGTTTTTCAATAATATGACTTTGTTTCTGAGCCTGTATTGTGAGATTTGTCTAGTCCCTTAATAAAACTGCCATTATGATTACACTGTTCCTAAATTCTGACGTTAGGTTTTTTCCTTTACGTGGAGCAGAGTGACATTTGCACCTGGGCCTAAAAGGCTCCTTGGGAAATAAAGGGATCAATGCCAGTAATTGTTCTCAGAATCTCACATTTTTAGTCTCTACCTGTTAGTTATGGGCCAGGCAGGTAACACAATTATCTGGATTATTTGGACTTTTGGTGAAACTTGAATAAAGAAATGATTAAAAGGGAACCCAGCAGGGACAATGAGGCAAAGAGATCGGCAACAGTAGAAACCATCATCAGGCCGGAATCCAGAAGAAGAACAAATGTTACCAAAGCCTGGTGAAGACTAAATCCCTGGCTGCTGTGTGCAGAACCCCAAAGCAGGAAGGGCCTGGGTAAAGAAATATCCAGCCCCTGTCTTTTCCTCCCCTGGCCTCTTAGGGTGACTCTCGCTGCCTGAACCTAGCAACACCAGAGTGCGGGAGGGTGAGGGTGGTGAGATCCTGGGGGCCACCTTCCTCAGGCACAGAGCAGGACGAAACAAACACGAACTAGCAAGTAGGCAGGAGGTGAATGAAAAGTGGCAAATGGGTGATAACCAGCAAGTCAGTTTCCAGCCAATCCCCCAGCTTCGATCCTGTCGCTAAGAACCAAGGATTTTTGTTTGTTGTTTTTGCTTGTTTTTAATGAAGCTGGTTTTCTATTTTGAGGGGATGGAGAGGCACCTTGTGTGTTCAGATCTGTGACTTTGGTGCAATCATTTGCTTTAAATTTTACACTAAGAGTGAACAACTTGGTTAACTCACATAATTTTTATTCTGTGAAAGATGTCTTTGTTAAGTGCCATGGTGCTTTTAGCACAAAGCTGATAAAAGTTAATCTCTGTATACTGGCATATTCATGCATTATCTTTTTTTTTCCAACACAGCCAACCTGTGAGACTTTTCAGTTATACTATTTTGATACCAAATGCCCAATATGTATAGATCTGACATATATAAGAAACCATTGTGTTTAAAATTTAAAGTGTAAGAAATTGTATATGAAATTAAAAATAAAAGGAAAGAGAAGAAAATGGTATGGCTAACAGAAGAGGTAACTTGGAGAGGTGGTTTCCTTTAACACATTATTAGAAAATATCTTTCCTAATTTTTCCTAATTTTCCTAAAATTTCCTAATTTTCATCTACCACTTTTCCAGGAAAGTGGTAGATGAACGTAAGGCCTTGCGGCTTTAAATTACCAGACCTTTTAAATCAAGTTTTCAATTTGATGTATCAACTTTCACTTAACTAAAAATTTGATAGCATATTTATTATAATACATATAATAAAACCATCATAACTATGGAATTTCTTTTTGCTATTCATTTAGGTAATTTTCAAAGTTTATATGCACAGTACATTTTAGGGAGTGTAAACTCTTCATCTTGTTATTTAATGCTGTCCACAATAAATCCTGAAATAATGTTTTTATTCTCATAATTCACCTACCTTTCTTCAAATTTCATTACCTTGCGTTCTTGATGTTAAGGCTTTTCTCCTTAACATTCCTTGGCTTTGCAGTCCCTCTCCTGAGAAGTATTTTTCTTTCTCTACTTATCTAAATTCTGCCTGTGTTTCAGCATTTTTTAGATTACATTTTATTGATTATGCTATTACAGTTGTCCTGGTTTTCCCTTTTTCCCTCCTCCATCCAACACTCCTTCAGACAATCCACCCATCACTGTTTATGTCCATGGGCCATGTGTGTAAGTTCTTTAGCTACTTCATTTCCTATATTGGATGTTCTATAATTATTGGTAGATAATTAAATCTAAAAATATTGGTTTATTTTGTAATTTTATTGTTCATAGTTTTGACTTTTTTCTTCAGTTCCTTTAACATTGCATATAATAAAGGCTTGGTGATGATGAACTCTTTTAGTTTTTTCTTGTCTGGGAAGCTCTTTATCTGCCCTTCAATTGTAAATGATGGCTTTGCTGGATAGAGCAATCTTGGCTGTAGGTCCTTCCTTTTCATGACTTTAAATACTTCTTACCAGTTCCTTCTAGCCTGCAAAGTTTCTTTTGAGAAATCAGCTCAGAATCTTATGGGAACTCCCCTATAGGTAACAAGCTTTTTTCTCTTACTGTTTTTAAGATTCTCTCTTTATCTTTAACTTTGGCATTTTAATTCTAATGTGTCCTAAAGTGGGCGTCTTTGCATACATCTTGCTTGGGACTCTCTATGCTTCTTGGACTTGCATCCCAATTTCCTTCACCAAATTAGGGAAGTTTTCTTTCATTATTTTTTCAAATAGATTTCTAATTTCTTGCACTTTCTCTTCTCCTTCTGACACCCCTGTGATCCTAATGCTGGACCTCTTAAAGTTGTCCTAGAGGCTGCTTACACTAACCTCATATTTTAAAATTCCTTTTTCTTCTTGTTCTGATTGGTTGTTTTTGCTTCCTTATATTCTAAATCATTGATCTGATTCTCAGCTTCATCCACTCTATTATTGTTGTCCTGTAAATTTTTCTTTAATAATGAACAATGTTTCAACATGTTTAATATAAGCTATCTACACCTTGAGTCTCCAGCTAGATATAATATGAATTTACATTGTATTCTCTTTTAGCACCCACCCTACTCAATATTGCAGTTTAGTTATTGATGAACATTGCTAATCCTTTACCAGTACCAGAGATTTTGAGATGAGGACACCTATTACTCTGACTACAAAGGCACACATGTGGCATTTGTGCTTTTAACATGTATTACATTTGATCTGTTTCTAGAATATGCAGCATGATTAATAATGGCCCCTAATCATAGTGCAATATAAAAGGAATATTTAAATAAAATGCCTATTCATGAAGAAGCTGTGTCTGAAGAAAATTATAAATACCACTTCTAAATTCTAAATTTATGAAACATGAAAATTAGGGAATGCTCTGCATCCCACCAAGGATTATTTTCAAATGAATCTCCAAGAATATTTTAAAAATACAAGCTTTTAAGCCCTGGCTGGTAGCATAGTGGATAAGGTGCTGGCCTGCAAACCCAAAGGTCGCAGGTTCGACTCCCAGCCAGGGTACATAACTAGGTTGCAAGCTAAATCTCCAGCCAGGTCAGTAGCTGAAGGCAGGTGAAAAGTAACCATAGATTGATATCTCTCTCCCTCTCTGCTTCTCTCCATTCTCCTCTCACTAAAGTAATTAAAAATCTTAAAAAAAATTTTTTTAATAAAATAAAATATAAGCTTTTAAAAACTGTACCTGGCCCTGGCTGGTGCCAAAGTGAATAAGGCATCAGCCGGTGAACCCAAAGGTTGCTGGTTCGATTCCCTTCCAGGGCACATAACCAGGTTGCAAGCCAGGTCACCAGCCAGGTCCATAGCTGGAGGCAGGCGAAAGGCAACCATACATTGATATCCCTCTCCCTCTCTGCCCCTCTCTCCCTTCCCCTCTCTCTTGAAATAATAAATCTTAAAAAACAATAAAAACTCTATCTTATGTATTTTAGATATTAACCCAATGTTGGAGCTCTTGTTTACAAATATCTTCTCCTATTCTGTTGATTTGCTTTTGTTTTTGATGGTTTCTTTTGCTATGCAGAAGCTTTTTAGTTTGATATGGTCCCATTCATTTATTTTGCCTTAACTTTCTTTGCCTTTGTGTATAAAATCTCTAAAACCAAGATTCTTTACTTACTATCTAAGACTTCTATGTAATTTATTGGTTCAGATTTTATATTTAGGTATTTGATCCATTTTGAGTTAGTTTTATTATTTGGGACAAACTATACTCTAGTTTTATTCTTTTATATATGGCTTTCCAATTTTCCTACCACCATTTATTAAAGAGGCTTTTTTTTTCTCCATTACATGTTTTTGGCTCTTTTGTCAAAAATTAATGTACCCATATACATGTGGGTTGATCTCTGGGCTTTAGTTCGGTTCCTTTGGTTTGTGTGTCTTTTTTTCTGCCAATAACATGCTGTTTTAATTATCATCACTTTGTAGTATTTGAACTCAAGTAGTATGATTCCTCTATCTTTGTTTTTTCATCTCAGGATTCTTTGGCTATTCAGTGCCCTTTTGTGGTTCCATACAAATCTGATGACTTTTTGTTCCATTCCTTGAATAATGTCATTGGGATTTTGATGAGGATTGCATTGAATCTGTATTGCTTTGGGTAATATGAACACTTTAACTATGTTGATTTTTTTCAATCCATGACCAGAAGGTATCTCCATTTCACTGTATCCCTTTCAATCCTTTTAAAAATGCTTTATAGTTTTAAGTACATAGGTCCTCAATATCCATTAAGTTTATTCTTAGGTATTTTATTCTTTTTGTTAATTGCAAAAGAATTTTTCTTTTCTTTTTTAAAAAATTTCATTGTTAGTATATAGGAATTCAGTAACTTTGTCCAATAATTTTGTATTCTGCGACTTTTCTGTATTTGTTTACTGTTTGTAATAGGTTTTTGGTGGAGCCTTTAGGGTTTTCTATATTAAAAATCATGTCATCTACAAAAAGTGACACTTTTACTTTTCCATCCCAGTTTGAATGCCTTTTCTTTCTTTCTTTCTTTCTCTTTCTTTCTTTCTTTCTTTCTTTCTTTCTTTCTTTCTTTCTTTCTTTCCTTCTTTCCTTCTTTCCTTCTTTCCTGCCTTCCTGCCTTCCTGCCTTCCTGCCTTCCTGCCTTCCTTCCTTTCTTCCTTCCTTTCTTTCTTTCTTCCTTTCTTCCTTTCTTCCTTTCCTTCTTTCCTTCTTTCCCTCTTTCCTTCTTTCCCTCTTTCCCTCTTTCCCTCTTTCCCTCTTTCCCTCTTTCCCTCTTCCCCCACCCCTCTCTCTCTCTTTCTTTCTTTCTTTCTTTCTTTCCTTCTTTTGCCTGATTGCCCTGGTTAGGACTTCCAGAACTATGTTTAAGACAGTGGTAAGAGTAGACATACAGTCCTTATGCATTTGAACTGCACTTGATTGTAATATATTTCATTTGCTAATATTTTGCTTAGGATTTCTGCATCTGTATTCATCAGAGATATTTATCTGTATGGTTTTTTCCTTTGTTTATCTTTGTCAGGTTTTGGTATCAGGGTTATGTTGGCTTCATAAAATGTGTTAGGAAGTATTGCCTCATCAATTTTTTTGGGAGAGTTTGAGGAGGTATCAAATCTTTTTTGAATGTTTGGTAGGATTCACTAGTGAAGCCATCTGGCCCTGGACTTCTACTTTTTGGAACATTTTTGATGGTTGTTTCAATTTCCTCATTCTTGATGGTCTATTTAATTTTCCAATTTTTCATGATCCAGTCTAGAAAGGTTATACATTTATAGGAACATACCCATTTCTTCCAGGTTATTGAATTTGGTAGCATATGATCTTTCATAGTATTGTACTACAGTATAGCCACTATGGAAAACAGTATGGAGGTTCCAAAAAATTAATAATAGTTATCGTATGGCCCAGCAAATCTTCTTCTGGTATAACTACATGGAAAATTTGAGAGCATTTATTCAGAAAGATGTGCATCCCTAAGTTCTTTGCAACATTATTCATGATGGCCAAGACATGAAAACAACAGAAGTGTTTGTCAATAGGTGAATGGATAAAGAAGATGTGGTACATATATACAATAGAATACTACTCAGCCATAACAAAAGATAAAATGCTAACCTTTGCAACAACATGGATGGATATGAAAAATATGTTAAGCAAAATAAGTCAGGCAGAAAATTAAGAATCTCATAATTTTACTCATATAAACAATGCAGGCTTTATTGGGATGTGACTAACAAAAGTTGTATATATTCAAGGTATATAACATATTTTGGCATATGTATATACTATGAGATGATTACCACAATCAGGCTAATTAACAAATCTATCTCCTTACATTGTTCTTTTTTAAAAGATATTATTTATTTTTAGAGAGAGGGGAAGGGAGGAAGGTAGAGAGGGAGAGAAACATCAATGTATGGTTGACTTTCACCACAGACCTGGCTGGAGACCTGGCTTGCAACCTCATTATGTGCCCTGGCTGGGTTCACAGGCCGGCACCTTTCCACTGAGCCACCAGCCAGGGCTTCCTTACAGTGTTATTTTTATGTTTGTATTAAGAACACTAGAGATCTATTCTTAGAAAATTTTAAGTATATAGTACAGTTATTATGCTATACATCAGAGATTTAGGAGTTACTCATCTTTTAACTGAAAGTTTGCATCCTTTGATCATTATCTTCCGTATTTCTCTGCTCCCAGAATGGTAACTACTATTTTAATCTCTATTACTATGAGTTTCACTTATTAAGATCCCATATACATGTGATATCATGCAGCACTTATCTTTCTGTGTCGGACTTATTTAGCATAATGTTATCCAGGTTCATACATGTTGTTGCAAATGCAAGAATTTTATTCTTTTCTTAGTTATGTCATATTTTCTTTATTCATTTACTATAAGTGAACATAGGTTTCATATATTAACTACTGTGAATCATGCCGCAGTGAATGCAGTCATGCAGATAACTCTTTGAGAAAGTGATTCTATTTCCTTTTGATATACATTCAGGTATTGGGATATTGAATCATATGATTTTGTAGTTCAATTTTAATTTTTTGAGAAACACCTCTGTTGTTTTCTATAATAGCTGTACAAATTTATATTGTCATTCACAGTATATAAAGGTTCTCTTTCCTTCATGTGCTCTCTTAAATTTGTTGTCTTTGATTTTTTTATTTTTTTTATTTTTTGGGGGGATAATAGCTCTCTTAACAGGATTGGGGCCATATCTCATTGTGGTTTTGAATGCTATTTCCCTGATGTTCAGCAGTACTTCATATACCTGTTAGACATTTTTATCTCTTTGGAACTATGATTATTCAGGTACTTTGCTCATTTTTAATCAGTTTTTTTTTTCTTTTTGCTATTGAGCTGTATGAGTTTCTTACGTATTTTGGATATCAACCCCTTATTGGATTGATAGGTTACAAACATTTCCTCCCACTCCATAGTTTACTTTTACATTTTGTTGATTATTTCCCTTGCTGTGAAGAAAGTTTTAGTTTGATATAGTAGTTCTGTTTTGTTTTGTTTTTTTCTGCTTTGTTTTGCTTTGTTGCCTATGCTTTTGATGTCAAATTTAAAACCTCCTTGCCAAGAGCAATGTCAAGTAGTAGTTTTATGGTTTCAGGTCTTATGTTTTAAGTCTTTAATCAATTTTGAAATAATTTTTGTGTATGGATTAAGATTTTAGTCCAATTTTATTTTTTTCCATGTAACAATTCAGTATTCCCAATATCCTTTTCAATTATGTATTCCTGGCATCTTTGTCAAAAATTAATTCATGTTATACATATGGATTTATTGGGAGGTGGTTTATAACCTGTTCCGCTGCATTTTAAGTACTTTGGTTTATTTATCACTTAGTGAAGACATCCTATGTATTAACACACATTTTTGTATTTACCATGTAATTATTCCTGACATTTAGTAGGTCCTAGGCATGTGCCAGGTACTGTGTTATGTACTGACAGAGATTGTCTCCTTTAGTAACCATAGAAATATTCAATGACACTTTTTGTCAACATATGGTCATTGGTGCCAATTTAATGCCAGCAATAATCCTGAATTTGTGGTGCAGTGAAGGACAATTTATTCAGTGCAAAACAGCTCAGTTGTGATACAGCATGGCTATGAAAACAGCATGACTGTGAGGCAGCCCCGGGGCCAGGTCCATCTCTGGCTAGACACCTCTGCTCTGCTCCATGCTGGCCTGCTTTGCTGTGCTCTGGCCAGAAACCTGTGTTTTAGCCCCGGAGATACACAAGCTTCTGTGAAGAAGGTTCACTCTCAGAGCCACAGGGTAGCTGGCTTACACACACACACACACACACACACACACACACACACACACGGGAGTCTTTGCCCTGGTACCTGATTGGTCCATCTTCATGCAAATGAGGACTCTAAATTCTTGTTGTTTGATTGGTCCAAAAGGCACTGTCCTGATTGGTCAGACTAGAGCAACTCTGATTGGTTGGAACGTGCAGCTCTGATTGGATGGGTAAAGCCTCAGTTCTGTTTGTTGAAATAGTGTCTTAGATCGCCTTTGTAAGGACTAACTCAAATGGCAGAAACACAGTACAGGCAGGCAATTCAGCTCAGAGACAGGCAGTTCAGTGCAAGCTTTCCTGTGAAATACAGTTTGTGAGAGGGGCCCCAGTGCAGGACTGCTGCTAGGTTCTGTTTTCCTCTTGCTGTTGTTGTGTTTGTTTGTTTTAATTTGAGCCCAGTTAGCCACCAGGAGCCCTTCTTAGTAGGTCTCTTTCTCGCTCTCTTTTTTTCCCCTCAGGGTTCACACTATGATTCTGTTTCCTAAGTCAGACTTACTATTGGCAGCAAGTCTGGGCTTTTAAAAAGTGCTAGGTTTACTGCCTTTTCCTTGAGGGTGTGTATAGTCTACACAAGGAGTCTTCCAATTAGAAGAAATTAGTTGACCACCTCTAATTTGAATGTTGTAATAAGTAAATCATTGAAATATTGTGATACCTCTTCATCCTAGTTTGAAATCATGATTTATTTGACTTGAACTACTAGTAACCAGTGTTTAGTAGTGCAAATCTTTTACTCTTTATAGACACATCTAAGCAATAAAACTACTTATTTCTGTGAACAATTTAAGTAAAATCTATATTCTGTTGCGTAATTTTGAAAAATATCCACTTTTGCCAAATGTTCCAAAGAGATAAAGCACATATTGGAAATGATTTTATACATCTTAGTGAAGATAAAATGTTATTCTAGGAAATTTTTTAAAGATTTTTTTATTCATTATTTTTAGATAGAAGGGCAGGGAGGGAGAAAGAAAGGAAGAAAAGCATCAATGTATGCCGTTTACCTGCCTCCAGCTATGGATCTGGCTGGAGAACTGGCTTGCAAACTGGTTATCCAGCCAGGGCTATTCTAGAAATATTTTTTAATAGACTGAGTATACATTGTGGGACAAATGTAGGTTTAAAGTTGTGCATGTGAAAAAATACAATAATAAATAATAAAAGTACAAGAATGAAGTCTGTGTTTTACCTACTCACATCTGTAAACCTACTTTTGCCCCACCCTGTATTTGCTCAAGTTGGATACTCCTTATGAGATTTTGTAGAGATTTCTTTAATATTGTGTTTGCTGCATATACAAATGGGTTCTGCACATAACTATTGGGGGGAAATCATTATATTTTATTTTAAATTGTTATGTTAATATTTTGTGACTTAGATGAAATGGTTTGCTTAATTTCCTGACTTCCTAATCCTTTGTATTTTCTACTACCCATATGCATAAAACATTTGGTTTCTATTTTATGAATAAAAATTAGAATAAAAATGATTTTCCCTTTATACTAAGCAAAAAAATAATGTTGAATAATTTAACTTTGCTTAGTTTTTGCAATTTATTTTGTCTAACATTTACCATTCTAACATAGAAACCTCAACTTGGAAGATATCAGTTCCCTTTGCTTACATGGAATCAGCACCTCTTTTTCCTTTTCAGTGGAGTAAAAAACAAACACCAAAAAACCCATAAACAGTCACCATGTAGGTGAAAAACATTAGACTGGAAATGCATATAGAATTGCCCATGATTTAAGATGAAACTGAATAAAGGTTTTAATATGAATTTCTACAATTTCCAGCAAACTAAAATATTTGATGCGCACAAAATTTCAGGTTGCAAATAAACCACCTATCATCCCTTGATATTTGCCATAACCATAAAGAAAGGCCATCAAGGGCTCACATACTAACAAGATTGAGCGGCAACAATTATTCAAAACGGAATCAGAGGAACTTCTAACTGCAGGAATAGAGTTTACTGCTGCAAAGAAAGCTGAATTTAATTGAGCTTTTACATGATGCCCAACTGGATTTGGATTTCCAGATAAAAGAGAAAGCACTTTCAGACTTTGAATAATTACCATAGCACAGTGGCCCTGAAAGGCTGATGTCCATCCAGTTGGTACTTCCTTTTTTATTAGGAGATCAACCTATTAGCTCATGCACCTGATAAAATTAAATAAAATGCAATTAAACATTTTAAATAGAAAAGGATTTTTGTCTCTAGATTTGTTTTCAGCTATTCAAGCATGATGTACTTTTTCTTTGAGGCTGAGCAAGTCCACTGACAATTGATACTAGGTTCCCTTACCCTGCAAAATGTCTTTTTTCTTTAAAGCTTTTAAACATACTTCTTTGATTATTATAATGCAGGCAAACTAATTACCCCAAAGACTACTTTATCTTTTTTAATTAAAAAAGCAGGTAGCAGATAATATCTGTATTCAGAGAGTTGGCTCAAACTGGAAAGTATTTAGAGGTCATTCTCCTTATCTTTCTTCTTGGTAAAATTGGTTTTGTTGTTATTGCTCTGTTTTAACTTATTGTTCTTATTTTTCTTTATATTTCTGAGAACTTTATAACAGTTCATTTGGTAGTCTAAATATCAGCTGTACAATCAGTTCAACACTTAGAATACAGATTGCTTCAAATAATCTAAATTTTGTCATTTTCATTTCTACAAAGCATTTTATAGAATTATATAACAGCACATCTCTTTTTGTTGGATTAAATGATTCATAGATGCCTTGCAATTTCTTACCCTTTTCTTCATTTTGTACAATCCATATAAAAACTCGGATGAATGATGTTGAAATATTATGTGGATACCTTGTAAGCCTGTGTACTGAGTCATTTAAAAGTTAAAGAAATATTTATTTTGTATAAAGCACTTTTCAAGTTGCTTTTGCAAGAGGGTAAGTAGAAAGATTAAAAACACAGGGTCTCTGGATTCCAGGCACATATGATGTTGTATACTCTCTGGTTGAAAATGTGTTGTCATATTTTAGACTATTAAATAAGAAAATAGTTCAGGAACTGTAACACAAAGAATTTGAGCTATAGTAACAGAATGGTTTCCAAGAGGTACCCTGACTAAACAGGGGTGGAAAATTATCCATTTATTTTTCTATTTTCCTATTTAACATGACATTCTTAAGGCCAGGAAATCCTGCTTTTCCCTTTTGTTTTTCTATTTCTGAGAATGAGAAGGTGCTCATTTAGTGTTTGTTTTATAAGTGACTGATGGACTGGCTGAGTAAATAAAATCAAAGTTCAAGATCCAAGGTGTCCTTGATCAGGGGTGAGTCAATCATGATTGTTTGATTTCCACATGTGTATGGAAATCTAAATGAACCACAAACTTCAGATGTTGGACTGGCAGACAAGGTGGGTCAGAAGGATGGAATATGTAATCTATGGCAAAATGACTTGTTTACATGTAGAAAATTTTAATTATTGATCTCCAATTGTATTAACAAAAAGTTTTCAGTTTCCATCTAAAACTCATTTTGAATGACTTCTCAGTCATGAAACTTAATTGTGTCATTTAGCTGTCTCCTCTGACCACAACAGTATTTTTTAAGCTGTGATCAAATTAAATAGCTTACTCTTTACTAGGACAATGTCAAACAAATAAACAATATAGTAGGTAAAAATAATAGAAGAATAAACTGTGTTTCACCTACTCACAACTGTAAACCTACCTTTGCCCACCCCTGTATAAATGCAACTTAGTACAATGGTCAACAACATAGCTTCTGATGGAAATAGCTTTGAGGCTGAAACTTGGAGCTGCCAATCTGTAGCTGGGCCTCAGTTTCCTCGGCTTTGAAATGAGGCTAATAATGGTCCTTGGAAAAATTTCACTCCCCATATCATGAATCACCATTTCTATCATTGAAATATTTTATTTGGCATTGTCTTAGTAAAGAATAAGCTATTTATTTAATTCAATCACACATATTGCTTCCCAATTACAAAAATACCGCTGTGGTCAGAGCAAATAGCTAAATGATACGATTAAGCTAAATGACTGGGAGCTCATTCAAAATAAGTTTTAGGTGGCAGCTGGGAAAAAAATGTGTTAATAAGTAAGTGAGGGTCAATAGTGACCTGATAGGATATAGTGAAGATTAAATGTATGTATGTTTATAAAGTATTTTGAACAGTAGCCAGCACATGGTAAATGTTTCATAAGTGTAAGCCAAGAATAAGTAAATAATATGTACGTAGGCCTTCGGAGATGATCCTCAGTAAGCCCTACCATACGCAGGGTCTATGTAACCACAACAGAAAGACCAAGGCTGCGAGGTCCCTCGTCATCTTTCTGCAGTTCCAGCACAGCATTCCCAGGAGATGTATGTGAAAAATGAAGTGATTTTACAATAGTGTTTTAAAGGAGTCATATTGATTATGGAAATGTACTCTACCTACCCTTACCACCTTTCTTTCTTCTCTGTTTCATCTTCATTGTCTGCATCTTGGCTATTTAGGCTGTTTCTATGATTTCATTGTTGCTTTACTATTGCAGCATAATGCATAGGGACTGTTTATAAAATGGCACTGCTGAAAATTCTCCGTAGAGTATTTGAACTCTTTGGAGGTAAGATGCTATAAAAACATAATACATAATTTAAAAATTACAGAGATAATAAGAGGAGGAATGCATAGAAGTGGTGTGCTTGGAGGATTACAATAAGGTGTCCTGAATATGATCATTTCAGAGAGCCAGGATTTTCCTCTCATAAAAAAATGGGAGGTGATTCTAGATTATGATTTCAAAGATTGATGCTTTTAAGATGCATCTGGTGATAAGTAGGAGGAGGGCAGCTCTTTTGTGGCATTAATATTGTCTAAGTATCAACACTTTGGAAACATAGAACTTAGTCATAAAAAATTACTATCTATGTGCCTTTAAACTGAAGTATATATGACTCTCTAAAAAGTAATTTACATGTAACTTGTGATAAAGAGATCCATCTAGTACAACTTGAATGCCATTTTCTTCAATAACCCCATTTAAAATGTTCCTTTCTGTGAGAGTTGGAACAGGTATTGACTCAAACAAAGACTTTGAGCTACTTTGAAAAATTCTTGATTGTTTTTCCATCTCTCTTTATTGAGTAATATAAAGTTATAAGCAGAAGTTATTTGTCCACATTCTTGCCAGGTCTAGGAAAACTCTTGCACTTAGAAGTTGATAAACTGAGATATTCAGAATGTCATAGGTGTCTATCCTACACAAGTTTTGTTCAGAGTATAAAATCAAATACTTGAAGATAAACTGATTTCATTACAGTGAATCTCTGCAATCATAAAGTCAACGCTGTTTGCTGCTTCTTTCTTCATAACTCCTTAATTACCATTTGTCATGCCATGTTCATGTATTTCTCAATGAAACAAAGTGCAAAAATCTTAATTGACATTTTTTAGTTTTCACATTTTATGGCATTTTTACTGATCTCTCTTTTTTCCTTCACTCTTTGCATGCATTTATTTATTCATTCTTACATATTTAATTAATTCAGCCAAAATCTATTAAGCACTAAGACAACAGCCATAGGTAAAACATTCAATCCTGACTCTTGTGAAGCATGCGTTCTAGTGGCAGAAGATGGACAGTGTCTAAGGAAAATAAGTAAAATGCACCATATTTTAAGTGATGATAAGTGCTATGAAGAAAAATGAAGTGGAGAAGGATCAGGAGTGTTTCAGAGAATGAGAGATTTGCCATTTTAAATATGGTTGTCCAACCAAATATGGTTGTTTAAATATGGTTGCCATTTTAAATATGGTTGGGAAAGACCAAATCAGAAAGATGACGTTAAGGGAACTGAAGGTGATCCTGAGCAGGGGGTCAAAGTGAATGTCATGAGCCTGGAGCAGGCTGGCATATGTGAGGGACACAGAGCACCCAGTGTGTCTGGAGCCATAAGAGGTGAGTAGTAAGAGCAGAGAAGGAACAGGGACCAGATTATGTAAAGACAGAGAAGCCATTGCAGGGATTTTGGATGTTACACAGAGAGGGAAGCTTTGAAAGATTAAGTGGGAGAGCATCAAGATTTGATTTGTCTTGAAAGTGCCCCTCTATCTATTATGTTGAGAGTGGATAGAATGGGAGCAAGACCAGTATCAGGCAGGCAGGTCAGAGGCCACTGCAGTGACCCAGGTAAAGAGGTTATGGTGGCCTAGACACCAGGTGCTGGGAAATGGCTGGGATAAGTATACAATTTGAAGCTGCAGTACATAGGATTTGCCAACAAAGAAATAAAGACTGGAATAAAGGGTGGCACTATGCCTTTTGGCTTGAAAAAAAAATGGTTGCCCTTAACAAATAAGAGAAAAGCACTAATAGGAGCTGAATTTGAAGGGACGATCAGGAGGCTAGCGTTGGTGTTAATCTGAGATCCTTGGTGCACATTTCAGTGGATAAATCTGCTTTAATCTATAGTTTCCATATGATAATATGTTATCTGCAAAACGTAGAGAAGTTTGGTGATTGATGTTTGATTTTCACCATTTCGAACCTAACTCTCTTAAAAAATAGGGTTATGCTTCCAGGTCAGTTTTTGCTGATGGACTGACACCTACTCAAAGTTCTCACCTCACAGGTATGTTCATAGCAGCATTACTTGCATTAGCCAAAAGATTGAAGCAACCAAAGTGTCCATCCATGAATGAATGCGTAAACAAAAGGTGTATGTGCAGCTTATGGAGTATTACTCAGCCTTAAACAATAAAGAACTGCTAATCAATGCCAAAACATGAACGAAACTTGAGGACATTAAGCTAATTGAATTAGGCCAGTTATAAAGGGACAAATACTAGTTGATTCCACTTATATGAAATACCTATAAGTATTGTTTTAGTTATGCAAGATGAAGAGTTCTGAAGATTGGTTGCATGTACTTAGGACCACTGAAATGTGCGCTTAAAAATCATTAAGATGGAACATTTTATGTTATGCCTATTTTGCCACAATTACAATTTTAGAAATACTTATCTTGCTGCTGCTCTTCTCTTTTACTAGTCCATGCTAGACACCTCCTTTCTTCCTTCATTCTTCTAAGTTCCCATACACACAAGACTGTGGCAGACTTAGAATTTATAGACTATAAGATTTGTAGGTAGAGAAAGGCCAGAATCAATAGGTAGACGTCAACCTCAAATTAAATATCAGACATTACTGGTCCCAGAATATTATCTGCCATATTTGACACAGACAGATCTTACCCTCCTGGGGTTCAGGTTTTATTTCTAGGATCTTTCTTCCTCCCCAGATTTTTGTTCATCACTCTTGGTTTTGCTACCCCTAAGGCACTTATCTTCAGTCTCCAAAGAGAAGCCATCCTTGGTGAAATTCTAAACTCCTCTACCTCTATTTTGTAGACCATGCCTTGGAGTCCTTGCCATTTATATTCAAAGAGTCTAGCAGGGTATTTCACATGAATTATGAATTGCAAATGAATTATAAGTTCCAAATGAATTTCTAAATGAGAAGAATTATTACCCTTCTTTAGTATTCTGAGTATGCTCCAGTAAATTTTAGCATAAAATGTTAGTATTTTTTTCTTAACACTACTCATGAAAAATATTAAATCACTGTGTACCTTATAGATTAAATATTGAGGAAGTCTTTTTAATGCATGTATATATCAAACACTACAGCTATAATTTTGTATTTATTGCTATATGTGTATAAGAAAATGCATGAACACAGTCTTGACTGAAAGTCTCAGTTGAATTACAAAATATTTCCAGATTTTATTGGTAATCGCTTGAAGTTCAACTTTAAATGCAATGGCTTCTTCAATACTTTATGAAGGATGGTTGCACCCTCCAATTTTCTGTCCCACCTTTTACTTATAACACACACAAGGCATTATTCTCCTCTGACTCTATTGTATTATTTGCTCAACATATTTGCTGCCATCAGTACTGGGGCCTTATCCCTTCATGTCCCTTCTCTGGTGGCCTCTCTATCTGAGACATACACTTCTCACCCCTTCACATGAGCCTTGTGCATGCAACACTCTGGCCAATGCAAGCCAAGTCTGAACAAAAGTTCTATAAGCCCCATGTTTGCTTTTTTCCTCCAGAGCAGGGGTCCCCAACCTTTGGTCCTCAGAGCTGTACCTGTTTGAACCTGCTAGGAGCCAGGCTGCATAGCAGGAGGTGAGCCTGAATGTAATACACTTGAATCACCCTCAAAACACCCCCCTTCCCCTGTCCATGGAAAAATCATCTTCCAAGAAACCAGTCCCTAGTGCCAAAAAGGCTGGGGACCACTGCTCCAGAGGACAAGGAATTATAGATGAGTATTCCTTCTTTAGCATAGCTATCTCTGTGAAGCGCCATACAGAACCAAGAAGCAGCTGACCCATAGCCAACAGGTGCTGTGGATGAGAAATACACCTCTCTTGTTTTGAGCCAATGGGATTTCATTAGCAAGACTAGCGAAAACTGACGAATACAGACTCCATGCTGTTTCTCTATAGTTGGCATGCTGCTTTGCTGTTCTCCCATTACAGAGGTGATGGACTTAGTTTTACAATGCTCTGGCTTTTAAATAGGGTGAGCATATTCCACTTAGGCACCAGCAGGGCTTTCAATATATTTCTTATGCAAATTATATATCAGACATCTATTTGGGTTCAGCAGCTCAAAAGTTTAATGTTTATATTTTCAATCCAACCATGCAACTAACTGGCTTTGCAAGAAAATTAGCCCCTGATGGCCTGAGCCATCCATTCTATGTAATGAAGCCTCTTAGCTCCTTTTCATATAGAACGGTACTAGTGATATACAATCCCTGGGAGCATTGAGCAAACAGCCTCTCAAGCAGTTTTCTGTGTTCCTTGGTTCAGATGAAAAACCTTGGGTAAGTTATTGGTGGTCATGGAACAAAACCTCATTACTATTCTGCAGTTTCATTTACTCCAGGTTTAGAAAATCAAAGGCAGGACTTCCTTATAAATTCCTTCCCTTTACCAGGTAGCCAGCCATCTCTCTTATCCCCCATCAGCCATGAACTGCCTTAGCCTAGGAATCACTAGCAGTCAGATACTCTTTGGTTCAGGTACTTTGCTTCAGAAAATACACTAATGTTCTCAATTGAGACATTAAACAAAAGAGACATTTTTTTTTTTCAAATAAAATATATATACTATGGTACAGCCTCAATAAAATTCTTGAGCTGGTAAGTTAAACATATCTTTTAAAAAAACCTAAAGTTATCTCGAACATGATTTATATCCTCTCCATTCCCATCAAAGCCTTCTCATTTTCTCAAATTGATGATAAGATAACTGTTTTCATTGCTCTTTTGTTGTGTTCCATATCTGCTGTGATAATCTGTTTTGACATCTGTGGCTGGGAGCTAGCAAAGGTCTGTTTTTACCCAGAGTCTGGATATTCTACCACTAGGTACCGGCTGTTCTCGGTCTTTCTCCAGGCCATTTGCTCACTTCCTGTTGATAGCACTCCATGGACTGGGCTCCATCCACCATTGCTGCTGCTATTCTGTGAAGCCTAAAATTTCCACTTCCTCTTTCTCTAATATCTGTTCTGACATTGAGCTCACCTTTCTTCCGGTATTCTTACTTTGCTTTATTCTCACAATCTTACTGATGCAACCTGTTTCCTGTGATTCTGTAATTCTGTACTGCATTGCTAACATCTTGACACCCTTCATTACAAAAAGTCAAGATACTTTTAAGCTATTTCAGGGCACCTCACTTTTTAACAAAGAACAAATGAAAACAACTCAGAAAAGTGATTCTCTCAGAAGAAAATTCAAATAAATAAACAAAACAATGATGATCTTATGACACTTTCTTGTTTTCACTTGAAAGCTTTTCTCGATCACACTTTCAAAGACTGTTGAGATCAGTTTAATGTCACTTTGGATTTTTGGCTTATAAAATCTTTTCCCCTTCATTTATGTGGTTAACATGGAAAGTAATGGTTCTATCACAATAGATTATATCACAGCCACGAGTTCTATGAGGATTGTAAGCTTGTAACCGTATGGATGGATAATTATAGAATTGAAAAAGTGGAGTTACTGTTGGAGAATTATTTGCTGACATATTCATTCAAAATATTTAGTGCTTAGACTTTATTGATACTGCCTATAGATCTGTATTGTTCCTTAATCTGAAATATTATTAAAAAGCAATTCATGATATTGTTGGCTCATTTTGTGTATATACATAATATATATTTATATATAGGTGTATAATGTAGATATATAGCTATAGTATTAGCAGAGAGCACTAAAAATGGCAAAATTTGTATTTAGACCTTAAATTTTCAAGATAATTTAAATATTATATTTCCATTTTTTCACTGATACTTATTTAATCTTGCCCATTTCTCCTACAATAAAAAATGAGTTATTTTAATAGAAATTATATATTTGTAATCAATTGTAGCATATCAAAAATGATCTCACAGCTTATGTTGGTTCATATTCTGGGAGCAGCTGAGCTGGATAGTCCTGGCACAGAGTCTCCCTTGCGGTCACATTGTTGGCTGGGGCTGAGCTCTCTGAATGTTCTATCAGGCCTGGAAGGTCTTTTTATGAGAGGCTCACACATGAGGTTGGCTGTTGGTGCTGAGCATTGGCTGAGGGCCTCTGTGTTCTTTCTCATGGCTCCTTGTCATTCAAGGGAGAATAGCCTAGATTTTTCTACATCATGGATGGCTACTGTGTGAGACAGAAAGGAGCCAAATGGGGAGACAGAGACAGAGAGATGAAATAGACAGGGCCCATCACTTAGGGCCCATGACCTGGGCTCCATTTCATTACTTGGAAGCCGACCAGTAAATCCAATGCGTGCTCCAAAAGCATGCACTACCCAGGCTTAAATACTGGAAGGTGGGGTCATTTTGGAGGCTGCGCACCAAAGTATCCAGTTGAAAATAGTATAAAGAAACAAAAACTTAGTTTAAACCAAAAAATGAATTTACGATCTCTTCCAGAAACCAAGCAGGGAGTCTAGTTATGACTGAGAAGCTTGTGAGAAAAAAAAAAAAAAAAATCTGCATCTTTCTTCTTGTGGATACAAATTTTTCTCATCTGTTTCTCTTTGGGGGCCTGACTGGATATGGGCCTCCAAAATTCAAATATATTTCTTTAACTTGAGCACCAACAGGGACCAACTTCAATTGCTTCGTTCTGATTCAAATCCCTGGTAATGAGACTCTCATTAGCCCAATTGAATCTTACTCCAATCAACTCTGTGTGTGAGCTGGTTGGGGGTGGGGAGAGGTGGGGGGGAAGGAAGAAAGGGGGGTGAGGTCACATGACTTTACTTCAGCTCAGCAGAGGCTATGAGAGGAGGCCTTGTCAACATGGAAGGCAGGTCAATTAATCAATTAATTAAAATAACTGGTTGACTTAAGTATAGTGCAGTCTGAGGCTTTAATGGTATATGTTTAGCAAAGCTAACCATTTTTATTTTTTCTCAGTTGTAATAACTCTTAATTATTCCTCTTTATTAGTCTGCTCACTTTCTGATTTTACTAACTTTTAGAAAGTAACAGATAAAATGAAAACAAATAATGAAACAATGATCTGTTCAGACAGATCATGATCATATGAGGCTTTAAAGTAGAGCACTTACACATCTGCGAAATTTTCAGAATATTTTCCTATCAGAAAATGTATAAAAATCAGATTCTGTACAAAAGCTTTTTGGTGTGTGTTAATGCCCAAGGAAGGACAGTGCAGATTGCTTTAAGGCCAGTCTATGAATTGTAAAAATTATATTTTTAAATGAAAAAAGCAATACAGCTTCCTTATTAAAGATCCAGACAGTACATAATTTTGTCAAGAAGAAAGTGAAAATCAGTAATAAATCCACAAGCCAGGATAACTAGCACATATATTTTGGTGCAGAGCCTTTCAGACTTTTTCTTAATGAATATTTTCCAAAGACAGCTGTTTGTAGCTTGCTTTTCTCACTGGAGAACACATTGCCGATTTCCCCTACATAACTAAATATAGACATATACAATTATTTTTAATGACTACACTGTATTCCTTTGTGTGATGTCTCATAATGTTTCCAGTTCCCTATTGATGTATGTTTTTGTTTGTTTCTAATTATTCTCCATTATCAATAGAATATCCTTGTACGGTATCTTTGAGTACTCATCTGATTATTAGTGTGTATTTTTAGCAGTGGAATAGCTGGGTCAGTGAATATGCACTGAATCTGAAAACAGATTGCCAAGTTTTCCTCTAGGAAGATTGTCTTGCTGTTGATAATTCTACCAGCAGATTTTTAAGGGCACCTGACCCCCTCAACCTCATTCTAGTTGGTTTTATTCAATGTTTCAGTCTCAGCAATGATGTAAGTGAAAAGTGATATATCATTGTTGCTTCATGTGCATTTGAAATCTTATTCTTAAAGCAGAAGGGCTGGCAAGAGAATATTAAGTGTAGCCAGAGCTTCTGGGGCCTGGAAAAGTGTGAAAAGCTGGGCTATATGAGACATTTTTTGTGCTTTCCATCCAAGTAATTTGCAATCACTACCCTAATGCTATGTCCACAAAAATTGTGTTGACTGTTCTACTGGGTGGGCACAATGGTGAGAAGTCTAGTTAGACCATCTGATTAGTGTACCTTTTATTATATATACCTATCCTCTGTCCTTAATTTGCACTAAATTGGTGACTAGTTGACAAATGGGCTCTGGGACCCACTTTCCCTTCCAGACCTTGTCTCTTTCAGGAACAGGGGTTATCCCTTGGGCAGGGTATCACCACTATTAATTGGTTGTTTAGTTAACAATGAAAAGCAGGAAGTAATTGCTTCTCCAAAGCCCATTCTGGTCTTCAGAACCTCTGACCTGCATCTCAGAGAGGAGACCTTATCACCAATACTTGCTTCTTCAAAACAGGGAATCTTAACAGAGACCTCTATAATTTTCTCTTGTGCCAGCTTTCTCCTGAGGGTAGGTTCTATGCAGCATTCTGTCCTGTGCTTTTATTTGCTTGGGTTCACACAGCAGCATGTTTGTGATATGTGGTTGGTAATACTGCTGGAGTCAATGCTGTGTAATTCTATTTTGTATTCTTGCTTCGCTTGGCTGCTCAGTCAGGTTTCAAATGACTTGGACAGCATGTGGAACAAGTAGTAATATGACTAATTGTTCCCTTTTCTGGAAGTTAATGTACTGGAGTTTCACCTTGTGAGGGCATCCAACATTCAGTTTCTGTAGTAGCTTGTGTCTGAAACTCAGTGATAGGCCAAGCATCCAGGCATATCTGAAGAATAGAATCAGTGTCACCTGATAAATTCCTGAAATGGGGCAGCATCTTCTGTCTTCTTACCTTTTAATCAAAGTATAAGTGAGACTCATATATACAGTAAATCCTTTGGGGAGTCTTTAGGGTTTTCTCTATGAAGAATCATGTCATGTGCAAAAAGTGACATTTCTGCTTTCTCATTCCCAGTTTGGATTCCTTTCATTTCTTTTTCTTGCCTAATTGCTCTGGCTAGGACTTTTAGTAGCAGCAAGAGTGGGCATCCTTGTCTTATTCCTGATCTTAGAGAAAAAGCTCTTAGTTTTTTCAGCTAATAAAGGGCGTACATGACAAACCCTCAGTATCACACTCATGTGATATTACCAATTTTCTTCTATTACCAATTTAATGACTGTTTTAATTAAAATGAATGTTATATCTTATCAGATATAATATCACTAATATATAAGATGTAAAACTGAAAGCAAGAAATGAATAAATAAGAAAAATGAATAAACAAGAAATCTTAGACACAGACAATAAGGTTGTTACCAGAGGGAAGGGGGTGGGGGTATAGTAAAGGGTAAACAGGGTCATGCTTATGGTGACAGAAGATGATTTACTTTTGGGTGGTGGGCACACAATACAAATACAGATCATGTATCATTAAAAGGTACACTTGAAATCTACATAATCTTACTAACCAACGCCATTTCAATAAATGTAATAAATAATACAGTAAAATCAAAAGTTGTATTAATTGAGCAAAAATAATTGATGGTTACTAGACAGAGCACAGTGAGGACAAGAGGGAGCACATCCTTTTGCAATTCCTAACACTCTGGAGAAACTGTTTTAACCTTTGATTTGCTAATTAATTAGGAAGAAATGTATTCATGCTATAATGCCCAGGAGGTCACACAGCTATACAGCTGCACATGTAACTCTTTTATGTGAAAGAAGCAAATGAATAAAAACTAAGCTGACTTAAGGCAACAATTTTTCCCCAAAATGAACTGCTTTAACCACCAATAATGCCATATAGCCAAGTGTGCTGTATCAACGCAATGCTCATCCAATTCTCAGCATGTCCCTACAATTGTCACCCCAATTTTGAACTCAAGTCATCAAGGAGAGGGTTAGTTATTTTGTTTATTTTATTAAAAAGACATCAACATGTGTATTTTATTTTAGAAAAGTTTTTATTGTAAAGAAATTAGCTAAGTAAGAAGTACTATTTTGCATAGTCTTTTATGGGCTGCATTCTCCCTCCCCTAGCCTTTGCCTTTATAGTTGACTTATAGTTTATCATCCATCTTTCCCCTTTTGAGAATAACAAGCAGCTTTATCCATTACACACCAGGACAGCAGATGTGAATTCAAACTGTGTGACCAAACTGGGAATTTTGGGTTTCCTACTCAGGAGGCAGGACTTGATGCTTCACCATGATCCCAGGAAAGCAGGTCAAATTCCACCATGCATGGTAAACAGTGTACATCCAATGAAATTTTTCCAGAGGATTTAGAGATAAATGTTTACATTGTGTATCACATTGAAAAATTAAAAACCATCCTTCTTTGGCCTCGCAGCACCCCACATCAAAGTGCCTTCCCAAGAGCCTGAGCTCCTTTCCTCCAGAGAGCCTTCGCACTTTAGGGATTGCACTCTGGGCCCATGCAGACATGTCGGGCCATGAGCCAACCTCCCATGGAAAGTGTTCCCTCATGCCTGCTCCTTGAAGCTTTCACCCTGTCCAATCTCAAGTGTAACATCACAGCGTTAACCCAAAGAACTTACTCCGTCTTCTTCCTTCCTTCCTCTTATATTCCTAATCTTTGCATATACATTTATATCCCGTTCATATAAAACTCTATAGTAAGCATTTACATCATTCTATCTTTATAAACATTATATACATTTGAGTCATTTTATACTTTGACTCTACTTCATTTTTGTACAAATGTTCTTTTTTTCTACAGTTAGTACTTTTTAGTTGCTTAGTTTTCTGTGTTCTTACTGATTGATTCTGAATAACTCAGAATTATTAACCTTGATTTATTTCTCTTCACTCCACCTTCCTTCATTATTGGACATCTTTTGTAGGCTGTTATCCCTCCTCTTATTCTCTTTGCCCTTGTGGGGTTTATAAAATTTTATTCTCTTTACTGTCATGTTATCTTGGCTCCGGGGAGACAGAAGAGATAAAAACATGTATTTAATCTTCTATGATTAACAGAAATTTCCGTGCTACATTCCTTAAATATTTTACCTAGTCTTCATGTCAGTCTGAAAGATTGATGTTACTATCCCCCTTCTATACACTTTGGTATATAGACAGGAGTTCAGAAATATTAAGTAGCTTGATTGTTCAGATTTTTTCATATGGTAGATCTGGGATTTCAAAGTAGTCACTGGTCTCCAAAGCTTACGCCCTAATGCCACCATCACAGAATGTCTCTAATGTGACAACTCTTGAGCTCCCTGATAAGTTTCTTATCAAAATAACATTTTAATGTTGTGATGTTTCCAACTAGTTTAATTACTGGTCCACCTAATTTAATAGCTGATCCAATAAAGGCAGAAAAAAGAATATATAATGAGCATGTCTGAATTCCAGAATAGTAAAATGTTAGTGAGAACATTCACAGAGAAGCTAGAACTAAGGCAATACATCAGTGCTTGGGGAATAGAGTACTCTGATCAAAAGATGGCTGGTGACACCACGCCATCGAGTGAAAATGAGAGGAAAAAGAAATCTGCAAGTGCTCAGAGAAAAAGAATTTCAGGCTAAAATCACAGCAGTTTATTTTGCTGGACAAACTTGATTTCTATTGTTTATAAAATTACATGGTGGGTGAAGAGAATGTAAGAAGCAGATGGGAGGTATCCGGGCTTAATTACAACACTTGATATAGTACCCTAGAAAACGTTAGGTGAAAATTAATTAACATTAGTATCTCGAAGTATTGTTGCTTTCACTGAAGACAATTGAAGGTAAATACATCTTTTTAAAGATGAATGTTAATCTGCTGAAATAAAAGAGTATTTCCAAAAACAAATTGTAGGACCACTTTTAAGCTTGCTATACTGAATACTTTCATTTTACTAAGAAACAATGTAAAATGTGAGGACCCAAAACAATTATATGTAATCCTGAGATGTAAAAGTAATGAAAGAAGCTTTAGAGTCTTGTTGAAAATATTCAATATATAACTAAGAGATATATGATCAAATATATAAAGCTGAATGTAAGTCTAAGCATCTGCCAAAAACTGTGACATCATTTATAAAGTTCAATTTATCTGATTATACATCAGTAATTTATTATATCAACTTTAAAAAATGCCAGAAACTGATGTTTTTCTTCGCTCCAAAAGCAGAATTGAAGCAGATATTTTAGTAAATCAAGGTAGTGACCACATAAAACTACAGGAGTAATTGTAGCCTCATAAGCAATTACAATGACCAGGCTATGAGGAAACGCTCACTTATTTAAAAAATGGAAAACCTGAACCCAGAGATGTGTCAACTCTTCATCTCAAAGTTATTAAATCAATGGTTTTTCCTTTGTACTCTTATTTTAATAAGATGTGGTTTTCTGAAAGGAGTAATTTATCAGAAACAAGTTTAAAATGGCACTGTTAATGACTATCCCAATATGTAGCTATTATCAATAAACTTGGAATGAGGGTGTTATAAATGCAAAATTTCCATTTATATTTCTCTTAAAGGCATTTTCTTTCTTTTCCTATGAGAGCCACCTTGCTAGGACCTTGTAGAAATTATTCTGCCTTTGAGTAGTAGTGAGAAGTACTCTTATTCCTTCTACAGACATTTTTGTAATCCTACTATGTGCTAGAGTTGTGCCAGGCGGGGTGTAGAAAGCTGAACTAACCTATATGGTCTCTTTCCCAATAAAGTGTTCATTTCAGTGGAGAACTAGGCTTTATGTTATGGTTGTAGCAGCCAATCTAATTACTCCTTCTTATTTCTAATGTCCATGATTTATGGCTTTTGCACTAGCGCTCACATAATTATTCTGACAATGTGCACATTACCAGAGGCTGCAGTTGTGAAATGCGCTGAAATGCACTTCCTTAGCAACTGCAAACGAACCTTGAAAAGGCACAGGATACTTACTCTAGGACGATGTGTCCTTGTCACGAACTATCATTGGTTAACCTGCAATACATTTCTTTTTCGTATGCAGCGCAACTATTTCAGATTAAACGTGTAATGCAAAATGACATTTTTCTGGCGATGGTTTTCTCAAAACCTCTTCCCCAGGTGTGTGGTGTGCAGGGCAGGATTAGGGCCCGTTTCCAGATTCTCTGCCTGCCACATTATTCGGAATTAAAATAATTTGGAAAGAAAATAATTTAGGCTCTATGTGCTATTACACAGGCCCCACCTGATATCAAATGTATAATACCGTAGCGCATCGTTTCTTGAATGGGCTATAAATTTATTGCAGCATTATGCTGGAAGAGCAGAACTTCCCGAGTGAAGTCAGAAGCAGCATTCTAAACACTCTCTGAACCAAGTTCTTTGCCTGCCCCTCAGTAAGCGCTCAGATCCCAGAACCCACTTGCTTACCCTTGGGTGGTCAAAAATCCTCTAGTCACTCGGTCAAAAGGGTTATCTCATGTCATTTGAAAAAATATGTCCATTCCAATGTGATGCTCAACCCAAACTTCAGAATCAGAGGTTCTCCCCTCTTCCACACTGGGCAGCAGTGCAAGGTCGACTGCCACTCTGGTGGGAGCATTTCTGAGCTTCCCAGAGATCTGTTTGCCAGGGCCCTTCACCTGGGTCCCTGGATGCACCTGCCGCTGCTGCAGGGACCAGCCCTGCACCCCACGGCTCTTCTCATTCCGGCCTTCTTGGGCCAGACCTTGTAGGAAATACCCCCAAGTAGGCATCTAAATACTCAAATCACACACTTTTATGTATCATCATTGTGAGTACAGTTACTTCCTAAAAGCTGTCCCTGTTTTGCAGCCATAAGAAACTTCAGCTAACCATCCACATGTAGACACATTTTTAAGGTGTGAATTGAGGCCCTGGATGGTGTGGTTCAGTAGATTGAGTGCCAGCCTGCAAAGTAAAGGGTTGCTGGTTCAATTCCCAGGCAGGGCACATGCTTGGGTTGCAGGCCAGGTCCTCAGTTGGGGGCACATAAGAGGCAACCACACATTGATGTTTCCTCCCCCCCTTTTATCTCTCCCTTCCCCTCCCTCTAAAAATAACTAGATAAAACCTTTAAAAAAATAAGGTGTGAATAGGCTGCAGGTTGTTCTGTGCTTCCAAACCTCCATGTCATGCACATTACATAACTCACACCCTAAGAATTTATATCTAAGTCAACATGCCTCCCTATAATGCAAAGTTAGTGGGGAAGCAATAGGCCCTACCAGGAAAGATGTGACCTGTGGAATGAGACTGAACTGGGTTCAAATCCACACGCTGCTCCTCCCCCCAAGTCCCTGGCATTGTGTGGGTGGTGTAGAAAAGACAAGTCATTAAACTCCTTTGAGTCCCAAATTAACTGATAATTCCTCAGTGTTTGGCATAAAATATAATAGGGAAAGATTTTAGATGTAAGATTATACAACAGGGCAAAATGGTTAAATAAATCAAGAAATGAGGGTAAGTGCAAAGTGTGAGCAGAAACATCAGATAGGGGCCAGGTTGATTTTAGTACATGAAGTGTGTGTCATCAGAGTTTCCCAAGGGCTACAGTGTAGCTATGAGTCCCTGACATATATAGTAGTTACTCATTAATTTTATGGCGGCCATCACTATTGCAGGCATGCACAGCTTATCACTGCAAAGATTGCTCAGATGCGTTTGTCTCCATTTTACAGTTTTCAGTTCTGCAGAGGTTATCTTGAGAAGACAGAAATGGATGGATTTTTGAAGGAAGGATGGATTGAGCTGGATGAGTGAGCTGTCTTGACGGATAATAGATAAAGTGCCATCTGAACTAGAAAAGCTCACTGAGCCCAGGAGAGAACCAGGCACTCTAGATGGAGAAATAAATTATACCCTTATTATACAAAAATGTAAACATTTATAGGATCATTGTAGAATGGAAAAAAGATATTAAGGATAAACGATTTGGATGATTTTTGGTTTTGCTGGTATTATTATGATTATTAATTTGCAACTAATTTTTCTTGAATTGTTAACATGAGCTAAGCTCTTTAAGGTATGTGATCCTGCTTAATCCTTAAGGGAGAAAACATTTGTTAAACTTCAATAGATGGATGAGGGTATTGAGGTTGAATTTACTCAAGATCACAAAGGATTTAAGCCCAACTAATTTTCAAGCCCATTTTAATAATTATACTGTCCACATTATTTGTGAGTCTTAAATAAGCTCTGCAACCAGTGCATACCCACCCACATTTAATGCTTAGAGTACAAACGCTTTATCATGTAACCTGATTTAATGCAGAGTTAGGTATAAAACACAATGGCTTTGACAGTGGTTTTTATGATGTGATATGACATGGGGGAATTTCAGTGACTGTCCCATCACAATAATAAAACTTTTGAAATGGGTACTTGATATTATAAAAGGATGACTAATAGCATCTTTAGAAAATTTGCTTATTAATTCCAAACATGCAGTCTAGGAAAAGTATGCTTGACACTTAAAGAAAGTCCTCTAGATATACCCGCCCTTTCCCTCATTTGATAAATATTTGTGTCCATAGCCCTTTTTTTTTAGACTTTTGAAAGCATTAGGACATGAACTATGTGCAGAAAATGTTATTACTGAAACTGCTGGAGGAATTTGGGTTTGATGCTTATTCTCTGGTAATATTTACCAGCAGGAACTGGAGAGCTGCCAAAGCCTCAGAAAAAGCCTTTGCTTTTCCGGCCTGTTTATATTGATATTAATTTACCCAATTTGTCAGGGAGGAAAAGAAAATTTAGGCAAAGCTATATAAAAAGCAAAATGCTTAACCCAGGTAATGCTTGAATTCAGCAGTAAGGATCAGTCTGTTTAAAAATAGATGAATCAATAGAGCTGATACAAACTACTTGATTCATCTAATTGGCAATTTCTTATTACATGATTCAGACTTTCTGTTAAATGCTGAGCCCTATCCGTTCAGTTCAGCAAGTCTTTATTTATTGCTTCCTCCTGAGATACATGGGGTGAAACCTTTCTAAGCTGGGTGACCTGCTCCAACCAGCACCACCTTACCTCACTCACTTGTAAGTTACACATGTGATGGGACTTATTGCAGAACATGCTGGGGTGACTGCTGATACTCACAGGAGTGCATATGGAGTCCCCAGTCACTGGAATAACTCTCCCAAATGGAGTAAAGTGTTGAACCGTACAATCAACTCCTTGTTGGTTAGAATCTGTCAGTTGAGGCAATGAATGTTTAAATAAGCATGAGCCATGCATTGTGGACCTAAGCAGGGTACAGTATATAACCTAAACAGTATTGGACATGTTTACCCACTCTAAATGGAAATAGCCAAAATGTGTAAGAGCCACGAGAATTTGTAGAGGTCTATCATCTATACTGTAAAGATTAAAAAATGCTTTCTTCCCCCAATTTAGCTCAGTCTACCAGAGTTGATGAATATTTAGAAAATTGCATGTACGGATTTCTGCCCATTTTAATACAATACCGAATATTTTTGACAAGGCAAGTTTGTTTCCTTCCTTTGCTGTAAATAGAAGAATTACAGAATGCCATTCTAAATGTAATATCATTTTATAGCTCTCTTTTTGAGTGGAAAACCAGACTTAAATGCAAAATCAGCTAAAATGGCCCAATGTAAGCAACTCCAATTTTTCTGACTTGTTGACCTGAAAGTGTTCAGCAATATTATAGGTGGAAAATCCTATCAGAAATATAATATCAGCCTTTAGGGAAATCTATTGATCTACTTAGCAGCACAAAAATATAAATGGTAAATTGAAGGCTTAAAACCATAATTTACCTACGATTTGGAAGAAGTGAAGAATCAAGAACTAAACTTGCATGCGATTCTTCTTTGTTTGCAAGCTGTGGGCTACTAGATGAGGGCAGTTCCATGGGTAACAGGACATCTACATAAACCTGACTCACTTTGATCCAGCAATTAAAGAACAAACCAGCAGCAATTAAAGAAGCAAACCAGCAGCAAACTCTTATAATGACCACAGTTTGAAACAACAGTACTTAGAAAATCATTGTTTTTTAAAAACAAAACAAATGTTCAGAAGGCTCTGTTTTATACTTAAAGGTCTTCTGGAAACACGCTACTGTATTTCCTACTTAGAGATTCAAAAACTATATTCATACATTAAGCACTCCAAAAAATACCTATTTTCTGTCACAATTTCCAAATTTTTGAAATATCATGTCTAGTATTTTATCAAACACAAGCATTTCATAGGAAAGCTCTTGAACCCTATAACTTGGACTTTTTTGGTGACTACCTGGATTATGTAGATTTAGCTGTTTGGGTTTAAATTCATATGGGTTCATGCTAATTTGAGAGTTCTTCAAAGTTTATTTACAGTCATATCCTAAAGTGGACAAAATTTACTCTACAAAATAAAAACACCTGATTTTCAATACAGTTACAGATCTTTTCACTGCTTCATTAAGGAAAAGCTTTTGCTTGGAGATGATGATTATGCATGAACATGCCTTAAGGTATATAGCTTAAATTGGATTTTCTGGTAGTATTTTTGGCCATGTAATTTAGTTTGTATTTGAAGGTTTAAAATCAACAAATTATGGGGAGTTAAAACAGGATCCAGTATTCCTATCACTCAGCTCTTTAAATACCATAGGCCTGTTAGAGTTGGCATTGAAGCGAAATGAAGATTTTCCAGTGGATACTAGAAAATAATTTTTTTACTGTACAAGGAAAGTAAGTAGGACAGAGATAATAATGTTTGGTTTGGAAAGGATGCTTAAATACTGATGGAATAGTCTTACAAACACATAATGCAGAATTTATTGGCCTCAGTCATCTGCCTTAATCAAGTATATTATAGATGCTAATCAGCATATGCTTAAAAGATAAAGCTGACAAATCTGATATTGTTAATATTATTAATTTTCTAGAATGCTTTTATATTCATTGGTAATGTTAAGTAACAAAAAAATCAAAACAGATGCCTAAAAATAGGCTTACTAGATGAAATAAACTTCACTGAAAAATTAGAAAAGGAGAATCATTAAGTGGTTTCCACACTTTGATATTAACACTTACTTTTTTCAAATCTAAAATTAAAAATCTAATTAGGTTTTTCTGCTGAGAGCACATATAAACTTCAAACACTAAGTTCTTTGGACATGATCTGTTTTGTGTGTGTGTGTGTGTGTGTGTGTGTGTTTTCATCTTTGTTATGAAGCCTGATGTTTTGTTTTGCTGTTGCTGCTATTAAAATAGAGGATGTTACTCACCCTGGCTCAGTGCATGCTCTCCCTCCCTCCTTCTCCCTCCCTCTCTCTCTTCCTCTCCCTCTCTCTTCTATCCTCTCCTTCTCCCTCTCTCTCCCTCTCTCTTCCCCTTCTCCCTTTCTCCCCTTCTCCCTCCTTCCTTCTCTCTCCCTCCCCCTTCCTCTCTCTCCCTTTCTCTAAAATCAATAAACATATCCTGGGGTGAGGACAAAAGATAAACAAATAAAATGAAGGGACATTAGTCACCAGTGAGGATGAGAGAGTGAAACATCATTTTGCTGTGGTTACGCCACACACATGCACACACATGTGGGCAAATACACACACACACGTGCCTATGACAGAGGTACGGGCGAATGGTTCTGATAGTCACATTTGAATACAGAATTAACTGGAATGGGTCCAGAGAAGAATGCCTAAAAAAAGGAGTGATAGATGTTTTTTGGTCTGAAAAGACCAAGGGGGCTGAGAAGAGATTTCAAGGATGGCTATAAAATCACGGAATGTGTATGTAGATACAGAGGACAGGCTTGTTTGACCAAATTCACTGACCATTTAAGGCATACTCATTAACAAAATGGCTAAAATAAATTTTAAATATGAAATTTCAGGTATTAAGTAGACTTAAAAAACATAGGCAAAAGTAATTTGGAGAGAAAATGTGAATGGCACATTATGAGTAGATACTAGAAAGTTAGGAACATTGGGAATACATTTTTGTGTGTGTGTGTGTGTCAGAGTTTTATGAAGGGCTTTTCATAGGATTCTGGCAAACACATAAGCTCTCAAAATATAAGGAAAAGAGAAGAAGAAAAAAAGTTTTTTGAACAAGGCCCTGATTACTAGTATTTGTTCTGATTTCCATAGTGTAAATACCCGCTATGACTAATTTTGAGCTATCAATTGTTTAACAACTAGCATCCCAAGTTTGTGAATCTTTAACAATTGGCTCCCACAACTCACCAAATATACCACTTAGTTGATATTTATAACATCTATGAAAAAAAAGTCACTGTTAGAGAAAGACTATTATAGGTTAGATTATTAGTCTGAGCCACCAGTGGGGAAGAAACCTAAATTACTCCCATATATTAGCATAAGAGGGTAAAAATGTCCATTTTAAAATATTTTCAGATCTCTTGCCTCCCATTTATATAAATTCTTCATTTTGTCTTCATTTATTCATCCCATTCAGTCATTTATTCCCTGTAACTTTAACATGTGGTAGTGAGTGAGCTGTAAGGACAGGAAGACTTGGCTGAAGAGATTAAGGTGCAGGAACCCATAGTTGATGTGACATGTATTTTTTGGACATGTAGAGCAGTGTACCAGGGCACACGGACATCACTTACACAGTATCTATGGGGAACTAAATGCTGATGGTGCTGAGGGTGTGAGGACCATGAAGTGCCCAGTGTGATCTTTCCCAGCTGTGATTACTTGTGTCCTCCTTTCTTTAACCGTGCCCAAGTGCACATGATTCTTGCTAAATAAATAACTGTGTTAAAAGAAACTGTATGAGAAAATAATAGCAAAATAATGATTTATAAATAATTGACTTAATGGCTTCATGTAAGCAAAATGAAAGATTTCCAAGGGCTTTTACGTATTTTTACCAATGCATTGCATAAGTTGTAATCATCCAGGTTTTTAGGAAGTGACTGGAAGGTGTTAAATTCCTAGCTTTATTACAAATAAAGACTTGCTTAGTAATTAGCATCAAGGCATTCATCTCATGAGAAGATGTTAGTTAATGCCTCCTTAGAAAATAGGAAAGATTAAGGATAAGGTAAGGATTTATCAGCTCTTTCAGGGTAAGAAATAACTTCACCCCTGCCAAAACTATATTAACTCTGCTCAGGATGTTAGTAGCCATTCACCATTCCAGTTTCTTGGCTGGCTTTGTGGGATGAACAAGACCTACACCGTTGGTGATGTCAATGATGAATAGAGTTGGTTCCAATTATAGTGTGCAGTAACATTCTTTAACGAAGAAGAAGCCATTCATTGAAGAAAATGCTTTGTTTTGGTTAAAGAAATTCTTATATTTGCTCCACTAGCCAATAAAAATGAAAGAGAATGCAAAACCAGTCTCCCAGAATCAACGTTTTCTTTGGTTAATAATAAAAAGGGCCTAGACTATTTCTGATTTCACTTTATTTAGCATGTGAATAAAATGTTATTGGGTTGTACGTATAATATATATCTGGAACTTTCTGAGGCACATTATTTTTTAGGTAATAGTCTATCACTAGGTAATAATCTAACAGTATTACTTATAATTAACAAAATTTCAAATGTTTGGATATCAAATCACTAGGTAATCTATCACTATTATTTATAATTAACAAATTTCCAAGTATTTGGATATCAGTCTTGAAGCTTTCTAGGCTTTCCTAATGGTTATATTCTGAGAAAGAATAAGTGACTTCCTTATGAAACAGCAAGCTATGCAGTTTATTTACTTTGTAAATGTCATATTTAAATATGATGGTTGACACAAAGTGAGTGTTCAATCAATGATTGTAAAATAAAATGTGTTAAGAAATATTAAGTAATAAATACTATCTTCAATTTGACAAAGTTAGTAATTATTTTATCATTCAGATCTATTCTGTTGATCTAGATGTGATTAATATTCAGAAAACATAAGAAATGTAAAGGGGACAGAGGGGAGTAAAAAGGGGATGGATGTAATACAATAATAAATTTAAAAAAAGAAATGTAAGCATGATAAATGAATTATTTGATCATTTGAATTTGTTCTGTAGATATAGGTGATGAATATTAAGAAAACATACAAAATGTAATGTTAGACAGCATGCATAGTTTTGGAATATAATCACTGCTTACAATTTATAATTATTGATAATATTTAATAATTGAAAATATTTCTATCAGTCATCATAGCCACATTATATTATTTATTCTTAAAGTGACAGACATTGAAAGAGATTGAAATAAATTAAATGACGATG
Organism: Noctilio leporinus; assembly: GCA_004026585.1. Classification (NCBI taxonomy): domain Eukaryota; kingdom Metazoa; phylum Chordata; class Mammalia; order Chiroptera; family Noctilionidae; genus Noctilio; species Noctilio leporinus. The sequence continues at coordinate 215,041 of PVIW01002400.1, forward strand.
TAATTTAACTGCAGATAAATGCTTCTTTTAAAAGGTAACTATCGACCTGCTGACATGAGAACTGTTTAGCTCACGGTAGGCTGTATTTACTTATGATAGAGACCATTTCCATTTCATGTCTGCGATAAAATTACAACACGCTTGGTAATTGTGTGTGCATTAATCTTATCTATTTGTGTGGGTTTTTTGACTGCTTTTCTTTGTATCAGCCTTTGGCCTCATTTGAGGAGGCTGGGTATGTGAGCTTTGTACAAAATGCTCAGGCTACAGATTTGTCTTTCTTTCTTTTAAAATTTTACTGTTGTTGTATTAATTCATCCCCTTTATGCTCCCCTCTGTCCCCCTCCCCACCCACCCATTCCCCCCAAAGTCAATCCCACCTGTTGTCCATGTTCATGTTTCCTTTATACTAGGTTCTTGTCTAAGCTGCTCCCCTTTCTTGCCTCTGCCTCCCCCTTCCCCCAATTTGTGTTTCTATTGTCCTTCCAGCAATGCAATTTACTCTAAAGTGTACCTTATAAGGATGGAACACTGCTCCTGTTACCCATCTCCCCAACCAGAGCCAGGCTGCATGGGCCTCGTTTTCCTCATCCTTCAGAAACCTTCAGAAGCAGTAAGGACAAAGTATATAGGTAGATACGACACATTCTTACAGGAATTGCCAATACCTCCTGGTAAAAAAAGGCTTTAAATTCATTTCAGGTAACACCAAAAATCCCCCAAAATGGGATGTTTCACAATGATGAGATGGAAAAGAAATAGCAACTCATACCAATTAGCCTGTTGAGTTACACAGGATGCCTCACTAGTGTCATTGAAATACTGAGGTTACTAAACATAAGCATGTGTATACATATGTATGCACATGTGAAAGTATATTTACCACAAAGCAGGTTCCTGGTGTGGCTGTTTGAGGACAGATGGCACCCACAGAGGTCTTGTTCATGTCACCTGATGCATGTTCCGCAGAGTGGGTGACACAGAATCTATGTGTTTTCACAAGGAAATTTGAAAGAAGAACTATGATGTATTACCAGAACACATCTCTGAATTGACCTACACTCAATATTGTGACATTTATGTTTTCACAACCTTGCATTCAGTGGTGTCCCTGTGAATGGCTTGTGATCAAGCACCTTTCCCAAGTCATAAGGAACAGTTTTTAAGAAGAATAATAGGGTTTCTTTCCTTACTTGTGAGTTTCTGACAAATTCCTTAAAATCTCTAAGCCTTCCGCTCTGGTTATATGAGATGAGAGGACATTTTGTGGCATCTTGGAAGAATATTAGATGAAAAGCAATTTGGATGTCACTGGCAACCTTTTGACCACTAAGAAATATTATGAATCGACTACTAAGAGATATGAATTGACTGCTAAGAGACATTATGAATTGGGTGGGTTCGAAGATGAGAAAGCCAATGTAATGCCTTGTGGTGAAAGACTCTCCTCTAACGCCTTGAAAAACAGATGGGAAGGGTGGGGGCGGCAAAGAGGGTGGTTGTGAGGGGTGTGCCCACGTTTGTGCAATCAGTGGGAGGGAGGCAGAACTAACCTCCTCGGTGGACAGAGTACAGAGGTTGAGCTGAGAAGGCATAGTTTGCTGGGCTGTGCGAGTCTGAGAAGTTGAACTTATTAAAGGCAAGACTCTATTCAAAGGATTGTCGCAAGATGAGGGAGAGGGCCTCCTATAACAGGAAATTCCTCTAACCACGAGATCTGAAGGGCCAAAAGGGGTTTCCTTCTGTCAGGGGGAGTAAGCAAGGCGTGAAAGAGCGAGGTTCAGCAAAGCGAGAGGGTGCTGCTGGGGGGTGGGGAGGAATGGGGATGGGCAGCAGACCCCAAAACTACCCTCTCAGGTCCAGCCTGCTGCCCAGAGGGGCTGTGAAGAGCCATGTGCTGACTCAGCCTGAGGGCTGGGGTGGAAGTCTAGGGGAAAAAGAGAATCTCAGCTAAAGTTGTGTTAACAAGCATTTTGTTCTGATTGATAGCCAGTCATGGATGAGGCAAAGACAGGAAATTTGGCGGGTGTGTGTCAGGCCTTGTCACAGGTAAACAAGAGCATCCATGGTTGCTGTAAGGGGAAGGATGTTTCTCTGCAGTGAGTCACTTCTTAGAACACAAAGGGTGGAAGGATGTTGTAAGTTTCATGGTTTTCCAGAACCACAGGCCTTGGTGAAGTAGAGCATTGTCTGAAGGCCAAGAGCTAAGGAGGGAGGAAGGACAGCAGAGAGTGGTGATGGGGATCCCGGAGCAGATGAGCTGAGAGCCACTCAGGCCAGCCTGAAAACCCCTGTGTAGGACCCTGCTGGGGTCTCGGGTCTCAGACACCTGCTGGGTCTCAGGCCATGTTCATAACTCAGAGGGAGGGTGTTGAGAATAAGATGGGGCCCCATGTCTCAAAGTATACAAAGTGGCTCCTGGTTTCTGGAATAGGTGAACATTTCCGTTTAGGATGACCAAGACATTAGCAGAACTGTTTTAAATCAGTGTAGATTGAGATTATTGAAAATGGCTCTTCTACCCATGGATAAGATGGATTCCAAACTCCAGAACTTGGTTCAGCTCCTACAGAATGGGGGGAAGGGAGCTGGCCAACCTGGCAAATAATAGTACTGGAAAATAGCTTTCTTAAAGAAAAACAGTTTATTTTCCGTCGGAATCATGGCCTGCTGCATCATGAACCTCTATCATTTCTGTACTGTATACTTAGGAATTTCTATTTATTTTATAGGTCAGCATCTTGAGTCTCATATGGGAAAAGCATAGTTAAATTTAGGAAGGAAATAGAATATAAATAGCTATATTAAAGGTTTGTGAGGTTTGAAAAATTACATGTCAAAATTGAAAGTGTAAAAGTTAGATTCTTTCAGGTTTCTATTTTTAAGTTTCTATTTCTCCTCTGCTGATAACAATGTTGACTATTGAGTTACAGTGTTCAGATGTGGAGTATAGTTTCTACATGGAATATGTGGGGCTTTTATAAATGAACTGCATCTGGTTTATCATGTACTCTTCTTAAGTTTTCTTAAATTGGTTTAAATATTCAAGAAGCTCAAGTAATATATAAATATCAATGTTGTATGATAGAAGAAGCTTGTCTTATTTTATTAGTTTGTAAGAGTATTTATGAAAGTTTTATGTCCAGGCAGAAACCATCTCATCATTTTCTTGACCCATTAGAACACATTCCCAAGATGAATTCAAATATAGCAGCAGCTTCAGAACAGCACTCATATCTGATTTAGTAAGCCTGGAGTTATTTATTCAAATTCTAAATGTATACTCAGGATACAGAATAGTACTTAACAAGATTTCTCTGCTGCCTCCTATCACTAAGTTATAACTGTGCTAATAACACCTATCCTGGTATGCTTTATTTTGGTATTATATGTAACAAAGTACCCAGCCATGTAATATAAAAGTATTCAGCCATGTAATATGAAAAACAAAGATATTTATTGAAAAAGATACAAGATACAAGAACTATTATAAATAGGACAATGATGCCTCAGTCCCCTTCAAAGCAGACTTTTGGGACCTTACACAGTTTTCTCAGCATCTCTTCCACTGTTCAAAACACTGTAAAATCCCTTGTCAGAGTCTCCATCAGCTGCCCCATTGTATTTTCCTGAATCTTATTGATGGTCTGAAATCTCTTCCCTTCCAAAGGTGATTTTAGTTTTGATAAAACCTAGAAGTTGCAAGACATTAAATCTGGGCTATGTAGAGGGGCCGAGTCACCAGGGTGATTTGATGTCTTGCCAAAAACTCTGCATGAGACATAGTGCATGAGCTGGTATGTTGTCATGATGAAGCTGCCAATCACCAGCTCCCCATAGCTGATTCATAGATGGTCCCCACAAGAATCATCTGAATAGTTTCTGTAGGGGAACGTTCAAGCTTACTGCAAAATGTAATGCAAATTCTTCGGTGTATTCACTCAGTTATTTTGAATGTGATGGCTGCACAGTACACATGCTCACTCAACCGCGTCTACTGCCCTCACTGACTAGTACAGTGAAGTTGTCATTATTCATGCATGTACAGTCCAGTCCTCTCTCCTTGGCTGCCAGGTTAGTGTTGATGTTGTACAAACCAATCTCCTTACATCAGCAATGGCTGGTCTTTTTCCAGACAGAATAATATACACACATATACATATATATGTATACATAATTTCTTATTCTTATATTCATGTCAGGTGTAAGCATTCAGTATGCGTAGTGATATAAAATAAAAAATAAATTTTAAAATGGAGTGTTATCCTTTTAATCCTAAATTTTTCAATCTGTAAAATGATATAATGCATAGAATTATTAATTCTGCCCAGAATTAAAATGTGTCAAGAGATTTGTATGAGATGTCAGAGAAATACTGAAGAGTTTCTCTCTTAGTTCCTCATCTCAGCCCACCCTCTGGTCTCTGCTTCCTATCTCAGTCCCCAATTCCTCTCCACAAGGAAAGTCCAAAGAGCCTTTCCGAAATAGAAGCCCTTTAGAGGTTTGATATCTGTCCTCTAAACATCATACCCAGGTTTCTTTTTTAAATTTTATTTATTGATTTTAGAGAAGAGGGAGAGGGAGGGAGAGAAAGGGAGAGAGAGAGAGAGATTTGTTGCTTCACTTATTTATGTGTTTGTTGGTTGATTCTTGTATGTGTCTTGACAAGGAATTGAACCTGCAACCCTGGCCTTGGCATATTGGGACAACCATCTAAACAACTGAGCTACCCAGCCAGGGCTACCTCCTGATTTCTTTCCTCTTTTGCCATGTATCTCAATCATCTTTAACTGTAGTCAGGTCCTGGATGAGCCATAGTTTTCAATGCCAGTGGACACGCCATTTTCTCTTCCTGTCAGACCCTTCTCATCTCATTTTCCTGGTGACTTTCACGTAACACTGAACATTTTCACTGACTTTCCCAAGTAGTTTTCTATTGTTATCTTTGCACCCTTACTAGACCTTGTACTTACCTCCATTTTAATCTCCATTCCTTAATCCTGAATTTATCTGTTCTTGTCCTATCTACCTACTGCACTGAGAACTCTTCAAGGGCAAGGGGTCCAATCTCATTCCTATTTGCATTCCCAGTGCTTTGCCCTTGTTCATAAGTGACCAATACATGCTTCCTTAATTAATAAATAAACACAAAATTTGTTTTCAAAAATTGTTCTATGGGATAACTGGGGTAGACTTTAGTAAATGAATACACTTGGAAACTATTTTTAAATATCAAATCTATGCACATAAAATATCCTATAAATTGGATAATTTCACTGTTAGGTATGTAAAATTTTAAGATATCTTTTATAGTACTATGTTATGTTAATTTATCTATTTGAGTTAATCACACATTTTTGAATAACATCATAGCAAGCATTGTGAATATGATAGATCATGGTAATTAATAATTATTTATTATTATGAATTTAATGAGTTGATAGGTATGCAAATTTACATATATTTATACTCTGTCTCTAACCTCTATTTCACTGAAATCCTCTAGTAGTCTAAAAAGTATATAAAATTAACAAATTAAAATATGTTTTGTATTTATTAATGAACCATGTAAATCAAAAGTAGAGTTGAAAAATTGATGAAGCATAAAGATGAACATATTTAATTTGTCTTGGAGAAGTCAGGGAAGTTTGTACCAAGAAGCTGTTTTCATCTAGATGTTTGGTGATAACTAAGACCTTCCAGATGGCAGGTACCATTCTACTCAGAAAACTACCCTGGAGCCCAGGCTACAGTAGCCATGGTCCCATGTAGGTAAAGGAGGATGAGTGGAAAGGGGACCAGAAAACAGTTGTTTGAAACTCTCTGACAACAAAAAATATAGCAATGATATGCAGCTGTCCTTTCCTGGTCAGAAAACAATGGCATTTTCCTTTTGTAATCTTACTGATGGGATATTCAAAAGAAGTGAAAAAGTACTTGCCAAACAACAAAGAGGTTAAATAAAAGTTCACCATCCTTAGAATGAGTATAAATCTCTATAGATTCCTCTTCTTTTTAATGTTGTCATCATTTTTCATAAAATTCATAAAATACCAAGTTTGGATATGCTTCCTTAAAGCAACTATTGCTATGTGTAATAGATATTTACTCTACTTTAGACTTTTTCTTCAGAATTTATTCCCATAATGTATTATGGCATAAAATATTTTTTTTTTTACTAATTTTTTGAAGCAAAATTGATGTATTTCTTTTATGTAAATGTTTCCTCCTTTTTTAAAAAAGATTTCATTTATTATTTTCAGAGAGAAGGGCAAGGAGGGAGGTAAAAAGGGAGAGAAGCATCAAGGTATGGTTGCCTTTCACCTGCCTCCATATATGGATCTGGCTGGAGACTGGCTTGCAACCTGGTTATGTGCCCTGACTGGGAATTGAACCAGTGACCTTTGGGTTCACACACAGGCACCTATCCACTGAGCCACACCAGCCAGGGCTTCCTTCTTCTTTTTCGTCTTTATGTTTTCTTTTTGTCTTTCTTTTGTTGCTTCTTTAGTTTTCTTCTTTCTTTCTTTCTTTCTTTCTTTCCCCCTCCCCCTCC